>VONZ01000325.1:0-600000 GCA_012976165.1 Labeo catla | reverse complement strand
CGGGTCCGATATCATTGGTCTTCAAAAGTGGGTGGGTCCTGTCCCACCCACATTCAATGGTTCCGACGCCCATGAACGCAAAAGTAACATAACGCATTACTTACATAAAAAATAACCAAGTAGTTACTTTTTTAGGCAGTAACGCAATATTGTAATGCATTACTTTAAAAGTAACTTTCCCCAACACTGTGTAATCTCGTAACTAATAAGTCATCCCAAAAAAGTAATATTGTCTAATGGAGTGGTTATCAAATCCAGTCCTAGGACCACATTTTGTATTTTTCCCGTATTTAACACACCCGATTTAGATCATCAGCTAATTAGGAGGGAGATCCATGAACTGAACCGAGGGTGTCAGATAAGAGAGATATACAAAATTTGCAGAGCAGTGGTACCCTAGGACTGGAATTGAGAACCACTTCTAATATATACTGAAAAAATGTAAAAATACAAATACACATTTAAACTTAAATGACTTCAGGATTATATTGCATTTGAGTACAAAATTTTGCTTAATTCACTGCAATCCAATGTCTTTATTTTATTATTTTTTTGTCTAACTGAATATTTGCTAGAATCAGAATCTGTCTTGCTCTGTTAGACAAAATCTAGCCGCAGCAGTGTGGATTTGTCAGAAATCTCTTATCGTACATTGCCAGCATTCTTTTGTCAGCTAGTGGTCATTGTGTATGAAACTATTTTGATAGTACAGCGCAGGACATTCGGATGTTATGACTGTAGCCTGTCATATTATGTTCTGTGAGGGATGAATATCCTGACTGAGTCAGTTTAAGTGGTTTCCATGTTGACTGTGGTGATCTGTTACCACAGTAGCTAGTTCCTCAGTAGCTATTATAGGTAAATAAACATGCTGAACTCTCTTTTTCGCTATCCCTTTCTATTCTCTCTCTCTTTGTGTCTCTCTAACTCTCTGTCTAACTCTCTGTCATTGCTTTGCCCTCTTGTGAGCATAGGGTGGAGCATGCCAAGTTGCTCTGCCAGGCTGCCATGTGCTTGGCACAGAGGAGAGCGCCAGTGAATCAGCCTTTTCTCTGAGCCGTACCCCCAGTACTGCAGTGGGAACCGCACGTACACACACACATAGAGTAAAAGAATTCAGGACAGTTCTGTTCTCTTTCATGCTTTATTTAGCAAAATCATAACACTACATAATGCTCTGTTTGTCATATTTAGGATTTAGCCGTAAACTGCTTACTGAAGCGATCACAGCTGTCAGGAAATGAAACATTTCAGATCAAATGATGTTTCCTTCAAATAACGAAGTTATGGAATTCACATTATCTTAAAAAAAAGCAAGACATTATCTTGAAAAAAGCAAGGTGTTTCAGCATCAATAAATAGATTTCAAAGGATTATTAAAGGTCTGTCACTTATTTTTGATGAAGCAGTGTTTTGCTCTGTTAACTCCATCAATATGTGTAATTTATGTGCATAGTGGCCTGTTATTCAAAATAGCACATCTTGACAACCAGCAAATTAACTGAGATCTGCTACAGATTAGTGTAATTAAAAGACGTAACATTATTGTTATTACATTGTTATTACTTAGTAATTACGCTGTAATTACGTCTATATGACTTACAAAAAAAATCATTTAAGTATTCCACAATATATAAATGCACTTAAGGCAATGTTGGTCCAAATCTTATTCAAATTTTAGCTATGTTAAATGATAAAAGCACCGTAGAGCTAAAAATAAAACAGCCATGGCCCTCTCTCAGGGGTAGAGCAGCCTGCTGTAATTCTAAAATTCATATTGATCTTTTTAATAGAGAGATGATGAGACATGAATTATGTTCATGAATTATCACTTCCTAATAAAGACACTCTTGCTAACAATATTTGATGCTTGAAAGGAGCATGTGTCTTTTGATAGATATCACAGATAAATGAGCTATATCAACATTTGTAGACTCTACAAAATACTGAGCAAATGTTATTTTAGTCAGACACTAAGTGCTCTCAGTTATTTGCCAGACGTAAGTGTTGTGAGAATAAATTATGTTTACCAAATAAGATTAACTTTAGCAGCCGGTGAAATGTTGAATTTGCAAGTTGCACACTGAATATGTAAAATATTATGTTAACCCTGCAAAACGAAAGAGCTGAAAATGAAAGTACACACCCATAAATATTACAAACTAACAGTGGTAGACAGTATTTTTTTTTTTTTTTTAATGCATTATTGAATTGATTTTATTTTTCTTCACTGCATTCCAACGTGTTATATCATACTTTTTACTCTTCTACATTTCATACAAATATTTTGTTTCTTATTTAAAAAAAAAAAAAAAAAATCGACAATCAACTTTCGCTATGAGATGTAATAGCCATAACCGATTTGTGAATACATTTTCCCCCGTGTGATATCTGTTTACATATTGCACATTTATGTCGCATGATTGAATTATTACATTACCCTAAATTAATATGTTAGTATATTCAGGTTTAATGTTTCCATAGTGTGTTTCTTCATAGACTAATCTTCCTTATTGTGGGAAGAAGTATATAAAATTGCTAAATATGTTCACCTCTGCAATCCAATGACACGATGGGCTGAAGTAACGTGAGGTGATCTGTAGTTGACTCATGTCTAGCATGATAATGGTTGCTGTTGGTCATTGCTTTCCAACCAGTCCTGAGGGAGCACTTGGCCCGGATCAGTCTGGGAACCTGCGCAGGATTCTGGGAAGGTTGCGGAGGCTGGGGAAAGGGGAAAAGTCTGAACAGAAGTGCTGACTCATTTTAGAGCTGATAAGGGGGAGCTGCAAGACTGGAGACATGAGTGAATGCAATTTCCTCCACGGCTCAGAGAAACACTCATTGGTTCAGCAGGGGTCAATAGGATGGCTGGTATGGAGATTGCACTTCCAGGCAAGTCCAGTCAGGACATTTAGACATTTACCAAACCCATCTCTTGCCGTAAGTGCTTCTAACCATTTGCCTGCGATCCACGGTCCTCTCCCCTTACAAACTTCCAGTTTTCTATCTACTTAATGCAAACAGAATGGAGGCGTGAAAATAAACCCAACAGCAAATTTACATGCCCTATGGTCATGCCACTCAGTAATAGCCTGTGTAAACAGGAAAGCTAGCCTAGATCTCTATTATGACTCAGAAGATCCAAAGCAAATGCTAATGGATGCTGTCTGTTATGTAATTTCAATGAAACCACTGTCCTGGAGGCAAAATGGAGTCTGTTAAGAAAATTGCAGACAAAAGAAACAACCCCAAGGGCACTGAATTCATATTTTATGTAAGTACATCTGGTTATCATGGTGGGTGTAGGTTTGCATTTAAGTGTAGTATACATGATACATTTTTACAAGTTTTTATATGCTTTTAAAAATACTTTCACTGTGGATTATGAGATTTGTGGTTTTTTTATTTATTTATTTATTTTTTTTTTTTTTTACTTAATTATGTGTCTAGACTATTGGCCAGCATAAATGATGTTAGCTAATAACTGTGTATGAGAGACAAAGGGGTCTTTCCTTGAAGCTAAAACATCTTTTGGGCCAAATTTACATCTTATTATGTTAACATTTTGTAGGAAATATTTATACATGAAAAGTATGCTTAAATATATTAATTCCAATGACTGGTACCTAATATAAAAAACTGTATTTAATGTGATCAAAATTTAATAAAAACACTGTAAGTTAGGTCTATTAATTGCAATAATTTCATTTCCATGGTTATTCAAACAATGAATAAATTATATAGAGAAAGCAAGCAAACACAGTATCATCAGAACTTTTTAAAAATCGGAATCAATAAAAATAACAAAGCGCTCGAATCGGATTGCGTATCGCAAATCACTTGATTCAGATCGGGACTTCAAAGCGCGTATCACGAATCATATGATTCGGATCGGGACATCAAAGCGCGTATCAAAAATCATTTGATTCTGATCGGGACTTGTATCACGAATCATTTGATTCAGATCGGGACTTCAAAGCGCGTATCACGAATCATTTGATTCAGATCGGGACTTCAAAGCGCTATCAAATCGCTTGATTCAGATCGACTTCAAAGCGCTGTGATTCAATCCGGGACTTCAAAGCAGAGATCGGACTTCATTCAATCGGACTTCGAATCATTTGATTCAGATCGGACTTCAAAGCGCGTATCACGAATCATTTGATTCAGATCGGGACTTCAAAGCACGTATCACAAATCATTTGATTCAGATCGGGACTTCAAAGCGCGTATCACGAATCATTTGATTCAGATCGAGACTTCAAAGCATGTATCACAAATTATTACAAATTATTATATATCACAACATAAACATAACACTGGTATTTTGCCATGGACAAAGGTGAAGTATGCAGATTACAATTATTGTAGAAAAATATCTGAAGTCAAAGCCACAACTGACCTACTCATGATAAAGTATTACAGAGAGCTGTGTGATAAAATAATGAAATATGCTCTGTCATATGTCTGACCTACTGTACTCCTTGTGATTTCTGTATTCTATCTGTATAATCAATACAATTTTAAAGAATCATTCGACTGATTTAAGAACTAATGGATTATTTATGGATCAGAAAAAAGTACAGAGCATCTTCCAAATCTAGGGATTTTCCTCCAGGTTTCTTTCTCTCGTTTCTCTTTCTCCTACTCCCATCGTTTTTCCACCCTTCATGCTGAACTGCAGTGGAGTTTGGCTTTAAATAGCTGAGCTTTGACAATTGTCTGTGTGCTACCTACACACACACACACACACACACACACACAAACACGCACATACATCCTCTCATCCTACTCAGGAGCAGGAGGGTTGAGCTGGGCCTGAGACATCTGGGTGGATCTCAAACAGGCGTGTGGGCAGCCATGCATTTCAAGAGCCAGAGAAACTGACAGCCTGCTCTTTACTTTTCAGCACTCTCTTTCTCTCTCTCTCTCTCTCACACACACACACACATACTGGAAATCAGTTAATGTCTATATCAGACAGTAAGGCGCATTTAACAAGCCTTCAGTGTATGATGAGCCTGGCGTTTGTGCTGGCTTCAGCATCTTCGTGGAAACAAGGAGAATAAGTGGCTTTTATTTGATTATGAGAGGATAAATTCCCAGCAGCGTCTATAACTGGACACTGATTCCAACCAAACCTACTCTATGAAGCAATAGTCAACAAATTTAGTGTTAATTTGCAGGACATATTCGCACTGCACAACCACAAAGAGGTAAATCGCTAACTTATTGCGCAGTGTTGGGGAAGCTACTATGAAGCTGTAACTTGTCTAGCTAAAAGCTATTAATAGTTAAACTACAGTCAAGCTGCCTTTTTACACTACGAGTTATAAACAGAACATAGATAGCTGCACCCCATTTAAAAAGATAATGAGTCTGCATAATAATAATTGGATTATTCATAACAGGTGCGTACTCCCATTGACTACTCTTAACCTCGTTTTAATGTTAATGACTGTGGACTAGATGACCACATGATATTATTACATTCTACAATCAGAGCACTTTTTTTTTTAGCAATGACTACATTTCAATATCCAATCAACAACTGATGCATTGAACTAAGTTCAATTGTCCATTGCATATACATCAAAAAATTGAAGAAAATGCCTCTACTTCAATATCCTTGTAAATAAAATTGAATTATCTGTACCTGATGGGAGTATTTTTATCTAGGAAAATATTTACTTCACTAATTTCAAAGCATAATATCTTACCTCCACTATGTTTTGTTAAAAAAAATATTGTTCCTTGTTATTTTGAACAGGAGAAATAAAGATCTGATGTCCAGTTTTTTAAAAGAATCATTCTTTTTAGAAAATCACGTTTAATGAATCAGTCCACAAATCACACTGAACCATTTATTATATTGAACTAATGAATGATTCAATTGCAGCTGTTCTTGAGTGAATGACGCACTGATTTAATGATCCGGTTAGAGGAAGTCGAATTAGTCTTCTTTGACTCAAAATCAGCCAAGAACCAGACGCAATTTGATGCTCAGAACTTGAGTCTGTGAAGGGATTTGCCTGATGGCGTGAAAAGTTGATTTAGAATTTTAGTATTGTCCACTGTAAATGGAAATTAGATAAATGTTTGTGTACTTCATCCACCACTGATGAATTAATATGTATCAAAACTATAACGCATCAAAAATTGCAACATTTAAAATATTTCAGTACCAATTTTTTTTATTTTATTTTATCCTTGAAACATTTATTTAGAGTAACCATCTAAATGAACTGATTTACTAACATGAATCAGACCAAATATGATTATTGCCTTGGCTTGCTCAATTGAGCTGTGGGTGTAATCTATTGTGTGGCCAAACACAGCAATGTAATGTTCTGTAAATTTACATCTCGTTGTAAACCTAGCTTGTTACTGTACAAACTATAATGTTTAATGCAGGCTGCTGACAGATCTAGTTAAGTTAGTAATGTCAGACTACAGAATTAACTTTTGCACGCCACTCTCCTATCCTCTGTGATATGCTATGGTGACCCTGATGTCCAGCCTTTGAGAACAAGCACCGGGGGTCTCCATCTCTTCAGAGGTGTGAGCATAAACATTAGCAGTATCTCTGCCTGCTCGGTGGGGGCTTGGGGCAGACAGATGGAATCTATTAGAAAAAGAGCTGGTCTATGGAGCTTGTGATGGCTTACACACACACAAACACACACACACAAAATACGCTCTATTTAGACTGTAACATTTGCCGAAGGGGGATGTCACATGATGTAGTCAAATCAATGGAGCTTCCTCATTCGCCATCACAGAAGGAAATGTATATTTCCTATCCCTCTTTTCTCCATCTGTCTCGCTTACTCGCCATCTTGTTACTGTTCTTTCATTCACCCTCTATGATTCTCCTCCAGATCGTATCGTGCTAGAATATAATATAATATATCAGTACATGATTTTTTTTTCCAATGGTTCTTAATTTGAACATTTTCTTTGAAAATGGTTCTTAAATATATGTATATATATATATATATATATATACACCCACACACACACAGACACACACACACATATATATCAGGGGTTGCGCTAGACTTCAACATTGTCCATTGAAATGGTTCTTAAATATATGTATATACATATATATATATATATACACACACACACACACACACACACATATATATATATCAGAGGTTGCTACTTCAACATTGTCCATTGAAATGGTTCTTAAATATATGTATATACATATATATATATATATATATACACACACACACACACACACACACACATATATATATATATCAGAGGTTGCGCTACTTCAACATTGTCCATGATGGAGAGGGTCGTAAAAATTCCGTCATAATCTATTATAACTCATCATTTTTATTTTCATATTTTAATTAGAATAACTAATTAAATTTAATAACTAATTAACTAATTATTAACTAATTAATAACTAATTATTTTTTTTTCACATTTTCAGTTTTTAATCATGAACCTTCAGGATGACAGCGCAGTGTTGAAAAAAATATGTTAGGGCTGGGTAAAAAAAAAACAAAACAAAAAAAAAAAACAGTTTCCAGATTTTAATAGATTCTCATTTTAATGAACCAATATTGATTCTTAAATCACAATCGATCATCTTCCTTCCAATAGATGGCAATAGGCTAGGCTTGGTGTTACTTTTGTTATGAAACAAAGTCTTAAATTTCAAATTCTGCCAATTTCCTTAGGAAATTCAAGCAATAAATACAGTTTTGGCACTCTTTAATGTGGCGTGATAGATCGTTGTAGCTTCTGTGTGTAATCAAATGCATAAGAAAACATTAGTTATAATTTTGTTTTTGTTCTGTATCCCGTGCTCTGCTGACCGGAGCGCACTCGCAACCAACTGGACAGGGGTGGGAATTACAGCTACAATTTGCAATAGATCACCCTCAGTGTAATTTTTTTTTAAAATGACAGACGGCCTTCAGATTTCCGTCACTGATAAAAAATTTCTGTCTGTTTCAATGGAAAAAAAACAAAAACATGTACTGATATTATAATACATATCTTCTTATATATATCCACTTATATATACACCTTATTATATTAACACCTTCAAGTCTTGACTGTTAAAAAACAAACAAACAAATAAAAATCTACTGACAAATTTGTTCAGGAAACATTTATTTATTTATTTATTTATTTAAACACATATCAACCAATTGCACAGCATGTTTTCAGCAAGCTGTCACAGTTGCACCTACTAATAAACAACATTTTTCAGCTGAATTAAAACAGTAAAACATTTATGAAAAAAAATTCAAGAAACAATGAAAAATGAAAGAATGGAAAGTAAACGTACAAAAATCATTCACAATAATTGTTCAAATGTACAAATTTGAATTAATTCCAAAAAAAAGAGATATTCTGAAGAACGTTTATAACCATACAGTTTTGGTTACTATTGACTTCTTCTGTATATATGTAATGTAATGGAATATATGTAAAATGTAATTTATTCCTGTGATTTCAAAGCTGATTGTTTAGCATCATTACTCCAGTTGCATGATCCTTCAGAAATCATTCTAATATTCTGATTTGCTACTAAAAAACAACAGCAGCAACAACAACAACAACAACAAAAAACATGTATAAACATGTATTATTATTATTATTAATATTATTATTATGTTAAAAACAGCTGAGTGTAATTTTTTCAGGTTTCCTTGATGAATATGAAGTTCAGAGGAACAGCATTTATCTTTATCTAGAAATCTTTTGTGACATTATAATGTCTTTATTATCACTTTTGATCAAGCATCCTTTCTAAATAAAAGTATTAATTTCTATATATATAATTAGGTAGATATATCTTTTATATTCCATAGAAGAAAGAAAGTCACACAGTTTTGAAATAGCGTGAAGTTAGTTAATGATAACTGAATTTAAAATGGATTTGAACTAATTAAATACTAAATACAACATACTAAATGGAGACTGGGAATACATTTTTTGCAATTGGACTTTTGACTCCAAACGTCATAGCTACTGAGATCTACCCTGTGGGACAAGTTCTCCATACAAAGGTCTCTCCTGTATGCTCCATATATATCTAGTCGCTTGATTCCATCTGTCGCCTCTCCCTCTGTATCCCTTTCTCTGCTGTTAATTCTGTTCCGTCTTGCAGTCTAACCTCACCACTGTCTCATGATACATCAAAATCAATAGGGCCATCACAAGGAACGCATATAAGGCCAATTTCCTCCCACCATCCCCCACATGCTTTTATTCTCCTCCATTCTTGCATCAAACTCCAGTAGTGCTGGCTAATCATATCCCCTCTGTGGCACGACGGAGAAGACAGGAGGCAGACAGGCGTTCCTATAGGGTGTGCCCACCGACAAAACGCCTGAAACAGCTTTCTTCTTTTATTTCAGGAACACCTCTTTAAGAGAATGAACTGGGGGTAGAAAGACAATCTGATGGTGAATAAACAGTAGCCACCATGTTTATGCACATATGCACACAGGTCCATTCACAATGCCACAAAAGCTCTATGGTGCATTTGAAATCTCTACATGTGGAGTATTAACAAGGTTAATAACTGTAAAAACACACAAATATGTAAATGCACATGCTATTAGTGTCAGTAGCTTGGGGTGGCAGTGAGGCGTGTAAATGCGTTGGCTTTGTTGGGGGTAGGGAGTAGAACCATCTTCATTTTTAGACACATTTATACACATGCACAAACACTGAAATGCTTAAGCACAACACGTATGTAGATTCAAATGCGTAGCATTTAGATGCACATGCAATGCTTGTATTGTAGATATGGATACATGTGAAACGACAAGCATGTGCACAGTTAAACAGGTTTATTTATCAGCTTAATGTTATATATCAAGATTAAACATTGTCGAACTACATTATATACACAAATACAGTTAAACACATTGCACTTGCCCTCCCACACCAGCCTGCCAATCAAATCGCCTGTCAGTGTGAGCCTTGATGGATTTTGGCTGTTTTACTGCAGGGATCTATGTCAATCAAGCCTGATACAATACGCCCAACCGACTCGCATCAAATTATCTTTAGCGTTCTGCCCAAGGTGCTCAGATATGTCACAACACCCATGGTTTTATTTAATCCCTGGGATCAGTTTCTATCTTTATAATCCGGATTGCATACATGTTGAAATTTGAGCCCTTTTTGCTTTGACCTATCGAATTCGGATATGGAGATATGGCATGAGCAACACTACCTTTTGTGCTGATCTCTCCAAACATATTTCTGTCATTGATTTTAGTGACTGCTGAAGACACTGATGGGTGATGGGATGGCTAATGTCGCTATTCATGCATCTTCACGCGCCGATCCGAGCGCATCTAGCGTTCCATTCGTTTTCCGACAGATAAATAAACGAGAAGGCACCTTCACGCATAGAAAAGTGCTTTTAAGACGATATCTGGTAAACCAAAGCGGAAAACCCCACCCAAGAAACCCAGATGCAAAAACGCAGCCGCACACAGTCAAAGCCACTGCGTACTGTAACTGCACCGACATGTCATTTCCTGTAAAACATGACATCGAGTCATTGTGTCATTCAGTCCACAGTCAGTGAGTAAATGCTATAATGAAGCATGTAGTGACAACCACAGCCTTTGTCATGATGGCGTCGACCCTTAGGCGAACGATCGTTTCATTTTGCACTATTAGCATTGATTTATTTTTAATCTGCTTGAGTGATAACTTCCTATATCATATAGGCAAGCTGTTTTTGCATGGTAGACACTCACTTTCCACTGCGTACAGTGACTCTACAGTCATGTACACCAGTTTTACCCCCACCACAAGCTCACACATGCTGCTTTATCAGCTCACGCACAGCACGGCGGTGGTAGCGTGCTCATTCTAGCATGTCTCGATGACTTATCCTAATCCTTATGTCTTAGGCAAATACCAATAGCTGAATCAATCTCCAGTGTGAAGGCATTCCCCTTGTTTCTCCTCTTTTTTTGCTCGAATTTTAATGAAGACAAGGCAGGAGATCCAATCGGAAGGTGGGAGAGACCACTCGCAGTCAGACGGAGGGTGTCAGTGATGGTATAGATGGAGAGCGCTCATGGCTTCCTCTCTCCCTCCCCTCTTCCCGTTCCCCCTCTCGTCAGCACTCTCCCGTGGGTGGTACGACCTGGCAGATTACAAAACACCCCTCCCATGTGTCTCTCTACTCTCTGTGCCAGGGTGAGGCTACCGATCTCATTCTCCTGGAGCGTGTGAGTGTGTGAGTGGAGTTAGGAAGCAAGGATGGAGAAAGAGACGTAGTGAACAAGAGCGAGAGGAAGGAAGTATGAATGAGAGTGTGTGTGAGATCAGAGCTGGGAAGCTTGTGGAAGCGCCGGGACACAAGCAACACTACTGTCTGCAAAGATCATGAGGGTGTCCGAGGGGTAAGTGCAGGCGGCAAGCGCGCACACACACTCACACACACATACATGTACTACACACACTCACTGACATTGTCTATGTGTGTATGTTCCAATGCCTGAGGCCTTGCAGACCATACTTCCTTTATTTGGAGTGTGTGTCTTGTGCACACCACCGGTGATGCCCTTATAAAGTGCATGTTCTCTTTGTATAACGGTCTGTCACATTATTGTGCTAACCTGTCCACTATAGCGTCGCAATGAGAACAGTGACTTCTCTGTCAAGCTGAGCTGTGGACGAGGGACTGTCCCTTTGGGTTGCCTTAAACAATGAGACTTTTCAAAGATGCCCTCGGAAATTTTCGAAAATATGGAAAACGCATGTGGCTGGGAGAAACGTACACCTTTTTGAGATCAATTTTACGTTACGCCACAAAGGCTGTCCAAAAATCACTGCGCAAGCCCTGTTCACACTGCAAAGAATCAGAAGCGGTGCACATGCAAATACGGACACACATGTGTTCGCATGCACACATTCTCACACATAAAGCAACTGGCTGGAGTCGAGAGTATATAAGTCATCTAGGCGAAGATACAGGAAGCGGCTTCTCCTTAAATGCAGAAAGCTTCAGTAAGCCCTGCCCTATGGAATAGAGAGAGCCATTTAAGGCAAGAAGGAAGGGACATCTTAGAGACCCCACAGATAAAGTTTAGCCTCTGTGCTCTAATAGGTGTAGCTTTAATATGGGAAAACCTTGGAGGCCAATGTCTCTGAGAGAACTAGTCAGAGGTCAGGTGTGGTCGGACTGTGGTGGCACCAACTGAACTTGCCTGGGCGGTAGTCGACTTTTCCTGCATACAAATGAACCTTTTAACAAAATGTTAACTGTGCTACCAATGTATAATATTCACAGGAATCTATATATCTAAATATTTTTTTTTGTAACGCTAATATATCTGTGTATGTAGGTAATGGTAATGGCAATGGCAATGTATGTGTGCTATGTATGTCTGTGTGTGCTTGTCAGTGGGGGGCTTCATTAGTGAGCTGAGGGAACCCAGGTACATTAGCCTGTGTCTCTCACCTGCGTCCATCCACACAGGAGGAGTCTACCCTGACATTTCCTGTTCTCAGCTTACTATATTACGAAAGGCCATTTAACCCGTATCACCAAACAGCATCCACGGATACGCACTTCATTGCAGATATGCAGAAAATTGCCTTACTGAACTTATGCTTACAGTGTTAAGATAATTTTTTGAGCATCAGTGGCCATGCATTTAGTTTATCAACAGATAAATGATTTGAAATGCACTCGAATGATGTGCTGAAGTGAAGACTGCTAAATTATCCCATAGTGAGGTGAATGCTACGTATTCACTACGTACATTTCCATTATTCACGCATACATATGCGCAAGTGTGCATTTAATGCCTTCTTGTGAATAGAGCTGACATATGATAATGGCCAGTTGATGATGTAGAATGAGCCTCATAAAGCAATATGGTTCCGCCTAGAGTGATTCATACATGTGTTGCATGATGGCCTGAATAAATGCCCCTATTGTGGCAAAAGCCATCTTGACGCCAACGACACCGTTGTGCCTGTGCATTTCACTGCATGTGTGTTCATCACACCCTGACGAAACACTAACTGATGAGTGCCTAGAAAATTCCAGCATACTGAGACCTTTTAAAATGGCCATAGACTGAACTGTATTTAGGCCTGTTTCTCATTATCTTAATTGAAGATGACTCATTGACATCTGTCAAGGTTCATTTAAAGCCATGGTTAAAAGTCACTTGCATTTCCCCTTAAACAAAACGCGTTTTAAGTCTCATACACGTTATTTGGATTGTAGCACTTGTTCAGTGTACCATTTGGACTCAGTTGTGCTCCATATGCTCACTGTGGCTTTGGGTGTGGTGGCGTACGCAACCAAATGCTAGACTAACCGTGAGGATTTACCTAAGCTGTGTGTCTGCAAGCGGTTGTGTAACGCTGTTGGTTTTTTCTTGTATAAGAGGCAATTAACGTAATTTGTAAACGAGCGACACTGCAAAGCAAAAGATGCATTTATGAGCAACTATTTTATGATATATGGGATATATGACAAAGACCACACAAATATGCATGGCTGAATTTGATTCCAGTGGCTCTAATGAGATAAATTAGCTATTATTACAATACTAGCGAGCGACAGTGTTCATATAGATACAGCTGCTTTAAGGCAGGAAAAGGCAAAGAAAGACACAAGTGTAAGACAAAGACAGAAAGAAAATGGGAATTTTTTTTTCTAGTATTTGTATTTAGTATTTCTCCATTTAATATATTGAAAATATATATGAAGAAGGTCCTTGGATTGTTAAATAATAATAGCATTAATCTCTATAATACGAAGCCCTCCCTGTGGATCCGCTCACAAAATGGCCGTAGAGGCAGTGCTGCCCACAGGCTCTGTGATTGACAGAGAATTCCTCCGAGGATGGATGTGCGCTATATGGTGAAGAGCTCAGGAAGTGTGTGTAGGCAGAATCACCAGCGCACCAGGGAGGTTCCTCGTCTTTGTTCTCTACACCATAACCGTTAACAAAGGCAGTTTGAAAGCAATTTGTTTTCTAATGAACGTGTTTTCGGTCTGCATTTGCGCAATGCAAATTACGTTCGATGCATTTTAAAAGATATGAGGAGATAAAGGTATGTGTGTACAGTACGTAAAGTGAATGAGCGTGTCGTTTGCTTTGTGTTGAATGAATGGAGGTTCGTGATGGTAGACTGCGTTTACATGTTGAACTCAACATTCAAGGTTTCCTTCACTCTTTTATTTAGTACAGAGTTACAATGACCAGTTTTATAAATAACATATGAATTCTGATAATATCTTCAGTTAAAGCAACAATTATTTTGCAATGCAAAAGCATTTTTGAACATACCTAATTTATTTAGTGTTTAATGTTATCACAAATATCACTCAGTCGTTTTATTATACAAAATGAACAAAATTATTTAACTACTACATTAAAGCAATCATAAATCACTGGAAGAACAGTTTTTGTCTCATAAAAATATTTAAACTCTGACAAGCTCTTTTAAAATTCTCTTTAATACAACAATTAGTCTGTTAAACAAGAGAATGTTCAAAGCGTCTTAGCAGCGCAGTATAGAAAACCTTAATTTAAACGGCAAATATGGATTTAAAACAAGCCATTATTAACGTCAATGACGTTATTATGAAAATCGCTTTAATGTGAAGGAATGTATTGGCGTGCCTTATTCTATTGGTTAATCCTCAGCACTCGCTAATACTAAATTCTATTCAGTGCCACAATAATGCCGATATCAGACAAAAGCTTCTCAGCAGAGCAAATGCACAATACCAACGCTGATTAGTCTATTAAAGAGATAACATGCCTCCCATCCCCCTCCACCCATCCCTATCTCTCTCTCTCTCTCACACACACACACACGCTCCCTCATTTTTCTCATTGATTGGTTTCCTATGCCGGAATTAGCCTCCCATTTCCGTTCCTGAGCTAGGCTGTATGCAGTGATTTCAATCCTAGTTCTAAAGAGCCACAGCATTGCACATTTTGTATGTCTTCCATATTTAACACACCTGATTCAGATCATCAGATCATCAGGGACTGAACTAGATCTGACTGTGACAGATCTTCTGGACCAGGACTGAAAACCACTTCTGTGCTATCCTCTTTCTATCATTAGTTTCTTCCTAGTGTAACTGGAAAAATATCTGTAGAATGGACACAATGCGATTTTAAAATAATAAATAAATAACTAAATTACTGTGAGTAATTGCAACAAAAACAAATTGCTAAAATATAAAATAAAATCTTTATTTCTCAGCAAATATTGCTATTAATTACAAGCAATTTTTTAAATAAATCTATATTTCAGTTAATGAACTGATACAGACAAATAGATAGAGATAGGCTAAATTTTTGCTTCCTCTTATGAATTCTGACACTCACCCATGTTAAAGCAATACCGCCAATATTCCATGTAACGGCACCATTAAAAGTTATTAATAATACAGGGAGGGCGGTTGTGTGTGTGTTGAACGTCTGCGCTCCCTGAGGGCCTCGTAAAACAGATGTGTTCTATATCCACATCTCTTTGATGGCGGTTTGTAAGGTTTCCCTTCATTTGTTTCCCCTTCATTTACATACACACACGCACCAGTGTGCGTATTCATGTACATACTTGCGCTCAGGCACACGTGTCATGTGACCGCACTGGAGTCTCCTCTGAGTTCTTTGTGTGTAGCCTCTCACGCTGTCACACTCGCGTGTTTCTGTATGTGTGTATGTTCTCTGTTGCTCCTGCATATCTGCACACGCACTGGCTGCGTGGGCTTTGTGTGGGTGGAGAAAGTGGAGAACAATGATGGGTTCTCTTGTCTGTCTGGTCGCTCGCGTCAGGACGTGTGTGTGCGTGTGTGAGTCTCCAGTGTTCTGATGCACTTACACAAAGGTAAGCACTTTCTTCTTTTGTACTTTGCTCTGTCTCCTTTTTGGACCTAGTGTCATTTCCTGGAAGATTCCTGGAATGTTTATTGTATAGTGCACTTGATGCTGCAAATGGCTTGTGGTTATATTCCTCATGTCATTTTATGTCGCTTAGCGAATGTAAAAATGAACCATGGAGGCTTGAAGCAACAAAATTCAGTTTGAATTCATACCTCAGGAAGCGATTTCAACGGCTGCCTTTGTCTTCACACCACCCACATGCCACATGACCATGCGTTTCTTAAATATAAGATGGAATGTTACTTTTATCATGGGAATTTGTTGTGAATGAACTACAATTGATCTGTTTTGTCATCTCCATCTATTATCCATCCTCACTGTCTATGTTCCCATGACTGTAAGAGCAGACATCTCGCATTCATTCATTTCCCATAATGTGCCAAGACCGAAGCATGTCGCCGGCTGTTAAGCGCTTCCCAAAGACCACATTCCATCACACTCGTTTACCGAGGGGTTGTCTGGCCTTTCCGCTCTCTCTTTCTCTCCTCCGTCTCTCCCTCCCCTCATTGTCCTCCTCGGCTGCCTGACGGAAACGTGCTGAATCTGTGCTCGCCTATTTCCATATCAAAAGGTGAGGTATCACCACGGGAGTTATTGGCAGGACATTTTCGTACTTATTATGACAAGGATAATATTAGCTCTGTTTGACAAGGCTGAGTTTGATTGAGGTTTAATTGAGCTATTTTTATAGGTTACACCGTGGTTTTATCTGTTCGTAGCTCTACTAACCATAAGAGGCATTATCAGAGAGGCTTTTTTCAACTTTCTGATGCCACTGCCAGAATTGCTTTTAACTGTGAGGAGGTACTGTGCACTATTATTATTAGAAGAACAGGACTTGGTACATCACACTAGTATGTGGTTCCTCTTTGTTCCTTATTAGGAACAAATCCTTCGCGTTGACTCTCACATTTCGCTTTGTCTGCAAATTCTGATTCAAAATCGTTCTTCTAGGAAAGAATGTAATGAACTACAGTGTTTCAGAATGTATTAAAACAGAAAATTCCATGTGCCAAACAAATAAAACAATTTTATTCTAAGATGAATATGATGTAAATGTTGTGTATTTTGCCTTTTTTATTCAGCATTTTTTAAAATGCATATTTTATCTCACTGTCCATATATGTAATTAAATGAAGAATCATTTCTGATACAGGTACAAAGCAAAGAGTTGTACCCTCCCTTGGCATCCACTTTAAATGAAATATACGAGTACACTACTCGCAGTCCTTTGCCATATTTCTCAATGCTTTGTAGTTCACGGAGTCATCGGTTCTGTGTTCAGTAGAGTGGAAGAATTTGGCTTGAACTCCCTCCATCCCTCCCCTCAGTTCATCTCTCTCCTCCCCCTCCCATCCACTCCCCGTACTTTCATTTCTAAAGCTTAGCATGCTACAAAAGGGTCAGGAGCGTAAATCACACTATAAATCCCTGTTAAAACTGCTGAAGATTTACTAGATTTTATCTTCAGTAGCAGCTACCTTTTCCGCCCAAGACAGCGTGCCTAACAGATGTCAAGGGAAATTGGGATTGGGAAATTGATGTAATATTCAGTTTCTCAGCTGAGCAGGGAAGGGTGAAAGCCTAAAATGAGTTAAATTTATCTGACATCTTTTGTTGGAATTAATTGGGACTTTTTAGAGTAGCATTGAAAGGTTTTGTAATTTTCATTTTTAAATGTAAAATTATTCATTTCAGTGCCACTAGTTACCAAACAGAATAATTCGGTAAATTCAGTAACAATTTTTTAAGTACCAGTTCTCACTGTCAACTGGTTGCTTATTAGCATGCATATTACTAGCATGTTGGCTGATTATTAGTACTTATAAAGCACATAGTAATGCCTTATTCTGCATTACTACATTTTTGGGTCACCTAATTCATACCCCATACCTAAACTTAACAACTACCTTACTAACTATTAATAAGCAGCAATTTAGGAGTTTACTGAGGAAAAAGTCGTAGTTAATAGTAAACATTCTTACCAAAGGCCATTGTTCAAATCATCAGCTCACATCACTGGTTGATCCAACATACTCTCATGGAAATTCATAAGTAGGTCACGTTGTAGCAAATTTGTACGATTTCATTTGTATGTTTTCATACGATCTGCTTACTGACAACCGAGAGTTGGATTTAGGGCCATTTTCTTATGGATTCATTCATGAATTATACGGATTCATCACCATTTCTCCATAACGTAAATTTTTCCTTATTTCTCATGAGTCTGGGTTGGTTTAAGAGAAATTGCACAACTTTATTAAAAGCAAAAAGATGTTTTTTTTTTTTTTTAATTATTATTATTATTCCTCAAAATACTGTTTTTGGACTTTATAAATGTGCATTGCCAAATCCCAAAGTTCTGCTTTGTTGTTCACCAAAACACTATAAACAAATATATTCACTTTTTGAGAGAGAGAAGGAAAAAAAAAAAAAAACTTTATTAGTGGCAAAATTGTTAGTTGTGGTGGAATTGTGATATTATTGTTTTTTTACACTATAAATGTGTATTTATGATACTTTCTTGCTATTTGATAATCAGAGCTTATTTTATAAGAGCAATCAATATTTGTATGATATCATTTTCATAGTTTAAATTTAAATTTAAAACTGTAGCACTGGAACAGAAAGAAAGAAAGAAAGAAAGAAAGAAAGAAAAAGAACCTGCTTTCATATTTCTCTAGAGACTGGGTTGGTTTATGAGACATTACACAACTTAATTTAAAGCAAAAACAAAGTTTTTTCTACCCTCAGGGCCATTTTCTGGCAAACTTTCTCACACAACTATTTCAAAAATAAGAAAAATGACCAAGATGTTTGGTTACTGGTCTGCTTGACTGTTTTTATACCTCAAAATACTGTTCTTGGACTTCATGAATGTGCATTGCCAAATCCCAAAGAGTTCTGCTTTGTCATTCACTGACACTATAAACAAATATATTCACTTTTTGAGGAAAAAGAAAGAAAGAAAGAAAAAAAAAAAAACTTTATTAAACACAAAATTGTTAAATTTGGTGGACTGATGATATTATATGATTTTTTTTTTTAATTATAATATATTATATTATATTATATTATATTATATTTTACAATATAAATATATCTATAATCATTTCTTTCTATTTTATAATCAGAGCTTATTTAAAAAAAAAAAAGCTATCAATATTTTTATGATATAATTTTCGTAGTTTAATTTTAAAACTGTAGCTAGGACTAAAAGTAGCAAAAATAAATGTACTTTTTTTCAGACAGTTGATGTAATGTAATAAAAACATGTTTTTTTTTTTCTATCCTGAAAGCCATTTTCTGGCAAACTTTCTCACACAACTGTCGAAAATAGGAAAAATTGCTTGCTTTCTTCTAAGATGTTTGGTTACTGGTCTGCTTGACTGTTTTTATTCCTCAAAATACTGTTCTTAGACTTCATAAATGTGCTTTGCCAAATCCCAAAGAGTACTGCTTTGTCATTTATGAATAATGGAGATGAAAATGGTAAAAACAGTCAATATTTATGCATTGAAATTGCATTGCCAGTGTATAAGAGGATTAGTTACATGGCATTAGTGTGCTGTCGGCATCATGAGTGTGTCGACACTAGGATTATGACATGAGGATAATTGGCATTTTTCATGGAATGCCAAGAGACAAACTGTGCTCCCGAGACAAAAAATACGGACATCAGGTAACAAAGATGAACATTTTGTCCTAAATCAATGTTGATACGCCATTGAACTGTTCTTCTGCATGTTTGCGCAAAGCGCATGGGGAACGAGGATCAGAGCAGATTTCGGAAACGGTTGCCGTGAAACCTGAATTGCTGTGGCTCGATAATCCAGAGAAGAGCTCTCCATGCGCTCTTAATATGTGTGCTTTAATAGACAGCAAAACCTGAATAACCGTGGCTTTGAAGTAATTCTGTTCTGCACTCTCCAACCCTAGCTCTTCACTGACCCTTTCTCCTCACCGTATAGAAAAACAATCGCACATTCATATTTGTCTGCTGCACAACTAAACTTCACAGTTCATCCGTTCAGCCATCAAACACATTAGATCCTGCTGTACTCTGCACAGTTGTGATAGAGTGACACACAAAGGGCTTGTAGCACTAGTTTGCAGAGCCTGTTTTCTACAGGATGACATTGCTCGCGCCCGCGGCAGTCTTAAATGGATTTCACACCCATACCTCCTCGGTGGGGGATTTTATGCTGCTGGGCCCAAACTTAGCCGCAAACTGTCAGCAATTTTACATTCGCTGCTTGAGGATAACAGATGCTTCCTTTCCATGAATTCTGACTGCAGGAACCGAAATATAAGGAAAAAATTGATTCATTATAACATTTGTGTACGTATGCATGTATGTATGTTCTTATTTATTTATTTATTTTTTTTCATTTTTATGTATTAATTTATTTATTTTTCCCAAGTATTAACGCTTTTGGCCCTGTGGACATTTAGATACTCACTTTTCACACTGTCAGTATTAATTTGTCCACTAACAATGTCCAACAGTGGCCTTATATCCAGCACAGAAGACGGATGACATTTCTGCCATTGGCATTTTTTTTATTTTTTGTATTTAATTTTTTTTATTTATTTATTTATTTATTTTTAAATAAAAAGCCAGACTCCTTTGTCTTACTAAAGCGATCTTCAGTGTTTAAGTACAACAACATTAAATAATTTCACTTAATTAAAAAAACGGCAATAAATAAATCAATTTGTGATTGAATATATATATATATATATTTCAGCTCAAGTATGCTCTTCACTGACACTATAAACAAATATATTTACTATGATGATGTTATTGATATTTTTAATATATATTTTGGTAACACTTTAGAATAGGGAACACTTATTCACTATTAACTATGACTTTTCCCTCAATAAATTCTTAATTTGCTGCTTATTAATAGTTAGTAAGGTAGCTGTTAAGTAGGTATTGGCTAGAATTAGGGTTGTACAATAAGGTCATGTAGAATTTTTTGTTTATTTTATTTATTTTTTATAAAAAAGCCAGACTCCTTTGTCTTACTAAAGCCATCTTCATTGCTTAAATCCAAAACATTAAATCATATTATTACAGTTAATTTCAATTTTAATTAAAAAAGACAATATATATCTATATATATATATATATATCTCAAGTATGCTCTTCACTGACACTATAAACAAATATATTCACTTTTTGAAAAAAACTTTATTAGTGGCAAAATTGTTAGTTGTGGTGGAATGATGTTATTGATATTTTTACATTATAAATATATATTTATGATAATTTCTTTCTTTTTTTAATTAGAGCTTATTTTAAAAAAACCAATCAGTATTTTTGATGATACAATTTTCATAGTTTAATTTTGCTCTGGGACTGAAAGTAGCAAAATAAATGTAAAATGTTTTCAAGACTGTTTTGATGTGATATCAAAGAAAGAAAGAAAGAAAGAAAGAAAAAATAACCTGAATAACCTGAAAATCAGTCTGTGGGTCAAATGAAACAATCTAAAATGATATATATAACTGTTTGAGAAACCAATATGGCCACCTTAGTATTTTTACATATAGACACCAGAAAACTGAAATCTGATATCATACATTTTGTTTTCCTTTGATCATTTCACGTGTACACATACACACACACACATATACATATTCAAAAGCATGTACTCACAATTGATCCATTCAGATTTTCTTAATTCCCTCTTTCAGAGCTAGACTTCACTTGAGTCCTGCCAGAGCGGAATATAACTTAACAGCAGATATGAAATGAAAAATAATCCTTTGAGTGAGGAGGGCTCTGGAAGGGGAAGCAGATGAGGGAAGGGTCTGATCTCTGGGAGAAAGAAAAAAAAAAAAAGCAGGTTTAACATAGTAATCGCAACTGTTCTGTCAGTTCTGTCTTTAACACTCTCGTCATGTGTGTCTTCAGTTGTTTCTCTCAGCATTTGTCTCCTCGGCTCTTTCTTTGGTTACATTCATCACACCTCACTGAACTGCACACAGGAATAATTATCCTCCAAACACTATTACATTCTCAGCTGCTTTTTATGTAGAGCGATGTGTTGATCCAGATAATGATACAGGTTGCCCCAGTAGCGGCAGTGACGGCCTAGTCCGTATGGCAAACTATATTTTTACACAATTTAGAACAGGCAGCAATCATTTGGTTCATGCCCCTGGGCGTCACAATAATTCTGTAAAATTAAAGTCTCCTTTTTTGCTGCTCCAATTTCCCATCCTAATTTTAAAAGGTTGTGGACAGATATTTTTTATCAGCTTCCAATGAGCTGTAAGCGTTTCTTGTCTCATTTTGAGAAATATCTCTGAAGATCTCAATTAAAATCATCAGTGGGATGGAATTAATTGTAATTGCCACTGTGAAAATGCTCTTTCTTTCATTTTGCGGTTTGCTGTCAATGACTGAATCACATTCATTCATTTATTCATTCAGTTTATTATTTTTTTTCTACAAAAACATTAGTCAAATTCATCAGTCATATCCTTGTCCTTAAAATAATTGTTAACATAGTCATTTTTATAATCAACACAATTACACTCATGAATAAATCATAATACTCCACAAAACAATGTCTGCTCAAGGAATACTATTTCCTGTAGCGCAAGAACCGAAGCCTCACAGATTGAATCAGCATGCAGGAAGCCAGCAATTATCTGAAAGAGAGAAGGTTAATGTACTGTACACTTAACCATCTATCAGCCTGTAGCCCACACCACAAATGATCTTTTAAAGTCACTAATGGCTTTCTGTGAAATAATCAACATGCGTGTGCCTCATAGAGGAAAAGCAGCTGCGCTAGACAGTCGAGCTGCTGAGAGTGAGCTCGGCTTGGCTGTGCTGAGCTTTGCTGTGTGTGTTTCATGCTGTGTGTGCCTACGGCCGTCACCTGATTCAATGGCAGTCCAGAAATAGTAAACCCGCCATACTAAGATCAGCAAATGCTTTGCTGTATTAAAAACGTATAGATCATTAACTATATGTATGTATATTTTGATAATGCTGTTTTGCTTACAATCTCAGGAACACAACATGTCGTAAAATTAGGATGAATATACATTTCACTCTTTACATAAAATGCAGACGTATAGACAAAAAAAAAGTTTAATCACTGAATCAGTCATCATTACTTTACAAATATTTCACTTTTTACATCAGCTGTAGATTATAAGTCATATCTCTGTCATCTTTAGATTTTTAACAAATGCGAAAAAATGAGTTAATACTTGTTTCAGTGTTTACTGCAATAATGTAAAAATGTAGAAATATAATATTTACACTTTTTACCTCAGCTAAAAATTACGCAAAACTCATATCACTGTGCATAAGTATTCCTCTCTGCAAAACATACTAAATTTACAGGGAAAAAATGGTGTGGAAATGTTCATCTTAAAAAAACAAAAAACACAATATACTACAATTTAACAAAACAATGTTAAAATGTTCAACTTTATACAACATTTATTTATTTAGCTGACAAAATCTAATACTGTATTATTGTAAAGATGTACACAAATACTGTAATATTTACACTTTTGATCTCAGCTAAAGATTACGCAATAGTCACATTATTATGCATGTTTCTCGCTGTGAAATGTAAATGTGAGATGAAATCTAATAATACCAAATAAATAAATAAATAAGTAAAATTAAATAATAAAATAAAAATTGGTGTGCAAATGTTCAGCTTAAAAAAGAACTAAATATACTACAATTTTAAAAACAATGTTAAAATGTTCAGATTTATAAAACATTTATTTATTAATTTATTTAGCTGACAAAATCAAATACTGTAATACTGTAAAGATTTAAATATATTTACACATTTTACCTCAGCTAAAGATTAAGCAAAAGTCATATCACTGTGCATAAATATTTCTCTCTGTCAAACATACTAAATATAAATATACCAAAATAAAATAAAATAAAATAAAACAAAACAAAACAAAACAAAACAAAACAAAACAAAATAAAATAATAAAAATTGGTGTGCAAATGTTCAACTTAAAAAAAAACAACTAAATATACTACATTTTAACAATGTTAAAATGTTCAACTTTATAAAATATATTTACTTATCCATTTATTTAGCTTACAAAATATAATACTGTAATACTGTAAAGATGCATAGGTATAATTTTTACACTTTTTTTACCTCAGCTAAAGATTATGCATAAGTGCAAATGTTCAAAGTAAATAAATAAAAAAAATAAATAAAATTTTAAAACACAATTTCAAAATGTTCAACTTAATAAAACATATTTACTTATCCATTTATTTAGCTGATGAAATCTAATACTGTAATACTGTAACAATGTATAAATATAATTTTTAGACTTTTTACCTCTGTAAAAAGATTATGCAAAAGTCATGTAATTGTGCATAAGTGTTTCTCTGTCAAACATACTAAATATACCAAAAAACAAAAAACAAAATTGGTGTCCAAATGTTCAGCTTTAAATGAACAAACAAACAAACAAATAAATAAATATACTACAAAAAACTTTATATAAATATTTATTTATCCATTTATTTAGCTGACAAACTCGAATACTGTAATACTTTAAAGATGTATAAATATAATTTTTAGACTTTTTATCTCAGTTATGCAAAAGTCATTGTGCACAAGTATTTCTCTCTGTCAAACATATTAAATATACAAAACAAAAATGGTGTGCAAATGTTCAGCTTAAAAAACGTTTTTTTTTTTGTTTTTTTTTGACAAAATCAGTAATAAAATAAAATATATATATATATTTATAAATATTTTATTTTTTATATCAGCTAAAGATTATCCATAAGCTATATCTCTGTCATCTTTTAATTTCTAACAAACATTAAAAACAAACTAAACATCTGAAAACAAAAACTTACTAAATAAACGCATGATCTGGTCAATTTAAAAAGCAATGTGCAAAGGTTCAGCTGTATAAAAACATTACACTTTACAATAAGGTGTGATTTGTTAACATTATGAACAAACAATGAACAATACACTTATTACACTATTTATTAATCTTTTGTTAGTTAATAAAAATACAGTCGTTCATTGTTAGTTCATGTTCAAAAGAACGAACACAACTTGTGATTTTAATAATGCATTAGTAAATGCTGAAATTAACATTAACTAACATTAACTAAAATTAATAAATGCTGTAGAAGTATCATTCATTCTTAGTTCCTGTTAACTAAGTTAACTAATGTTAACTAATAAACCTTGTAAAGTGTTACCATTTATTTGACAAAATACAAACAAGTATTAAAATAATTTGTAAACATGTCATAACTTTTTATGTTAGCTATAAATCACATAACCAACAGAAGTGATGCTCTCTTTGAAGGGACATTTTAGGGGATTTCTCTGGAAACACAGAACAATATTTCATATTCAGTCGTGATAAGATGATTCATAGCTGCATCCAATGTCACACGATCACAAATCATAAGTCCACAGGAGTGAATCTTTTCTTCATGATCATTATCGCCTGACTAGTCCGTTCATGTGATCCCAGCAGTGCAAGTGAAGGGGGAATTATTCATGGTCCAGTTTGTCAGCTTTTGTCCTTGAATCGGTTAGTCAATTAATAAACAATCGGGCCGGAACAGCAGCGAGCAGGCAGCTGGAGAAAACCTCTGCTCAATCAATGAGTGTAATCATATGGCTTAAATCTGATATCGAGCCCGAGTGTGAGCCAGGTGATTAATGACACTGTTAACTTTGAAAAATGAGTCTGGCTGCGGTTGACCCCTCCCCCTCATGGATGAAGCCAGAAGTACACTCTTGTCTTCTTCTTCTGTCTTACATTCCTGTTTGTTTGTGTTGATGTCCTCCCACTCCACCTTTCTCGCTCACTCTCTGTCTTACTCCGTCCGACGGAGTGAAAAAATCACTCCATATGTGCTGACCGAGCGATCACATTGTTATGTTTAAAATATATTTCGTCCCTCTTTTAGTCAAAGAACATTTCTGAATTAACTTTCACTACCTTGTATGTGTGTGCAAGTGCTCTCTCATAGATTCCAAATCATTTCATGCAAATTTAACCTTCTATTTAAAACAAGTCAACTGAATCTCCCTTTAAAATCTGAAATTGATATTTAAATTTTAATTAGACGAATTTGAAGGAAATGACAACAAATATTTTCCTTTCTTATATGTTAGTTTTGATTTGTTTGCTGTTTTAGAACATTACAGCTATGTCATTTCTCAGTGCCTGTTTGATATTTTGGTATCCAAAACCACAACCATTTTTAAATAATAATGTGCCCTGTGTTTTCTTGCAGCAGTCAGAATGGAGCTTCCTGAATGATGTTACACAACACCCGGTGGACCCTCTGTTTCGTAAGTATACTGCAATAATCATATCTCATTTTGTTCATTTTTTAATGCTCTTCTGTGCATCTGCATCAATAAAAATCTCATAAACAAGAGATGTAAATTACAAATTATATTCTTGTTTTTCATGTTTGCATCATTATGAACAGCAGCAGGAAATGTATTAAATGGCACTAAAACTCTGTGCTTATTGTTGTGTGAGATCAGTATGTCAGCCTGAAACCATTCATCAACATTTTAAAGCTATGACAGAATGCAAAAATAATAGTTTTTACAGTATTAATGTGAAGAAATTAATAAATTAATCTTCTACAATATCGGTGATGAAATCGCTTCTTTATTCTAAATAAACATGTCGTTTCTGACCGCAACACACTTTCAAATTGTTATATAATTGTGATTTATTAGACAGTTATTACATAGTAATAATTATATAATATCATTTAAAAATGTTATGTTTTTTAGCTTTAAAAAATAAAATCATTTAATGTTAGGTTCTGAAGTGTTTTAGGCACAAGACAAAACAAATTTATAGAAAAACTATGAAAAATGTAATAAAATAGATGTATTCAGAGCAAATCTAGTTAATCAAATGTGTTCATGAAATAGCAGATGAAAAATGTTCTGTGTTAATACTCCTTGTGAATAAATTATCCTCTTTTTGCTTTGTCATGTTTTCCGTTGCTCCAGCTTTGCAGCAGCAGCAGTGTCTGTTGTGTAGCACAGTTGTATTTTCTATCCTCTCTTTGTTTCGACTGACAGGTAGAAGAGTAGCCGCGTGCCCATTGTGTCAGTGTGTGTGAGAGCGAGTGTGTGTCTTTGAATGGTGTGAAAGCACCAGGCTGGCATGCCAATAGATCTTTTCAGCAAATATAACCCCGACAGCATGCAGGCTTCCTTTCATTTCTTTTATTTCCTCGTTCTCTCTCTACGCGCACTGTGTTCACCAGTAATCAGATTATCAATCAAATAAATTCACAGCCTTTTTAGACTTCGGCTAAATCTTCGCGCTTCCTGTGACTGACTGAAAGGTTCCTTTCCGCATCTGTCTCTTTGCAAATTGGGCCAAGTCATCTATTAGAAGCTCAGTCTAAAAAAAAAAAGAACTTTAGTTTATTTACATTTATTTAGCGCATTTGTTATAAAAATCTTGTTCATTTCTGAGAAAATTATGTTGATTAAATTTTAGAACACATTTATGATCAGAATAAATTCTAATTTGTAAATTATTAAAACTTTAAAATGTACAACTACATTTTTTAGAATCAAAATCACAGTTAATTCTAAATTATAGATTCGATTTGGATAGAAAAAAATACTGTTATACTTCTATAGTTCTTTATATTTAAATATATGAAATAGTGATTTAAACTTAGATTGTTCTCTTAGAAAGTACACTACCATATAATAATATAATTCTATTGCTTTAACTATAATTTTATGATTTCAACTATAATTTTAAAGCAGCTGTTAATGCATGCATATTGTTGTTCCTGTTTTTATGATTTCTGTTTGCTTTTGCATTATTTGATGTTTGCTATCATTTATGTTCTCATTTCAAATCATGGTAACACTTTACAATCAGGTTTATTAGTTAACATTAGTTAACTACATTAGTTAACATGAATTAAGAGTGAACAACACTCCACTTATATTAATTTTAGTTAATGTTAATTTCAGCATTTGCTAATGCGTTATTAAAATCAAAAGTTGTGCTTGTTAACATTAGTTAATGCACTGTGAACAAATAACGAACAACTGTATTTTTATTAACTAACATTAACAAAGATTTATAAATAGTGTAATAAATGTATTGTTCATTGTTAGTTCATGTTAGTAAATACATCAACTAATGTTAACAAATGACACTTTATTGTACAGTGTTACCCAAATCATTTTTTCGGTAATACTTTACAATGAGGTTCATTATTTAATATTAGTTAGCTTACTTAGTTAAAATGAACTAAGACTGAACAATACTTGTGAAGCACTTAATAATCTTAGTTAATGTTAATTTCGAAATGTACTAATGCGTTAATAAAATCAAAAGTAGTGTTTGGTAATATTAGTTAATGCACTGTGAACTAACATGAACAAACAATGAACAGCTGTATTTTTATTAACTGACAGTAACAAAATATTTTAATAAATAGTGTAATAAATGTATTGTTCATTGTTAGTTCATGTTAGTTGATACATTAACTATTGTTAACAAATGACACCTTATTGTACAGTCATTTTCAGTAACACTTTACAATAAGGTTCATTAGTTAGTTAACTACTTTAGTTAACATGAACCAAGACTGAACAATACTTCTGCAACATTTAATAATCTTAGTTAATGTTAATTTTGACATTTACTAATTAATTATTAAACATTTAAAGTTGTGCTTGTTATCATTAGTTAATGCACTGTGAATTAAAATGAGCTAACAATGAACAGCTTCATTAAGTAACATTAAGATTCATAAATTCTGCATTGTTCATTAACAAGGATTCATTCATTCATTTTAGTTAATACGTTAACTAGCATTAAAAAACACAAAATGCACACTCATCGAGTGTACATATTTACAATATTCACATCAGATGACTAAAGAGCTCTGAACAAATGCTTTGTGGAACCAAATATTTAATGCCACTAAATTGAAACATTATTTTTGAATCATTTAGCAACCTATTGGCCATCATTAGCCATAACTGCAAATCGTTACATAATGCAGTTAATGTTGTGTGCCTTGTACATCATGTTAGAGCAGCTTTTCTCATCTGCTTCTGACCCGCCCATAGTAATGGCTCTGCAGTCTGCTGTCAATCAAAACCTACTTCTACAAGATGACTGATTTTATCATGTACCATGCAGCTCAACAGATTCTTGTCATTATGGATTTTTTAATAGCGGTGATGATTAGGCAAGATCGTGATGGGGGGAGGAGGGGAGGACGGGGATGGCTGCAGAATGACTTGCATTTTGTGGATTCTACAGGGAGGCCTATAATCATAGCGGGACTAATTAGCAGAAGACGACTTTTAATGGACTTTCTCAAGCATTTCCAGTGAATGTCCTCACTGCCCGTCTGCTCAATTTAGCAAGACATAAGGTAGAACATGAAAAACTCGGTATCTACCTAATATATTTTTAATGCAGAGGTGTAAATTATATTACGCAATATAGATTTTTATTGCAGGGAGTCCCGGTATTTAAAAAAGCATTATCTCTACTGCTTCATATTTAATGCATAGTTCAAATTAAAAAATGTGATTACACTTGTTAAATGTAACCAGTGATCTTCCCATTTGGATTTAATAATGGATAAATAGTCGGTATGCTTGTCTGGAGTCATGATTGGATCTTTTTCATAAGCTTTTTTGGTAACACTATATAGGGAACAATTCTCACTATGAACTAGTTACTTATTAGCATGCCTACTATTAACATATTGGCTGCTCAGTACTTATAAAGCACATATCCTGCATGACCATATTCTACATCCCTAATCCTACCCAATACCTGAATTTAACAACTACCTTACAAACTAGTTTATTGAGGCAAAAATTTTAGGTAATGGTTTGTTAATAGCTGGACCTTAAAATAAAGTGTGACCGCTTTTGTGAACTGGTCGACATAAACAGTAGATCAGATCTGCTGGGTTACTAGAGTATTCACTCTATGTGCTTAAAAGTGCAGTATAACTGAATAAAAGTAATTCTCTTCTTCCAATTAAAGCCATGTCATTAAACAAATTACAGTTTTTTTTTTTTTTTTCTGTCGAACCACAGCTCAGATTCCTTATCTTTTCTTTTTTGTTTTGTGTTTATTTGTTTTGTTTGGTTTTGTATTGTTTGTGTTTGTTTTTTGCTTCGTTTTGCATTTTGTTTGTTTTGTATTGTTTTGTTTTTATGTTTTTTTATTTTGTGTTTTTGTTTTCTGTTTTGTTTTGATTTCTAATCCACCTTTCCTTTTATTCTCACTCTCTTTCTCTTTTGTTATCATTATTTTTTGCTTGCAACCCAGTTCTTTGTTTTTGTACCTTGTCTTTATTAGTTAATTCCTGTTTCCTTTCCTTTCCTTTCCTTTCCTTTCCTTTCCTTTCCTTTCCTTTGCCTCTAGTGAAAAATAAATATACTAAAGTGTGTTTAAAATACATTTATTTAATGCTAAGTATACTACAAATACATTTACATATTTAATTTTAAATAAAATACCTTGCAGTTGTACTTTTATTATACTTAAAGTCTGTTAAATTGGAACTAATTTTGTACTTAATGCACTTTAATTGTGTGGAAGTACTGCTGAAGTCCAACAAAAGATATACTGAAGTATATTTGATTGTGCTAAAGTGGAATTATTTCAAGTATACTTTAGATACAATTTAAATATATTGCGAGATTTAGAGACCCATATTATCCAAATATCATATAATCCTCATCAATAGTGACATTAAAACATATTTTAGGCTTAACAATGTGTATTGTACACAAGTAGTACTCCAAATAAAGTTTAATTATCAGGAAGTCTCAAGCGATATAACAGTATGGTAATAGATTTGAACTATACTTAGTATGAAATAAACATATTTTAAATATATTCCTTTTTTTTTTTTACTAGGGCCTTTCCTTTCCTTTCCTTCAGGCAGTTCACTCATACAATAAACTCAAAAAAGCATTTATGAGTGCTGCGACAATGTTTTCTTACCTCTATGGCTTTGTTATGCTGCCGAGAGGTCCAATGTAAAGGGAAATTCTCTCTTTTTGTTTCTGTCTTCCTCTATTACACACATACACACAAACAAACATCTCTCTCTCTCTCTCTCTCTCTCTCTCTCTCTCTCTTTCTCTCTCTCTCTCTCTTTCTCTCTCTTTCTTTCTGACTGCAGTGCCACGCCTGCCCAATACACAAATACTCTCAGACTCTCAGACCTGTCTGGATACAGACAGGTCCAGATAAGACCTCAGCCTACGGTTAGACGTCTACTTAAGAATTTATCTTCAATCATTTCAGCATGCGTTGAAGAGAATTTAAATTCGCATAATAGGTTAGGAATGGCAATGAGTCTTGACTAGTATTCCATTAGCGAAATTAGACAAAGCAGAAAGCAAATGTAGCATTTAGCATCGCTAACCGCTTTACGCCGAACAGCAGCGTATAATGGGTGATAAAGACGGCCATTTTGTGTCTAGAGGCTGTCCCTTACTGTCTGACTACAGCAGGGAACACAGAAATGGAGAAAGAGCCGTGCAGCGTGGAATCAGATTGGCTTAAATTTATCCTCCTGCATTCTGTTTTCGACTCTAGATTTAGAATCTTTAATAGAATGTTTAGAATCTGTTTAGTTCCAAACAATAGGAAACATTTTTCAAATAAGTAAAACAGGAGATTTGTTTCTTCTAAAGCAGCGTTGTTTCTCACAGCACACATTCTCGGGGACTATCACTGGATGTCATGCATTCACTGACAGTCTGGAGATCACAAGGCCGTCAGACAAGGCAGTTTGTGTGTGTGTGTGTTTGCGGTTTGGAGCTGTTTAATGTATGCAGCAAGATTCAGACCAGTAGCTCGTCACAAGATTTCAGTAGTAATGAGCAAACTGCCTTCTGGCTTAACAGATTCAAGAAATAGATCTGCTGACTGTAGGTATTAGATTATTTTCACAGTTAATGTCTTTCTTATCATTGACATTAACATGTATTTCCATTTGGTTGATAAGACTGACAGTCAAAGGCAGCTTGATTTGCACTCATGTGAGAATCTTAAATGCTCAATGCATAGTATTACTGTACATTACAGGCAGTTTACCATGACCTGACTGCATTAACCAGTTAACAGGTCATATTTGTGACCCTGGACCACAAAACCTGTCAAAATGTCAGTTTTTTGCAACTGATATTTATACACTGTTAAAAAATAAAAAAATAAAAACTTAAAATAAAAATTTAAGTTTACTCAACTTAAATATCCACGTTTCATGTAGTACAACTTAACATTTCATGTTAACTCAACTTAAAATTTTTAAGTCAGCACAAACACTTGTTTTTTAAGTTGTTTTTTTTTTTTTTTTTACAGTGTACATCATCTGAACAAGCTGAATAAATAAGCTTTCCATTGATGTATTGTTTCTTAGGATAGGACAATATTTGGCTGAGATACAACTATTTGAATATGAGTGTGTAAAATAAAATTAAAATATTGAGAAAATCACCTTTAGCTGTTCAAATGAAGTTCTTAGCAATGCAAATTACTAATCAAAAATTAAGTTTATATAGTTATGGTAGGAAATGTAAGGTAGCAAAATATCTTCATGGAACATGATCTTTTCTTAATATCCTAATGATCAATCAACAATCAACAATTTTGACCCATACAATGTATTGTTGGCTATTGCTACACAATACCTGTGCTATTTAAGACTGGTTTTGTGATCCAGGGTCACATTTACATTGAATGGGTAGCATGTCTTAACAGATTTGAAGCTCATTTGAACGATTAGCTGTTGGAAATGACTTTGACCTCAGGTTTTCCAAAATGGCATCCTTGGGTTCCTAAAATGTCCATCAAAATTTTTTACCCCTAAGTCACTTTTGCAATAGATGGACTGATCTTTTTCCAGTTCGCTTTTCCATGCGGTTTGCCTTTGGCAGCTGCAGTGAATGTGATAAGAATATAAACCGCATTGCTGTTTTGTCTGGTGCCTTTAAAATGACCATCAAATTAATACACACACACACACACACACACATAAGCATCCATGTACGCAAAATGCAAGTCTGTTAATTATTTGTACAGTATCATCTAGAACATTCCATACTAGAAATTATATTTCTGTAATTTTTTGTGGCTTCTGCACTTCACAAGCAGAAGGAGTAATATTCGACTGTACTGAACCCTCAAATATTGTATTGCATCTTTTCATCACAGTTGTATTTTGGCAGAGCATCAGCTAACCAGTGCGAGCCAGGCACGTCCAGCCTGTGTCTGATTCTATGATTGTTTGATTGATCCTTCTGTTAGGTTTCCTGCCGGGATTTTGAGATATGTTGAAACTGCTAAGTAAAGTCCCAGAATGTGAGCTGGGTGGGCCAGCGTTCTGCTGACTAAGCCTAGCTGTCAGGACAGCTCAGAAGGAATGGCTCAGTCTATGAGAACTTTGACGCAAACTCTGCTGTGTTTGAGGAGGCAAGGCTGGCTGGGATTGTGCCATGGAATCCTCCCCTGCAGCAGCCTCCACAGAACTCAGCTCAGGGTAATTTTCTTAAGAGCTTTAATTACGGCCAGGAGCCATTAATGTTTAGGCCAGCGTTTAGCAAGCAGAACAAGCGCGACAAAATGTCCATGTTTCCTGTCTAAGGAGCCCGATCCTGAACGGCATGGGAGTAGGAAGTGGAAAGTTATATCACATTAATAAAATAAGTTTTTTTTTTTTTACCTTTATTATATGTTGGTGAAAAGAAAGCCACGTGATTAATCAAAGTTTAACTTTTCCATGAGCTTTGATAAATACTAATATAGGTACACAGTGTCCACTCAAATACAAAACACCATCATGGTAACACACATGGTGACTTTAAAATAATGCAATAAGCAACATGTAACAACATAAGATATAACATAAAACCCTAATGTATATAAATTATCCACCTTATTCTTCAACGCGGTAGTAAGCCCAATGAGTCAGAATTTCGGTTAATTATCCGCTATAAGGAAATAATGAGAAGAAAAACAATGTGGAGTAAATGGTAAAACTGTTTGCACTACAAACCAGTGTGTTCACAATTAGGATACACCAAGACACACCAATTCGCAATATCAATCAGTAAAATGAGCTGTTTCGTACAGCTAAAAATAGCTGGATGCGGATAAGACCAGAAGCCAGACCCATAAAATGTACAAATGTAATAAAAAAAACTAAAAAAACTGAAGAGAAAAAAAGCTAAAAAGAAACAGTTATTTCAAAAAAAAAAAAAAAGAAAAAAAAAAAAGCATAATCAAATGTAAGCTGTCACACAGAGGTTTCTGGAAATGTCAGTTTTACACTTTCTTGCGGTAATTATTCAATTATTAAACAGTGACTTGTTCTTTTTTACTTCTAAAAGCTGTACACACTCTTAAAAATAAAGGTTCTTTATTGGCATCAATGGTTCTTTAAAGAACCTTGAACATCCTTGGAACTTTCAAACACAGAAAAGGTTCTTCATAGTCGAAAAAGATTCTTTAGATTTTTAAAATATTCTTCAAAATCAAAATCATTCTGCAAAAACATTTTTAAAAGTGCATTTACATATTAACCACAGGTTTTTACCATGACATTTTACACATTCATTTCACAATCATAAAAGTTATACATTTTTTCAGTGGCATCAGGCTCTGCCTTTTAACGAATAAGGTAAGACTAAAGGGTAAATCTGATGTGACTGTTCAGCCAAGTTCATCATTAAGTTTTATACCATCTATTTCTGCTTGACTTTTCTGAACAAGCCCCTAATATGTATATATGAAGAGTTCAGATGCAAAACCAGCTAAAAGCCATCTCGGTCAAAAATGAGATAATGTTACTGAGTGAATGCTCCTGACACATATGTCCATCAAATACTTTTACTACAGACTCGCTAAATTCCAACCTCAGCCCAATCAGAAGTACCAGTACTTACATAGAAACCTGTACAAAGTAGCCAGAAAGAAATGCTCATTTTAAAGAAATACATCAGATGGATTTAGAGGCTTTTGCATCTGCACTCTTCATATATGATTAACTATTAACAGTTAGTAAAGTAGTTGTTAAATTTAGGAATTAGGTAGGATTAGGGATGTAGAATATGTTCAAGCAGAATATGTTCTTTATAAGTACTAATAAACAGCCAATATGTTAATAACAAGCAACTAGTTAATAGTGAGAATTGTTCCCTATACTAAAGTGTTATATATATATAGATTCTTTCATATTTTCTGTGTAGTGAATCACATTGCATGTGAAACAAATGATGTGTCTACAGAAGATCTATGTATCTGCTACTGCTCTATACAAAATAACATCTGAAAAAAGATGACATCTAAGTAGTTTCTATTTAATTAGTTTCATGCATTCATTATGATAGTTTCATTATAATATTTTTACATGTAAGCCTACAATACATACAGTATATATGTATGTATAACTGTAAACTTTAGACAAAAAGATGATGATGAAACATTGACTTTGGTTTTGTCGACGGGCCGTGTGTGGGATGTGTGAGATAAATGAGTTGGTTCTGATGTAGCAGACAGACTGTCAGAGGAACAGCTGGTGCTTCAGCAGGAAATGGCCAGAGCTCAGTCCGTCAAGAGCACTGCTGCACAAACATGACTACAAAAATAACTCACTCTCCAATATCAAGACAAGATCCATTACTAGACCTATTTGTGTCTATAGGATGATTTGGAGTTCAGTAGTTATTATTATTCTTATTTACATAGCAGCTCATATAAAAATGTAATATAAAATATAAAAAAAAGAAATATAATAAAAAGAAACAAAAAACATTTTCAAGAATAAATGTGTCTTTTTTTTTTTCTTTTTTAGAACTTAGATCATGTCCATGAATGTGTGTATGTTTTGTTTTTTTTTTAATTGGAAAATGATTATAAAATAATTAAATTGTAGTCCTGTTCCTCATCATGTACATATATGTACGTATTATAGCAATTACAGTAACTAAGCAATAATAAGGTACTAACCCTGAACATACCCCTAAACCTAACCCTACCCCATGCAGTTACCTTTTATTACCAGTACTTTCTTAGGTAAGTACATATAAGTACATGTACTGTAAAATGAAGTGCAACCAACATAATAACATTTTACAACACTTACTTTATTTGTTATAGTTAACTAAATTAGTTCAACATGAACTAACAATAAAAACTACTTCTAAAGCATTTATTAATGTTAAATTCAACATGTACTAATATTTTTTATCTGCTAATTTTATTTAATAGACCTGAGCTAACATAATGCATAGTTGTATTTTTAGTAACTAATGTTATAATTATAAATACTGTAACAAATGTAGGTAAAACTTACTATTAACTAGTTGCTTTTTAGCATGCCTAATTTATTGGCTATTTGTAAAGCACATATTCTGCGTGACCATATTCTACATCACTAATCCAACCCTGTACCTAAACTTAACAACTACCATACTAACTACTAACAAGGAGTAAATTAATAGTTTATTGAGGCAAAAGTCATAGTTAATGGTTTGTTAATAGCGAGAATTTGACCTTAAATAAAGTGTGACCCAAATGCATTGTCCATTATGTAATATTAGTCAATGCATTAACCAATGTTAATGCATTGGAAAACTTTGTATTATTAAGAATTATACTGTTATATAGCTGTTTAAACGCATCAAGTATCAAAAGCCTCACAATGTGTTTGATGTAATAGCTTGGAGCTGTCCCATCTGATTCCCTTCATTTTCAAAAGATTAAAATCTGTCACTAGCACTGTGACACTGTTGAGGTGAAAGCTGCGTAGTTGTAGATATCAGAGGACTTAATATTAAATGCACACAAATCATTGAGGTCAATTTGAAAATTAAACTCAGTGCACTTCAATAAGAGTATTAAAATCCTCAAAGGCTGCTGGCAGCGAGTAGAGAGGGGGCTTGATTATTTCTGCTTGTCTCAAAGACGGGTCACATGTCTCTTTTCAACGCACACACACTCATGCTTTTACAGTTCCGTACAGTTTCCATGTATTTTCCTTACACACATGCCTTGTTTTATTCTTTGTATGGCTTCAGCTCTGCGCTGTGACAGTCTGTGTTTGAAGGACACTGGCAGGCATCCAAAAATCTCCTGCCTCTCACGGTCTTTAATTGAAACCTTAAAGAAGTTCTTGGCTCAAAAGCCCTTATGTGGGCTTTGTCGCAATTAGATTGACCATAAAGGGCACGCGAGCTGATGAAACAGGATTAGAAGGGGGAACGCATTACCTGGATATTATATGTGCTGTGACGTGTTCATCTGTGCGGGAATTAACATGGATTAACCTGCGGTGGATAGAGATGGGACAGTAGAATAGCCAAATAATAGAGTCACAGGAAATAGTCATTTTCCTGTAAAAAAAAAAAAAAAAACTTCACTGAATTAGTTCAACTCACTTAAGTCTTTGAACTGAAATCAGAAACATAAGCGCCACACTCATAAGACCTCTACCCTGGAGGTTCTCCTGTAACCGGGATGGAATTATCAGGAAGTCAACATTCCCCAGTGTGGTGAGCGCAGTAATTGCGCCTTTTGTTCTGCGGGTCGCGCAGAGTGCTTTGTAACGTGAGGTCATTTTTTACATTGTGTGTGGTGGTATATTAGCAGCTTCTTCAACAGAAACATACTGGAACCTGAAATGCAAAATTGTTATGTGTCTATTCATTAATTTTACATAAAACCTTTCGTTCAAACTGAATATTAGACACTGACCATAACGATAGATAGATAGATAGAAATAAAATAATAAAATAAAATAAAATAGAATAGAATTTGTCTTTTGTGTTCTGCAAGAAGAAAAGACTAAAGATCTCAAATAAAATATAATACACGCAGGAAAATGAAAAACATCACATTTGCTAATTCTGAAATTTAAACTAAATTAATGAGTGTATTTCTTTATACATATGCATTTACATATGTCCTGAAAAATAAAATAAAATAAATGTACTGGTCATTTTCTGTCAGTAAATTAACCATTAATTTTACGAACTTTTCCATTAACTCTAAAATACAGTGCAATACAGTGCACAATTCAAAATACAGGTTATGCCCTATTTTTGGATTTTTTTAGAGTGCTGGAATATATTGCTATGTTCAGTTCAGTTTATTTGTATACCACTTTTCACAATACGAATTACAGAAAATGCTTGTTTAAAATATCACAGTCAAAAAGCCAGAGGTGACTATGTCAGTTGTGTTTAAATGGTAGTTTTATCTACAGTACTAGTCAAAAGTTTATGAACAGTAAGTTTTTTAATGTTTTTTAAAGAAGTCTCTTCTGCATTTATTTGATCCAAAGTGCAGCAGAAACACTAAAATAACGACAAAGAAATAAATAACAGTAAAGAAATATTTTTACTATTTGAATGTTTTCTATTTAAATATATTTTAAAATATAATTTATTCCTGTGATTTTCAAATATTCTGATTTTGCTGATTTACTGACTCCAAGCTTTTGAAATAAATGCAGGTTTGGTGAGCAGAAGAGAATTCTTTAAAAAAAATATATTAAAAATCTTACTGTTCAAATATCATGGTACAGTTGTCTAATATCAGTCCAGGGTGCATATGTGATGTATATTTTCTTGATTGACAGGTGGATCCGCTTGGAGGAAGATGGTGATGAATGATGTGTTCAGACCTCTATGATGGGGCAGGGCAGCTGGTGTTGTGAATCAGGCCGCCGTGGTGAAAGGGTACGGCTTCTTCACAACACCAGGGTCTCACCTCATCTCACACAACGGCACCATTCACACACTCGCACATGAACCTGTCAATTGACCGAGTGAGAGGATACGGCTTTCCCATCATATGTCATAAAAATGAACCCGTGTCTGCTGATGACAGATGAAGACGTACAGAGTGTATTCTCTGCTCCCAACTTACAGAGATGTTGGTGTATTATTGTGCATGTGTGATTTATAGTATCATGTCAGTAAACTGAATCCTCATATCAGACAGGTAAGTACAGTGAATTAAATTCCAGTGACTGTTGATATTAATGGCATAAATTTAATATGATTGTAAGACTAGAATTGCACTTAAATATTTGTTTAGCAGCCAAGGTAAACACTAATGTGTTGTTGTGATTTTTGAAACATATTTTTATTGCAGCAGAAGTATATTGGGACTTGTATATGTATAATAATAAAAATTAAAGTAATAAAATGACTGTGTAATTTTATTTTTCTTTATTCAAAATACAGTTTTTTATTATTTATTTATTATTATTATTTTTTAACACTTTAGTTTGGGGACCAGTTCTCTCCATTAATTAACTATTACCTGTGACTTTTACCTCAATAAACTCCTGATTTGCTGTTTTTTTTAATAGTTTTTTATTAATACTTATTACAACTTTATTAATAATTAGGTAGTTGTTAAGTTTAGGTATTTGGTAAGAGTAAGAGATCTAAAATATGGGTTTGCAAAAAAATGAATTAATATGTGCTTAATAAGTACTAATAAACATCCAGTATGCTAGTAATATGCATGCTAATGAGCAACTAGTTAATAGTAAGAACTGGTTACTAAACTAAAGTATTGTAATTTTTTATTAGTAATTATATCAATAAAGGCTATAAAAAACATTATAGTCAGTTTAACACAAACTTCAGGCAAATAAATAATACTTTAAATAATTATTATTATTAAAATGTTAATTTAATTTAAGCATTTTTGTCTTACATTTGTATTATTATTATTATTATTATTATTATTAAATATCAAATTATAATTAGATGTAGGTGGGATTACTCAATAAATGCATTTTGGTATTTTCAGAGAAAGTAATACTTGCTCCCTCTAGTGGATACAGGCCATCTTAACCTCCCCGAAATTGTGAAAACATTTATATATATATATATATATAGTCCTTCAGTAACCACAAAACACAATGCAACGTCTAGTCCTAGTAATCTAGTCTGAATAACAGTGTGTCACTATGGTTTCCCAAAGGTTTCACTACACACACAGACATCAACATACGCTCATCTTTTCCAACAGCAGCAGGCTCCCACCTACATGAAACATGCATAAAATGACCTGAGAAGCACTGCTGATGCCACCGCTGACAGGTCCAGCACAGCACGTTAGGACAGCAGCATGGTGTCTCTCAGGGTCCTGTCACTGATGCCGCCATTGTTTCTGCTCAATGTTTTGGCAGCTGTACCGGTGCCATATCAAAGATTTCTACAATCTGATTTGTAAGTCGTGCTCTGGTCATTCGAGAGTGACCAGATCTGTTCTGACCCTGCTGAGAATAGCAGTCAAGATGTCTGGCAACTCGAGAGCATGACATGTCTGCCTGCAGCACGCCAGTGGCCATCGCCTTTAGCTACTGTACACCTGCTGACAGTCACACTATTACAGAATGTAAAGAAACCTTAAGTGTTACTTTATTCTTACAGTTAACAGATCTGGATTATTTCACCTTCATCTCACAGGTTTACAGTGTTCCCAACAAGTATTCTTGTTACTGGCACGTTGCAGTGTGCTACAACAGAAAGTTTCTGCCAGAAACTGCATTTAAGATGACTTGACATAAATTAGGGCTTCTTTTTGTTGAAGTATAAGAGAGGCAAAGACAAAATAAAAGGTAAAAAATGTATAAGGAGGAGGATTTATTCTCTAAATTGTAGCCATCAATAGTACTATTGGTATATAACATTACAAAGTTCAACAGTATGTTTTTTAATATAAATATATTTTTTTTTCTTTCTTGTCTTTTCTCTTCTTTTCTTTTTTCTTTTCTTAAGAAACTGAGGATCTGTGATACAAATGTTTTTTTGTTTTTTGTTTTTTTTTAATGACAATAAGACATTTATAATGTCACAGAAGTTTTCTATTTCAAATGTTATTCTTTAAATGTTCTGTTCATCAAAGAAACTTGAAAAAGACACTTTATTGTGGTTTTCACACTACATTAAGCAGCACAACCATTTTCAAATGTCATAATAATAAGAAAGGTTCCTTGAGCACCAAATCAGCATATTAAAATGATTTCTGAAGGATCATGTGACACTGAAGACTGGAGTAATGGATGCTGAAAATGAAGCTTTGCCATCTTAAAAAAAAAAATAATAATATTAATGTAAAACAAAAAAAGCTTTTTGATTACTCGAATGAAAGAGTGAAGCAATATTGCAATGTAAATCCATAGAACATATATAATATAAAATATATAGAACAGCACAACAAATACAAATGTGCAGAGAGCGATACACAAATCAAATAACACTGCAATAGAAATAATAAATTATATGAAGAAAGTGTACACACACACACACACACACACACACACACACACACAGATACACATTCAGATAATATTGTCTTAAAGCGGCCTATATATTCACATGAACGTATAGCCTAGGCTATGAAACAAAAACGACAAACAAAACTTAATAGCTATTATAATGTCATTATTATGCATATTGTTGCATTATTAACCACATGACTTTTCTAACTTAGATTATACATACACTTTGCATTTCATTTTGTTTTAACCATGAAATCTGAAGTCAGTGGCACATCAATAATAATAATAATAATAACAGTAATAATAATAAAATCCACTATTCATATATACATATATATATATATACATATATATGTATGTATTTTTAAGGGGAGACACTGCAGGCAAAAGCATGAAAAAGTTTTTTTATGCAACTGTCAAGTTTGAGATTTTGGGCTTTTTGGTTTAAAGGTTTTTTTTTTTTTCAGACTAGTAGAAAAAAAAAAACACTGTTAAGTGCTTCTTTTATCGCATTTCATCTATTTGTGTCAGTAGATTATTTCAGTTACAATCCATATTTTTAAAAGGCCGTTTTCTCTAAATGAGTTTTTTTTTCCCCTAAACTGAGCCATAAATCTCCACTTCAGTTGCACCTACACACACCACACTTTACATTTTTATTCCTGTCTATATCCGGAAGGTTTTTACAGAGGGTTTTGTTCATATATAATTTGCTTGATTATATACAACATTTTATTCCCCAATTAATTAATTTAAAATAAATAAAACAAGAATTATGAAACGGACTTTATCCAGTGTTTAGATTTTTGTACTAGAAATGTATGCAAATTAGCGCATGTTTCAGTAAATAATGCCTAATTTGCATATTTTAAAACGTTTTAGAAAACTTAGAATACAAAAAATGTTTGCAATTATCAATGTAATTAATCAACTGGCTAAGTAAGGCGATAACTATTAGTTTTTTGTTTGTTTGTTTGTTTGTTTGTTTGTTTTTTTACCCCATCCACCTGTAGTGTTTCGCCTTAAGCTTATTAAATCAATAAAGCGTCACAAATTCTTGTAGTCTCCTTTTTTCTCTTGAATATCTCATACATATTTCGGAGTTCAATGATAATCCACAAAAAACCTATAGATGGCGCTAGTATTGACAGATCGCGCTAGTAAAAACAGGCAAAGATGGGCAGACGATTAGTTCTGCCTGATTCAAATCTGCACTTGTTTTCCAAAGAAAGGCTGTTGATTACTTTTGCTTGGATGATTAGGCCTGAATAGTATAGGAGTTGAGGTTGAGTTTTAACCACAGCGAACATGTAAGATTACAAAATCACAGGTAAGTAATTTTATGGTGTTTGGAGCATTTTTATCTTACGCTGAAATAAAGTGTGTGTGTGTGGCTGATTAAGTCTGGGACTGTTGTTGTTATTTTAAGAGCGCCAAGTTTATGTTTGTCCTTGTTTACAGTGTTGATCAGTGTTTATGTGTTTAGTGTATTGAATGCTGATGAAATCTAATGGCTTTAAAATCTAATGGGTATGTTTTGCATTTAAATATTTGTCGTCGTGTTTGTCTTTCTCGCTTGATATGGGTCAAAATAAGAGGGGCATGATTACACTGTCAACAGTATGTAGGTCAATAACACACACTATGAACCTGACCTGAGTTAACAGTTTCTGCTTAAATCCATTTAAGCTTTTACTCTTGTTTACCATAAATCCTGTTATATTTACGTTAAATAAATGAGTTGCACGTAGACTGAACTAAGCAATGAGTGCTGAGAATAATAATAATAAAAAAGTTAATGAAGTTAATGAAAGAATCCCGGGGGTTGGAGGAGGTGACAGTTTACGCACGCGCGCACACACACACACACACACACACACACACACAGCATTCCTCCATTTACATACATAGTATAAAATTTGTCCTCTGATTTTGACCAGTTGAAATGGCAGAAGTCTATCATGCTTTTTCTTTCTCATGTGCCTTGATTTCTCTTACCAGAAGGAACAAACGTGATGTATGAGACCACCTTCCTGCGATATGTTAGGTAATTTTTACCCACCCAACCCATACAAAAATGGAAACAGTATCACATTATAGTCCATATAGACAGCTGCAAAGAAAATTTTGTGAAATTGTGTTGTATTCTTTAAGGATCTAACCAATATCATCATCATCATTCTTTCAGGCTTGGTGGTAGATGCGTTTCTGCTCATATTATTCAGAGGAGGAATCTCTCAGGAGCCGATGCCATTAATGCCCTGCGGCCTTTTTACTTTGCAGTGCACCCTGATTTCTTTGGCCAGCATCCAAGAGAGAGAGTAATACTAATAATCAAAATATTATTATAATAGTTGTAAGCCTCAAATGGAATTTTTGTTATATACATAAACTAAATAACAGCAATGTATGATAATAATATTTGATATACATTTATATATATATATATAGGTATATAGCAGGTGTGAGTGTTTTATATATTGTTTGATTTTGTTTTGTTTTCTTTGTTGTAGGAAGTAAATGAAAACTCCCTCAAAAGGCTAAATGGTTATCTGGAAAATCTTCAGAAACCTGGGGTGAGATCCCCCAGACCTGCAAACCTCACTTTTTATGTCAGGGACACAAAAGAAAAAGCAGACTCCAGTGGTAGTCTGCCAGCTTCAGGTAACACCTGTTCACCTCTGATTAACACTATGATTTTTTTTACATAATGATAATAATAATAATAATAATAACAACAATAATAAACTAAGGGATAAAACTAGACTGTCTGTATAATAGTTGTACCGTTGTAATTGTTTATTCGGTAACACTTTATAATAATTTGTTAACATTTAGTTAATGTATTACCTAACATTAAGAACAATGAACAGTACATTTATTACAGTATTTATTAATCTTTGTTAATGTTGGTTAATAAAAATACAGTCATTCATTGTTTGTTCATGTTCGTTCACAGTGCAATAACTAATGTTAACAAACAACTTTTGATTTTAATAATGCATTAGTAAATGCTAAAATTAACATTAACTAAGAATATTAAATTCTGTAGTATTGTTCATTCTTAGTTCATGTTAAATAATGTAGTTAACTAATTTAACTAACTTATTTTTTTTTATTCCCTAAACAAAAGTTTTTTTATCCCATTTCTTATCTTATTTTAACAGTTTTGACTTTTTTTTAATGCTTTATTCTGCAAGGATGCATTAAATTGATGCCAAAATGTAACAGAAGTGACAAAATGATTATGATGTTACAAAAGATATGTATTTTGAATAAATAATTACTTCCTAAAGGATCCAAAAGTTCTCAATACTTATAATAAAATACATTTATTTATTTATTTTTATTATTTATTTATTTTTTGACAAATGCTTGCTGAAAATTCACCTTTGCCATCAAAGGAATAAATGATATTTTCCCTAAACAAAAGTCTTTTATCCCATTTCTTATCTTATTTTAACAGTTTTGACATTTTTTTTAAATGCTTTTATTCTACAATGATGCATTAAATTGGTGCCAAAATGTAACAAAAGTGACAAAATGATTGTTACAAAAGATATTTTTTTTAAATAAATGATTACTTCTTAAAAGATCCAAAAGTTCTCAATACTGATAATAAAATACATTTATTTATTTATTTATTTATTTTTATTATTTATTTATTTTTTGACTAATGCTTGCTGAAAATTCCGCTTTGCCATCAAAGGAATAAATGAAATTTTCCCTAAACAAAAGTCTTTTATTCCATTCCTTATCCCAGTTTTTGTTATTTTAACAGTTTTGACAGTTTTATGCTTTTATTCTGCAATGGTTCATTAAATTTATGCCAAAATGTAACAAAATTGACAAAATGATTATGATGTTACAAAATTTTAAGTTTATTTTAAGTTATTTTAAGTAAATGATTACTTCCTAAAGGATTCAAAAGTTCTCGATTTTGATAATAAAAGATTTGTTTATTTGTTTATTTATTTATTTTATTTTATTTTTTTTAGTAATGGTTGCAGAAAATTCAGCTAAAATATATTAAAATTATACTGTTTTAATTTAATTACTAAATTGAATTACTGTTTTAATCTTATCAATATTTTTAAACCTTTAAATGATAATCTATATTTTATTTTTCAATGCATTATTTAATTGGATAACCCTACATTTCCCAGGATTCCGTTCGGTGACTTTCACCTTGCAGTCTAAGGATGTTCTGAGCACAGTGTTGGATGTTCTGAGGTCGTGTAGCCTCTCAGTTGAACATATGCATGTGCTCAAGGCTGAGACCGGGAAGAGCTCAACGCAACAGCCTGAAACAGCTTTTTATCGGCCCATCAAATGGGACAAGACTTATTACACTTTCACAGGATTCAGGGACCCAGAGCAGGAGTTAGAACAAGCCAGAAGAGTGGAGCCCACACTCAGGTATTGAGAGGCAGAGATCTTTCTTGACCACTAATTCTTTTTTTTTTTTTCAAACTCATGTAACCCTTATGAACACCACAGCTTAATGTGTTCAAACCAAGTAACTGCTAGATGAGGTCTCCAGCAGTTTGGTTAATATTCAACTTAAAATTTTGTAGGCCCGTTGAGACACCATTGGGTGTATCACAGCGGCTAGAAAGAGCCCAGCTGGCACTTTTAGTGTCACACCAGAAACCTTGTTTGTGTTTCTACAATTAGCCTTGTCCTTCTCCACAGAACATAACGTTCTCAAGCCATTCTTTGTATTTACTGTGATTAATGACTCAACAATGGTTTCTGGGCCGTTTAGTACAAGGAGTAATGTGTACATTGAACCACAGATGAGCCCAGGCTCAACAGAAACCCTTCAGTGGGCCTCATCGCCAGAGATTTAAGTTTTGGAAATACTGATGCTGTGGAAATTCAAGGAAAACCTTGATACACACATTTAACCCCTTTAAAGACTACTGTATCATATTTGGTTATTAACAACGTGATCAAAACTTTGCTGTAAAAAACAAACAAAACTGCTGTACATAATATATTACTTTTCTATTGGTTGATTGATAGTTTATACGTGGAACACGTATTTTTGCTGCAAAATCTTTTTTGTAATGAAAAAGAATCAGATTTTTTGTGAAGTATTTATGAAGTAGGATTTCAAGATGAACACTTACTTGACAGGAAGCAACTTAAGTTAACTTGTTTTTTTTTTTAAAAAACGTGAGTATTAAATATGATCAGGCTTTGGATCTCTTATTCATCAGTGTAACTCTACACAGCTTTGATCATAAAACTATTTAAATATCTTCTTACTAAAACATATTGCTGGGAGATATCAAATGACAACTGATATTTATATGCATTTTATGCAAGTAGTCTGTTACACTGTTTACAAAAAGGAACTTTCTGCTTTGTAACGTCTTTAAGAAAGGGGTTTGAAGGCACAATATATAATACAATGAAATACAATACTATTTAAGCATTGTTTTGCTTTCTTTGTTTGTCTTTATCTTCAGTTTATGGCTGAGAAATAATGAGCCGGAGGCCACAAAGAAACAGAATGCCAGTCTTCCACGCCGTGAGGAGCTGAAAAGGCTGAAAAGAGAGCTGATTCAGAAACTTGGTTTGTTGGATATCAGGTCAGCTCTAATGCAGACTATGTGCTCTTATATAATCTAACTTTTGGCATTAATTAACCTTCAAGTGATATTTTAATTATATCTTATGGTGTGGTATTTGTTTGTTTGTTTTTGTGAAATTATATATTTTATATTTTTCAATTTTATTTATTAAATATATTCTAAAATTAGACTTTAAACTGTTCTTAGAACATGAACTGAAATAGAAAAAATTAACGACATTATATAGCAACTATTACAAATGGTACAACTAGGCTAAGTACCAAATGGTTTTTATCATTCTTTTTAAAGGTTATTTAGTAGAATTTCCTTGACTTTAAATATATTATAGAAAGGATTTAACACACAATGTTATTATGGAAAGAAATGTAAAAGGTCTGTGCAAAGGACAAGCAAAAATGGCCCATTAACCTCTGTGTTATTTAAAATTAGGATAATGTAAAGACATACGATCAGCACACACACACACACACAATTTTGATCACATTAAATTGATCAAAAGTGACAGATTTCTGTGAATCATGTGATACTGAAGACTGGAGTAATGATGCTGAAAATCCAGCTTTGCCTTCAGCTGCATATTAAAATATATTAAAACAGAAAATGTTACAATATTTTTACAGTAATTTTGATCAAATGCAGCCCTGGTGAGCTTCAAAAACATTTTTTAAATGTTTACCACACTTTTGAACTTTTGTCTGCATGTTTAAAATTGTTGTGCAGAGTATCCAGTTGTCATTATGTTCACTTTGATCATGTGGTTCTCTGTCCTGTAGGTGGCAGCGCAAATGGGGAGTTGCACACAAATGCTGTCAGCTGCAGAGTCTGGGTCGTCTCTCCACACAAAGCCCTGAGGCTCTGCACATCCTGAGAGGTAACCATGGAAATGGGATTCATGAGATGAAATTAGATGCCTCAAATGTGCACAAATATTTACTCAGTTTTCTTTCTTTTCCAAAACATAGGACACATAATAGTTTTTACTGACCAATCAGGGATGAATGCCTCAGGGCATGTTATGTTAGGAACAATGGATGTTCATCATCAATGGACAAAGGTACAGCTTATGGGATTCTTAACTTAAAAAAAAAAAAAAAAACATCATTGAAAACATTTATGCTGACTAAGATGGATTATGTTTATGTTTGTCCATGTGTATGCTCAGCTCTTTGAAAGATTGCCAAGTTACCGAAGCCTGTTCCAGCATTCGGACTGGCTGAAGGAGCGCATCAGTCACCTGTTGGGAGGGATTCAGGTGATCCACATCGAGCGAATGGGTCCAGCTCTTCCTCTGGAGGAACACTACAGTGCTCTCAACACTTTCCACAAGAGACTCTTACCTCAGCGCCTCTCCCTACACCCCCGCAGCATGCAAGGCCTTACAATGACCTTGGAAAAGTAAATACTCGTATACCTTGGGTCCAGCCATTTGCCTGTGTATTTTCTTCATTTACGACCTTCAACTATGTGAGGCAAGGTCCTCAGAAATTGAGTCTCAAAGATACCAAGCTTGAGTAGTGCTTATGCGCAGTCTGTTCTCTTTGGAAAAACACAATCTTAAAGTCACCATGAAATCAAGTCACAGAAAAAATAAATTCTTGTATCAGATTGTTGGATCAGCTAATGTTTTTTTTCCAACTCTGAACCAACGTTTCTTCTCTTATAACATAATTAAAGAAGAGAGAAAATAATTTAATGTTTTTTAAAATATTGTCTACTGTTCAAAATTTAGATTTTTGGAATAAGTCTTTTATGCTCACCAAGGCTGCATTTATTTAAGCAAAAATATAGTTAAAAAAACAGTAATACTGTGAAATATTATTACAACCTGTGATGGTAAAGCTGAATTGTCAGCAGCCATTACTCCAGTCTTTGTTGTCACATAGTCCTTCAGAAATCATTCTAACATGACCAAAAAGCCTGTTCTCCATTGATACATCTTCAAAATAAAATCTAAACAGCAGGTATATAGTAAATGTTTTTTAGAGGTTTTTTTTGTTTATTTATTTATTTTCTTTTGGTGCCATCAGCCAAACAGAATCCAAAATAACTGTAGTGTGCACTTACAACTAACAAACTATACTGTCTGTTGTTGTGGGTGCTAATATAGTATCATTGTATAGTTATTGTTGATACTAGTCAAAAGTTTTTGAACAGTGAGATTTTTTATTTTTATTTTGTTTGTTTGTTTTGTTTTGGTTTTTTTTTAAGTCTCCTCTGCTCGCCAAGCCTGCGTTTATTTGATCCAAAGTACAGTGAAAACATTTTGAAATATTTTTCTGTTTAAAATAATAGAAATTAAAATTTATTCCTGCAATTTCAAACCTGATTTTTTTAGCATCATTACTCTAGTCACATGATCCTTCAGAAATCATTCTAATATTTGCTGCTCAAAACATTTATTACTGTTATTATTATTATGTTTTAAACAGCAGAGTAGAATTTTTTTGATGAATTTTTGTTTGATGAATAGAAAGTTCTTTTGTAGCATTATAAATGTCTTTATCATCACTTTTGGTTCATTTAAAGCATCCTTGCTGAATAAAAGTATTCATTTCTATAATTTCTTTTGAATGGTATAATGTTACAAAAGCTTTTTATTTCATATAAATGCTGATCTTTGGATATTTCTATTCATCAAATAATCCTGAAAAAAATTACTTAACTGTTTTAAATAATAATAATTTTATGTTACTGTTTCTTGAACAGCAAATCAGCATATTACAATGATTTCTGAAGGATCACGTGACACTAATGTTGCTGAAAATTTTGCTTGGATCACAAAATGAATTAAATTTGAAAATATATTCAGTTAGAAAGCAGTCATTTTAAATAGTAAAATATTTAACAATATTACTGACTTTGCTGTATTTTGGATCAGATGAATACAGGCTTGGTGAGCAGAAAAGAATTCTTTGAAAAACATAAAAAATCTTACTGTTCAAAAAACTTTTATCTTGAAGTGAACAGGCTTTAAGAGTGTTTGGTGCAGCAAGCAAAATTACAATAAATTATGCACTGTTGCTTTAAATGGATTTCTGTGGAATTTGTTCTTTTTGTATAGAATAGTATTCTACATAAAATGAAACTGAAGAGAGGCCATACTGGACTGTTAACAACAGATTGTAGCTGAATGGTATAGTGTTGTTCCTGTGGTTCCCTGCATTCTATTCATTTCTGTCGTATTTCTGACTGATATATCCTCTGTTCACTTGGAACTCTTTGTGCTGCTTAATGTCCCGTCAATCATTGTTTTTCTCTTCTGTTCTGTTGCCATAGTGACCGCTCCACCCCCTGCCTGCATGAGATGGGCCACTTCATCATCCCCACTATGTGTGACACCCTCCAGCTGCAGAACTTCCTCCAGAGCCAGGCCCAGGAGGCCCGGAGACGCATGCAACGCAAAGACAAGTGAGTGCTTGACCTATCACTGCACATTAACATGACATCAGAACAGACCACTTTTGTCTGGTCTTACTGTGCATGAATCATCAGTATATTATTATCAAGACCAGTTATGTGTATTTTCATTTTCTGTTACACTTAAAGAAAGAAAATCACAGTACAGAAGTTTTAAAACAGCTGTTTTATATTTTCTTGGTCACTTTATTTTATGGTCCAATTGTCGCTAATAACAAACCATTAACTAAGACTTCTAGTAATAGTAGTTGTTAAGTTTAGGTGTTGGGTAGGATTAAGGATGTAGAATATGGTCATGTAGAATAGGTGCTTTATAAGCACTAATAAACAGCCCAATATGTCAATAATAGGTTTGCTAATTAATATTGTGAATTGTTCCCTATACTATAGTGTTACCATTTTCCTCTGTAATTTAGCTTATGTAATGGTTATTTTTAGCCAGTAGAATTATTGTCTTTTGAGATTTATACTACTGTTCATTTAAAAGTTTAGGGTCATGAGGTTTTTTTTTTTTTTGTTTTTTTTTGATGAAGAAGAAGAAATGATATTCATTAACAGTAAAGACACTTTAAAGTTTTCTATTTTTAGGGTTGTCACTAATGATTATTTTGGTAATTGAGTAATCTGTCGATTATTCTGACGATTTATCGAGTAATCAGATAATTATAATTATAATTATTTATTTGAGGTAATAAAATATATATATAATACCTAAGAAGTGATAATAATTAGTTAAGATAAAGTATCAAAAGCAAGTAATTGTGGTTTTATTAAACAAAACTGTTAAAATACATGATTAATATCGATTAAACAACATTAAATTCAAATGTCCACTTAATCTTCTATATTTGGTCATTTCTTTACGACAAAAATGCTGCTACTGCAATTTCTTGAATATGTGGACAAATGTATTCAAAATGTATAAACTCAGAGCGAGGGTTTAAACTTTTATTTTGAAACCAATATGAACAGTTACCATATTGAGAAAGATATTGATGTATTCTTCTGTGATTTATGTGGGTTACGAATGATTTACAAACTTTATGAAACGGGGCATGCTGCGTTCTCAGATGAACGTTTTAAAGGAGAAGTCCACTTCCAGAACAACAATTTACTAATAATTTACTCACCCCCTTGTCATCCACAATGTTCATGTCTTTCTTTCTTCAGTCGTAAAGAAATTATGTTTTTGAGGAAAACTTTCAGCATTTTTCCCATATAATGGACTGCTATGGTCCCCCGATTTTGAACTTCCAAAATGCAGTTTAAATTCAGCTTCAAACAATCCCAAATGCGGTTGTAAACGATCCCAGCCGAGGAAGAAGGGTCTTATCTAGTGTAACGGTTATTTTAATAAAAATACTCTTACTCTGCCTGGACTGTTTTTGTTCCTGTTCATGACAGTTAGGGTATGTTGCAAAAACTCCCATCTCATGCTCTCCCTCAACTTCAAAATCGCCCTATATCGCTGTTTTACCATTTTTGTTAAGGGTGTTTGATCTTTTTTGCATGTACACTTTGTAACGACTGGGTTGGAAGTTTTTCGACACATCCTAACTGTCTTGAGCCAAAATACACAGTTCAAGGACTGCAAGGCAAGATGAGCGTTTGAGATAAAAAGTATTTAAATTGTATTTTTTTTTTAATGTAAATAATCGAACCGATCGTTTCGCTATGTAAGACTCTTCTTCCTTACCTTGAATCGCTTACAACTGCATTTGGGATTGTCTAAAGCTGCATTTAAACTGCCTTTTGGAAGTTCAAAATCAGGGGACCATACCAGTCCATTATATGGGGAAAAAATGCTGAAATGTTTTCCTCAAAAAACGTAATTTCTTTACGACTAAAGAAAGAAAGACCTGAACATCATGGATGACAAGGGGGTGAGTAAATTATTTGTAAATTGTTGTTCTGGAAGTGGAGTTCTCCTTTAAGGAACCCAAACTCACAATATGCAGACGCTCCACACATGTAAATGATAACAATTTATACTCGAATTGAATCGAGGAATCGTGGCAACCTTATCTATTTCAAATAAATTCTGTTCTTTTGAACTTTCTGTTAATCACATTTTAACCAGTAAAACATTGATATTTATAAGAAACCTTTTTTGAGCATCAGATTCTCATATTAGAATGATTTGTGAAGGATCACGTCATACTGAAGAGCAGAATAATGTCTGCTAAAAATTCAGCTTTGTCATCACTGGAGTAAATTACATTTTTAAATTACATTAACCTAGAAAATTCATATTTAATAGCGTTCTGTCCTATCCTATCCTATCCCAGCTTATTTATTCATTTATTTATTTATTTATTTATAAATCTCTTGTTTAAACAGAAAAATAGACTCACTGTTGTTGAAATGGTTTTCTGTCTTGCATTTTATCTCTCAAAATGAAGGATGTCATTAAAAATGTACAGATTACGAGATTAATGCAACCTATTATTTACATAAGGTAAACATAAAGTTGCTTTATGTTTTTATGTATATAACTGTATATAATACATATTTTAATACAAATTAAATTGTATACTTGCCATAATAATGTCTCATTTCAAATGTCTACGTGCTTACATTCTTGTAAATACTTTCCAGCATTTCAGTAATAAAACATAAATTGCAGTGAAGTGCGACGGTTACTGTACAGTGTTTGGTCAGGGGTTTTTACACTGTTGCTGAGAGAAAAACACAGACATTCTAGATTCAGACAGTAGTAAAGTAACACCTGTAAATGTTAAAAATAGCTTATGTCCCCTATTCAAATCGGAATCAGACTTTTACTTTATTTTTGATCAAATAAATGTAGCCTTGGTTAGCATAAGGAACTTTACATAAGAGAAAAACATCCATACTAGTAAGAATAATGAAAACTCAGTGCTATACTGAAAATCATATACACTATATTCCATAATTTTAACAATACGTGACCCTGTACACAAAACCAGTCATAAGAGTAATTTTTCTTTTTAAATTGAGATTTATACATATACATATACATATACATATACATATGAAAGCTGAATAAATAAGCTTTCCATGGATGTATAGTTTATATAGTGTATAGTTTGTTAGCATAGGACAGTATTTGTTTAAGATACAACTATTTGAAAATCTGGAATCTGAGGGTTCAAAGAAATCAAAATACTGAGAAAATTGCCCAAATTGCCGAAAGTTGTCCAAATGAAGTTTTGGCAATGCATATTACTAATGATAAGTTTTAATATGTTTACGGTAGGACATTTACAAAATATGTTCATAAAAATTATCTTTTGATCATGATCTTTACTTAATATCCTAATGATTTTTGGCATAAAAAAGGATAATTTTGACCCATACAATGTGACCCATGCTACTTAAGACCAGGGTCACATAGCTTTTTTTTCCCTGTATGTATGTATGTATGTATGTATGTGTGTGTGTGTGTGTGTGTGTGTGTGTGTGTGTGTGTATATATTTATTTATTTGTCATTTTATTTATTTATTATTTATTTATTTATTTATTTATTTTTTTTTTTTTTTTTAACTTATAAAAAATCTTCTATAGAGAATGTGTCTTGAAGTGTTTTGTCACGTGTCCCTGGCTGATATTTTCTCATTTTAAGCATAGTCAGGATCAATATAGTGACTGTTTAAAATCGTCTTTCATTACAATAGAAAATATTCCCCTCTGTACAGGTTGGAGGCGGAGGAAGAAGACATCATTTCAAGTTGTCTGCAGGATTTGTCTCTACGCAGTCTGTCCAAAGAGCCTAGTGTGTCGAGCAGTCAGATGATCCCCTGCTGCAGGCGTCTGATGGAAGAAAGATCCCCACAGATGCAGGGCCTTCATTTATACATATCTCACTTCTATTCAGTCATGCATGATGGGGATCTGTGTATTCCCTGGGACTGGAAGGGTTGAAACACACCAAAATCTACTTGGACTTTATTACTCTGCCTATCAGGCTAGTGTAGTCACAATGTTTTGAGAATTTAGAGATTTTGGCCTAGTGTATAGGCATTATGAATGCACTTTGGTTGTAAAATTCTAGCACATAGTGTTGTGCTTCTGAGGCAGTGGGCCCCAGTCATGTGATGTTATAACTTAGCACAAAGTTTGTTTATTTGCACTGCCAAGCGTATGCATTAGTCATGAACAACACTTCAGGGTCATAATTTTTTTTAAGCATCGTGTTTCAATCTATTATAGAAGGCTTTTTTGCCTTAAAATGATCCGTTGCTAGTTACACCATATCTGAGATTTATAATACTGTTTTATCAACAATCACGTTTTGGTTGTTTAACATGCAACTTTGAGTTGGTTCTGGTTTTCAGTGCGGTGCTGGAATAATTCTCAATACAAGTGACTGCTTGAGTCTTCTTTATCATTTCAAAAGCTGAATGTTTCTGACTGACAGGAGATAAACACATTAGCTAACTGTTTTACTAACTGCCAAAATCTAAAATGCACAGTCAAAATTCAATGTGTTTGGACAAAAGATTTTGTCTAAATGCTGAGTATATGGAAAAAAAGTGTTCATATATTGTATGTACATTATCAATCCTAAATGCTGTAATATTGTCTGTCTTGAAATGTAGTGTGAAGTGTATTCATGTTGTTTGCTGCTATTGTGTTTCAAAGGTTTATACTGTGATATCTGTACATATGATGAATATCGAACTGTGTAACTACAAAATTTAAACAATGGTTCAAATGTTACCCGTCACTATTGTATACATTGTTAATATGTACCTGTTTGGGTTACAATGTTTACACGATTTTGTCATTATGACATCTTGACAGACAAGTCCATGAATTTTCCACTTTAACAGGAATGAATAAATTATAATATAACTATAATAAAAGTTCAGTTTTGTGATATATGAATCTGTATAATACTAATATTATTTTAACACATTGTTTTTAGTAGATAAATGTTTCCCAGTTTTGCAGTCTACCGGATGATCCATAGTCAGAAAGCTTCGAAGACTGTATAGCTACGAAGACTATTTTAAAGGAATACTCTGGGTTAATTACAATAATGGTGACATCTGTGACATTAATTATCATAGAAAATATTACTTTTTATATGTAAGCACATGCCTAATATGTAGTCTTTTCTGTCTCTGCAGGTTTTTATCCATTAGTGCACCGTCATAGCATAACACATATTACTCTGCTGTTGACAACAAAAGGTTTCATATTCTTAAATACAGTTGAAGTCAAAAGTTTACATACACCTTGCAGAATCTGCAAAATGTTAATTATTTTACCAAAATAAGAGAGATCATACAAAATGTGTCTATTACTGACCTAAATAAGATATTTCACATAAAATACGTTTACATATAGTCCACAAGAGAAAATAATAGCTGAATTTATAGAAATGACCCCGTTCAAAAGTTTACATACACTTGAATCTTAATACTGTGTTGTTACCTGAATGATCCACAGCTGTTTTTTGTTTGTTTGTTTGTTTGTTTGTTTAGTGATAGTTGGTCATGAGTCCCTTGTTTGTCCTTAACTGTTAAACTGCCTGCTGTTCTTCAGAAAAATCCTTCAGAACCCACAAATTGTTTGGTTTTTCAGCATTTTTGTGTATTTGAACCCTTTTCAACAAGGACTGTATGATTTTAAGATCCATCTTTTCACACTGAGGACAACTGAGACTCATGCAACTATTACAGAAGGTTTAAATGCTCACTAATGCTTCAGAAGGGGAAACAATGCATTAAGAGCCGGAGGGTTGAAAACTTTTTTTTAATTTGAAGATGTAAATGTAACTTATTTTGCCTTCTGAGAAACATGTAAGTATCTTCTGTAGCTTCTGAAGGGCAATACTAAATGAAAAAATATGATATTTATGCAAAATAAAAATTTTTTTTTACACATTTTCATTCTGTTCAAAAGTTTACACCCCTGGCTCTTAATGCATTGTATTTCCTTGTGAAGCATCAGTGAGCGTTTGAACCTTCTGTAATAGTTGCATATGAGTCCCTCAGTTGTCCTCAGTGTGAAAAGATGGATCTCAAAATCACACAGTCATTGTTGGAAAGAGTTCAAATACACAAAAATGCTGAAAAAACAAAGACTTTGTGGGACCTGAAGGATTTTTCTGAAGAACAGCAGGCAGTTTAACTGTTCAGGACAAACAAGGGACTCATGAACAACTATCACTAAAAAGAGAGAGAGAGAGTGAGAGCTGTGGATTAATCAGTTAACCAGTGGTGGGCAGTAACAAAGTAGTTGTACTTCGTTACTGTACTTAAGTACATTTTTCAAGTATTTGTACTTTACTGGAGTAGTTTTATTTTGAGTAACTTTCACTTTTACTTCACTACATTCCAAAGCGTAAGATCGTACTTTTTACTTCACTCCATTTCATAAACATATCGTTACTCCTTAGAATATATCACGTGCTCTGAGACGCACAAGCGGTGTCTGATTAATAAACAAACTGATTATTTTCAATGAACCTGTTAAACTGATTCGCCAATCGCACCAAATGATTCATTCACGAATTGGAATGATCCGACTGCAGCTGTTCTCGAGTTGACAACTCATTGATTCAAATGATCCGTTTAGAGCGAGTCTCCAGTGAACTGAATTCACAAGTAAGAACCGGGAGATCTTGTGCGCGCACGACTGATGCTGCGAAAAGTAAGTTACTAATGTTAGGATTCGAATTTTAGGATTAATTGTTATAACTGAAAATCATATTTAGGTCAAAGCTATCCGTTGTTTGTGAATTACATCTGCTGTAAAAGGTGATCTGTTTAAGTGCACTGAAATGCTTGAATTCAGACACATCAAAAACGAAAAATTTAAATAACAGCTTAAATAAAATAACTCACGCACGTTCATATTCCTCACTGATGTAACGTTAGCAAGTTTTATTAAAATGCTATGCATGTAGCCCTACGTGACGTCTGTTTTTATATTGTTTAGCAACAGTATAAATTTTTATATTGTTTGGATCAGCTAGAGTAGACAGATATGAATGTCTATTCTTAACCATACTGAAAATAAGTAAATATTGTTAGCTGATGCTAACTGTCTAGCTGCTTGCTGGTGCTAAGTTAAAGATAATTTTTAGATATAAAGTCCACATATTTTTATTCAACCACCTAGACAGATTACATCCGAGGGAAAAAGAAAAGATGTCATGCTCAGAACATGGTAACTACAGTAATTATCAAAATGGAAAGTGATGCACTCTGGGGGCATTTGGCCAGGGGTGTTTTTACACAGACAATATTTGAAAGGAAAAAATCATTATGAAAATATAATTATATTTTCCTTAAAATGTTCTTGCTAACTTCAGGCCTTATTCTCATGTCATACATAACTGTGACATTATGCAAAACAAGCTTTAAAACAGTGTTTTCTTACTGGTGAAAATTTGATGGTCAAATCTGTTTCCTCTCAGGTACATTGCAGTGTAGGCTTCACATTGAATATTACTACATCACTCTCATCAAAATAGTCCATATCAACAACAAAAAAATGTATTTTTGGTGAAAATCCCAGGTATTTTGAGCAGTAGAATTATAAAAAAAATATGTGCTAATATAAAATTCAATTAAGTAGCTTATATAAAATTGCAAAATAAATCTATCAGTACTTTTTTACTTAAGTACATAAAAAATCAGGTACTTTTGTACTTTCACTCGAGTAAAATTGAAAGAGGAGCACTTTTACTTTCACTGGAGTAATATTTTATTATACGTATCTGTACTTTTACTCAAGTACTCAACTTGTGTACTTCGTCCACCACTGCAGTTAACAATACAGTATTAAGAATCAAGTGTATGTAAACTTTTATTCCCTATCTGTCGTACACTCCGAGTTGTGTCGAGTAGTGTACGACACTAGGGGTCGCTCTTGAGAGCCCAAACACCTCTGACAGTTTTGAGAAAGGCCAATGAAAATTGGGTGTGCAGATTTGCATAGCTGACCACGCCCCGGACGTCCGGGTATAAATAGGGCAGCGTGTGCATCTGCTCACTCGTTCTGTTTTTCGGAGCCGAATGCAGCGTCTCTGCGTGAGAAGCGGCAACATTCACCTCTCTCGTCGTTGGATCTACGGCACAGACAGCGGTCTCTCCCTCTCTGACACTGCTCGTGTTGTGAGAGTCCCCTGGGTGCGTCGACGGCGATCTTCAAGAGAAGATTATCTTCTGCAGAGAGCAAATTTTCTCTAAAAGAGCTCCACAGACGGATTGTGTGTTTCACGATGCCTTTCCGTCTGTGTCCTACTGGGTGCGGATTCCACCTTTCCCCGAACGATCGGCACGAACGCTGTGTTCAATGCTTGGGGCGTGAGCATGCTGACGCAGCGTTCGCTGAGGGAGGTTGTCAGCACTGCGAAGACATGCCCTTGGGCACCCTCCGCTCGAGAGCCGCGTTCTTTTCGAAGAAGCCGCGGCGCTCCTCATCTGCTTCCCGCTCCGGTCCTTCTACTTCCGGGTACGAGGCCGTTGCGATGTGCGTCGAGGAAGAGCGGCAGGTGTTGAGCGAAGTTTTGCCAGTTGCGTCCTCGCAACCCGCTCACCCTGTGTGTCCACCGATTGAGTCTCCGGACGATTTTGAAAGCTCGTCTCAGTATGGGCTGGATCTTTTGTTCGGGGCTCCTGCTGAGGAAAAGGCAGCGTCCGTAGCATCGGAGGGAGAGCCGTCAGAGGCTGACGTCACAACCGAGTTCGCCGCTCCGGCGGTTGAATCTCAGTCTGTGGCAGGCGCCGAAATGGCCGCCGCACTACAACGGGCAGCCAAGGAGATCGGGGTTGCGTGGGTTCCCCCGCCCAGCCCTGAGCCTTCAAGGCTGGATGACTGGTTCCTGGGCAGGTGGCGTGACTCGAAGCCACGCTCCTCCCCGGTCCCGTTTTTCCCGGAAGTGCACGAGGAGTTGACGAAATCGTGGAAAGCCCCTCTGTCGGCTCGTTCACGGTCCGCTAACTCCCCGTCCCTCACCACCCTCGATGGCGGTCCAGCGAGGGGGTATTCGGAGGTTCCCCAGGTGGAGAGAGCGGTTGCGATGCACTTGTGCCCGCAAAACGCCGCCTCCTGGAGGGGCAGCCCGAGACTCCCGTCCAGGGCCTGTAAGTTTTCGTCTGCGCTTGTAGCGAAGGCTTACGCGGCCTCTGGGCAAGCTGCGTCCGCCCTCCACGCTATGGCGATTTTGCAGGTCTATCAGGCTAAGGTTCTTAAAGACCTGCACGAGGGTGCTCCCGACCCAGAGCTGTTACACGAGCTGCGCTCAGCGACCGACTATGCCTTCCGGGCTACGAAGGTTACTGCGCAAGCTCTGGGGCGGGCGATGTCCACTATGGTGGTCCAGGAGCGCCACCTGTGGTTAAACCTGGCCGAGATGCGAGACGCCGAGAAGGTTCGCTTTCTCGACGCTCCAATTTCCCAGGCTGGCCTCTTCGGCGAAACCGTGGAGGAGTTTGCCCAGCAGTTCTCCACCGTGAAACAGCAGACGGAGGCCATCAAGCACATCCTGCCTCAGCGTGCAGCGAGTTCCGGCCCAGCTCAGCCGACGCAGCAGCCTCCGCCTGCTCCCCGCCGTGGAAGGCCCCTTACGAGGGTGGCTCAGACCCCGCAGCCTGCCGGGTCTGCAGCCAGACCCGCCCAACGGTCCAGCACTCGTAGGAAGGTGGCACCGCCAGCTCGTCCTCAGGCCACTAAGAACCCCCGGCCGGTTTCGAAGCGTTCCTGAGACGGGCAGCCCAGGGAGGAGGGATCGTTTGGCCTGTCCGGATCCACACTCGACGAGGGGACGAGCGCTGGATTCGGCTTCCACCCGGCTGTCTGCCACCCGGCAGACGGCCACCACTTGGTCAACAAAAGAGCAATTTTCTCCTTCTCTGGGCGTATTACACAGCACCCCCGACCCTCCGCTCGATGGTCGGATGCTGTCTCCTCCGTTCAGGGCATGCGGTCACACATCTTCTGTGCTCCCTCATGCTCTAGAACAACGGGCTTGGTCAGACGATCTCCCCTGTCGGGTGGATCCTCTGCTAAGCTCGCACGGCTCGGTCTCCCTGGGCAAAGCAGCCAGTGGCCTTCGGGGCTTCTTACCTCCGACCACCCGCTGTTTTCCCAGCGAAGGTTCCCCCACCCTTGGTACGTCGAATGTAACTCCTCTGCGGCCCCTAGCGGAGAACTTTCTGGATTGGCTGAATCTCCCCAATCCTTCCAGCTGGCTGCTCAAGACCATTCGGCTCGGCTATGCTATCCAGTTTGCACGTCGTCCGCCCAAGTTCTGCGGTGTTCTCACTACCTCGGTCCAGGGCTCCAACACCGCGGTTCTTCGGGCAGAGATCGCAGTCCTTCTGGCGAAGGGTGCGATAGAAACTGTCCCCTCAGCCGAAATGAAGAAAGGGTTTTACAGCCCCTACTTCATTGTACCCAAGAGGGGTGGTGGGCTCCGACCTATCCTGGATTTGAGGGTTTTGAATCGGGCCCTACTCAAGCTCCCGTTCAAAATGCTGACCCTCAAGCACATTCTTACGTACGTCAGGTTCCAGGATTGGTTTGTGGCGATAGACCTGAAAGACGCGTACTTTCATGTCTCGATCCTTCCAAGACACAGGCCGTTTCTACGGTTTGCCTTCGAAGGACGGGCATATCAGTACAAGGTTCTCCCCTTCGGCCTCTCCCTGTCGCCCCGCGTCGTTACGAAGGTAGCAGAGGCTGCCCTTTCCCCCCTCAGGGAAATGGGCATTCGCATTCTCAACTATCTCGACGACTGGCTGATCCTGGCTCACTCGTTGGATACGGTTTGCGTACACAGGGACATGGTTCTCAACCATTTGGCTCGCTTGGGGCTTCGGGTCAACTGGGAAAAGAGCAAACTCTCCCCGGCGCAGAGGATCTCTTTTCTCGGTGTAGAACTGGACTCGGTCGGCATGTCTGCACGTCTCTACCCGGAGCGTGCACAGTCAGTTCTGAGATGCGTGGCAACGCTCAGGTGCGGCTCAGCGGTCCCCCTAAAACAGGTTCAGAGGCTCCTAGGGCACATGGCATCCTCAGCCGCGGTCACGCCGCTGGGTTTGATGCACATGAGACCGCTGCAGCACTGGCTTCATACTCGAGTCCCCAGGTGGGCGTGGCATCAAGGCACATTTCAAGTGAACATCACACCATCGTGTCGCCAGACACTCAGCCCTTGGACAGACATTGTGTTCCTACGGTCAGGAGTTCCCCTGGAACAGGTGTCCAGATGCATCATTGTCACCACAGATGCTTCCAAGACAGGCTGGGGTGCCACCTGCAACGGGCAGGCAGCTTCCGGGGTCTGGACAGGCCCCCGACTGTATTGGCACATAAATTGTCTGGAGTTGTTGGCAGTGCTTCTAGCTCTGAGGAGGTTCTGGCCTATGATTCAGAACAAGCACGTGTTGGTCAGGTCGGACAACATGGCGACAGTAGCCTACATCAACCACCAGGGCGGTGTACGTTCCTTTCGCATGTCACAACTAGCCCGCCACCTCCTGCTCTGGAGCAAACACAGACTCAGGTCCTTACGGGCCACTCACATTCCGGGCGATGCCAATCGAGTGGCCGATTCTCTGTCACGACAGGTTTCGCTCGGAGGCGAGTGGAGGCTCCACCCTCAGTCGGTTCAACTGATTTGGGATCGATTCGGCCAGGCGCAAGTGGTTCTCTTCGCCTCACCGGAATCCACCCACTGCCAGTTGTGGTACGGGCTGACCGAGGCTCCCCTCGGTATAGATGCACTGGCACACAGTTGGCCGAAGGAACGGCTCAAGTATGCGTTTCCCCCGGTGAGTCTGATCGCACAAACTTTGTGCAAAGTCAGGGAGGACAAGGAGCAGGTCCTCTTTGTAGCCCCCTTCTGGCCCAACAGAACCTGGTTCTCGGACCTGGTTCTCCTGGCGTCAGCTCCTCCCTGGCGCATTCCCCTGAGGAAGGACCTCCTTTCCCAGGGGAAGGGCACAATTTGGCACCCGCGCCCCGATCTCTGGAACCTCCACCTGTGGCCCCTGGACGCGACCAGGAGGACTTCAGAGATCTCCCACCATCAGTGGTGAACACACTCATTCAAGCAAGAGCTCCCTCTACCAGGCGGCTGTATGACTCTAAATGGCGCGTGTTTGTGAACTGGTGTTCTGTTCGGCTAAGGGACCCACGGAGTTGCGGCATCGAATCAGTGTTATCCTTCCTCCAGGAGGGCCTGGACAGGCACCTATCTGCCTCGACACTTAAGGTTCATGTGGCCGCTATATCGGCTAATCATGACCTGGTGGGTGGCAGGTCGCCGGAGTTCACCACTGTAATTGTGTTTCTGAGTGAGTGGCGTGAGACTGAAACCCTCCTACATCCTTATCTCCTTGGGAATTCCGGGTTCTCCGGGTCACAGCAGGGTCCTTTCGAGCCTCTTCTTCTACCAGTCAAACTGGGATGTTTCCCTAAAGACGTGCTCTCCTGCACTGCGCCGGGCCTTCTAAAGAGAGCGGGAGACTCCAAGTTCTCCTCTTAAATCAACAGTTCTCAGGCCTTTAAAACGTAATCTGAAGTGATTCTCTCATCGCCGCCCCCTTTGAGACTCCTCGCCTGGATAACAGGCTCAAAGTCCCTACCACTCCCCTTCTAGAGAGACCAGTGTGATTTTGTAAGCTATCTCTTCCTAGTGAAAGATGACCCTAAATCCCTAATCTTGGTCAGTGCCCCAGTCCTGCCCCCGGGCGCGATCTACTCTGGAACGCACTTCAGCCTCCTGCATTTTTCCTTGAACAGCTCTTCGCCTGCCAGTGGGGACAAAGAGAAGGGAAGGCTGTTCCCCAAACAGAGTGGACTCCACTGGCTGGGTGACTTTTTAATTCGGTGGTTTCTTACCAGGCCAGAGGCCTACCCTGCCCTCTGGAGGTAAGAGCCCAATCGACTAGGGGCGTCGCTGCCTCGGCAGCCCTGGCAAATGGGGCCTCATTAACAGACATCTGTAGAGCTGCAGGTTGGGCTACACCTAACACATTTGCCAGATTTTACAATTTACGCAGGGAGCCAGTGTCAGCTAGAGTCTTGAATACCAGCTCTTGACTCAGTTCTCTGGTTGGTGTAGAGCTTGCTTTAAAGCGCTTCCCCTAACGGTGATTACGCTTCTGAGTTTCAGTAGGTTTCCTAGCGTGAACCCTGGACACCATCTCCATCATTTGCACCTCTGGACGTGGCAGAGTTTTGCGGAGGGACTCGCTACGAATTCGGTCACAAGGTATGGTCACCTTTGTTCTGATTGAATTGTGCCCCATATGTAGTGGCTCCTTATGTGGCCCCATGTGTGTATCCACACCTATAACTCCTGTAGTGCGGTGTTTCCCCTGAGGACTGGTTTGTCTCTAGGGTCTGAGTCTGGTGGTCTCCCCCGGTGTGAGTCCCACCTCAGCCCCATGTTTAATGTTGTCACTTGTACCCCCCCTGTTGGGCAGGTTGTGAACTCCGTAGCGCCGTTTTTCCTTCGGGGAGGAGGCGCTTTCCCAACGCTCGCAAGACACTCGGCCGCTCTACTGAGGAAGGCCCGGCTGCAGAACCCTGGTACAGGTCAGTCTTGGACGGTGGATGGTCACGGAGGAGGTGAGCTGCACTTCGTTAACACGTTGCCTGTTACTTCTGCGCTTATCACTCGTGACGCGGCCAGTAAGGTGGCGGTTTTCTACGGGGACCCCTAGTGTCGTACACTACTCGCCACAACTCGGAGTGTACGACAGATAGGGAACGTCTCGGTTACGTATGTTAACCCTCGTTCCCTGATGGAGGGAACGGAGACGTTGTGTCTTCCGTGCCACCTTCCTGGACCGCCTCTGAGTGAGTTGAGACCCTCGGCTCCTCAGATCAGAACGAGTGAGCAGATGCACACGCTGCCCTATTTATACCCGGACGTCCGGGGCGTGGTCAGCTATGCAAATCTGCACACCCAATTTTCATTGGCCTTTCTCAAACCTGTCAGAGGTGTTTGGGCTCTCAAGAGCGACCCCTAGTGTCGTACACTACTCGACACAACGTCTCCGTTCCCTCCATCAGGGAACGAGGGTTACCATACGTAACCGAGACGTTTTCTCGTGGACTATATGTAATGTCTTTTACATGAAATATCTTATTCAGGTCAGTACTAAATAAAAAACATGCATTTTGTATGATCCCTCTTATTTTGGTAATTAACATTTTGCAGCTTCTGCAAGGTGTGTGTAAACTTTTGACTTCAGCTGTAGGTTATCAGCCTATGACCACATGTTAAAGAAAAAAAAAAATACTGACCCCAGACTGGACTAACTGCTGCTAAGAATTCAGCGTTGTCATATACTAAAATATAAAACAACTGTTTCAAATTGTAATAATATTTCACTATATTACTGTTTTTACTGTGTTTTTCATCAAATATAAATTTAGACTTGATAAGGACAAAGTGTCCACAAAAACTTTTTTTTTTAAATCTCAGTTATTTCAAACTTTGACTGGTAGCACAAATGTCATATAACGTATCTCAAAGCTGAACTTGGAGGCACCCTCACATTTTTGAGCATTATCTCAGCCCTGAACGACTGAATGTGAATCATCACTTTCAAACATTACCTGTGAGTCTGTTCATGCTCTGCCCCCCTCTACTGTCTGCTTTTAGACAGATTTACTCACAGAGGATTGAGACAGAGGCTATCAGCAAGCAGGTCACAGACCAAGCAGATGTATTTGCTTCCCTGTGGGCAGGGAGGATTTTCTGTTTTCTTCTCATTTTAGTCATTATACTGTACATCAAAAACCCTGCCTGAAGTCTATAATAAATTATCATTATGAATGAAACTACCTGAAAATACTTGAATATCTACAAATCAACCATTGTTGTTGAGGCTGTAAACAAATAATTGGTCACATATCGTAGGTAGGTAAGTAAAGTAAATAAATAAAAGCAATAGCTATAAATGCTGTTTCCATGCCGAATTGCATTTGGTCCTATGTTTTGTTCATGCATCTAAAATTAAATGGTTTAGGTTACACTGTGAACTAAAAAATCCTATTTGCTCTCCTGAGCCAATGTCAGAGCATGAAAAATTTTATCCATTCACACAAATTTGCATGTTTTGTCGTGTTAAATGTTGTTATGAGAACTTAATCATACTGTTTTTATTTACTCTTATCTCACTAATAAGAATGTGACAAATGGTCTTGTTCAGATAAAAATTGAATGATGAGCAGTTTTTGGGATGATGAGCGGGAATAAGGAAAGAGACATCTAAGGAATTAGATCTCTAGCTAAAAATCTGTGTTTGTATCCAACCCAGTGCCCAATGTGCTTTATGGTGTTATAACACTATGCAGATGTGTCGTTTGCGATTGTTTGACATCTTCATATACAACCACATTCCATTTACTAAGGGTAATAAATGGGTCAGCCACAGGAACTCTGACAAACATTCTTCATGTCCTTCATTTGTGAACTTTAAGAAACCCCCTCATCAAAATATGAGAAGAACCCAAAAGAGAAGGAGAGAACACAAACATCTTCTCTAAAGAATCAAACCAACACAAACCAAAATTATGCTACTGCTATAAATCTACTTAATCTTGTCAATTTTCACAGTCAGCAGCTTTGTTTATGCAATCAGCCTAGCTAACAAGGAACATTCCCACAACTTTCATTAGTGTTTTTTTCAAAGGTATTTAAAAGGTCAGGACAGAACATTCTTAAAACAATGTTTACAGGATGTTCTAATAACATTATTAATGGTTGATTTACATTCTCATAATGGTAAGAAAAACGTTCTTAGAACGTCTCTGAGCCTTTTTTAATGTATTTGTACACAACTGAGGTGCTCATAATGGTAGGAGAAAACGTTCAACAGTCTCTGAACTTTTTTTTATGTTATTTGTACATGATTTAGGTTTTTGTAATGGTAAGAGTAATCTAAATTCTCAAAACATGAAGAGTTCAGATGCAAAAGCCTCTAAGTACATATGAAGTTTTTCTTCATATGTACTTAGAATAGCATTTCTTTCCGCCTACTATGTATAGGTTTCTATGTAAGTACTGGCACTTCAGAATGAGTTTAGGCTGGGATTTAGCACATTTGAAGTGAAAGTACTTGATGAACATACACTATGTGTGGAGATCATTCACTCAATATTGTTATCTCATTTTTGACCAAGATGGCTTTTAGAGGCTTTTGCATTGGAACTCTTCACATTCTTTTGATGAAATTGTTATCTCTGAATGTTAGTTTATTTCTTCTTAACCCCATTTCAGCATCTATGGCTATTCATGGCGAGAATAAGTTAATCTATAGACAAGTTAATCTATACACACACACACACACATTGGGGGAAGGCCAATTTCACATCTTCAATTAACCTCACCTGCATGTTTTTGTACTGTGGGAGGAAACCGGAGTAAACCCTCACTGACACAGGGAGAACATGCAAACTTCACACAGAAAGACCTCCAGCCTCAAACCAGGGACCTTCTTACAGTGAGGCAACAGCGCTACCAACTTATCTTTGTGATTTGTTTGGATATGATTGCTGTGATTTGTACCTGATAATTGTTCTTGTCATGTAAAACAATGTTCGCAGAACAACATTCTCAGAACATCCTTGTGATGTAATTTGTACTTGATTGTTCTCGTCATGTTAAAAGAAAACTTTCTTACAGGTTATGTATTTAAGAAACATTCTCATAATGTTGTTAGAAAAAGTTTTTAGAAATATACCCTTAAAAATAAAGGTTATTTATTGGCATGAGTGGTCCTGTGAAGAACCTTGAACATCCATTCTTTAAAGATTCTTTATAGTCAAAAAAAGGTTCTTTAGAATTTTCAAATGTTCTTTTAGGAACTGTTCACAGAAAGGTTCTTTGGGGAACCAAAAATGGTTCTTCCATGGCTTTACTGCAAAAACACCCTTTTGGAACCTTTATTTTTAAGAGTGTAAAATTCTCATAACATTATGACAGTGGTTGATTGGGATGTTCCTGTAACGTTCACATAACAGAGAAAAAATGTTTCTCAAACATAAAAAAAAAAAAAAAAACCTGTCATAGCAGGTATAAAAGATCAAATGAGAATGTTTGTCAAATGTTTGTATAATCAGTAAAAAATGTTCTCATAACATAAAATATGGGTGTTTTAAACATAGAGAGAACATTCAGATATAAGGTTCTCATAACGTTATAACAATGGTAGATTGGGATGTTCCTGTAACATTCACATAACCAAGAAAACATGTCCAACATTTGTATAATCAGTATACAAATATGTGTGTTTCAAATATAGAGAGAACATTCAAATATAAGGTTCTCATAACGTTATGGCAGTGGTAGGTTAGAATGTTCCTCAAACATAAAAAAAAAAACAAAATAAACAAAAGAATGTTTAGTTAGAATGTTAGTTAGAACAGTTAGAATGTTTACAAAACACTCACAAATAACAATTTCATAACTTAGTGGGAATGTTAGCAAAATGTTCTTGGAACACATTTTGTTAGCTGGGAGTGTTGGGGTAAACATATTACAAGTAACATGAATTATGTAATCAGATTACATTTTTAAGTAACACATTACTTTTTTAATTTACAAGAAAATGCCTTTTCAAAAAAAGTTACTAAAAAGTTGCTTTGTTTTTTCGATTTATTGACTGACAGCCTGAAAATGCAGAAATACATTACTTCTGCATGAAAATGCAGAAGTAATGTAACGCATGACTTTAAATAAAAAGTAACTCAACTTTTTCCAACACTGCTAACTATATAAAGAACTATTTATTCATTTTGCATTACCATGCCACATTTTTACTAAAGAACATCTTACTTCTACTTCTTCACTGCTTCTTTATATGTTAGTTTACAACCTGCATGTGAGTGAAAGACATTCGGTAGTTCTCTCTATTCATCTGTTACAATCACATGACTTTTTCTCTAATCATTTACCACATTTATGACCATCAGGACAAAGTAATGGTGGTAAATACACCAAGTTAAAATGCTGATCGTTAGGTTTGATCCTGAATGCATTTTAACAGATCTCAAGTTAGCACTGATGATACTGAATGTATATGTAATTCTTGATGGATTGTGAATTAAATATATATACACTACTGCACCAAATCAGCATTAGAATGATTTCTGACTGAAAATAAAGACTGGAATAATGGCTGCTGAAAATTCATTTTAATTGCCATTATTTTAAACTCTGATACTGTTTCACTGTTTGTACTGTATTTTCCTCAAAAAATTATAATTATTCCAAACTTTTGACCCTAAAATGTCAATAAATGTTAGACAGGTAGGGTCTGTTTTGTAAGGTTCTTGTGGTGTTGTATTCAGTGCCATTACAAGTATGGTGGATGACAGGTAAAGTCACATGAATGAAATAGATAAATATATGCAATAATATATTTTTTCAGCAAACATTCCATGTATTTTCAGCAGTGCGTATTTCATATCAATTAAAGTGAAAGCTATCTTAAAGACGTTAGCTAGACAAGAGACTAATTATCAATTAGTCAGTACAACTGTGATACGACAGGGTACGACAGGGCAAGACTCTTTGTTCGGTAAGTGGATATAAATGTAATCCTGTGATTAAGACAGGCCTGCAGGAAACCCCTGCTGATAACCAATCTATCAATTGCATTGTTGAGGTTTAAGCACATAAAGCTAATCAAAAATGGACAATCGCATACTGGGCCACAAATATATTCTAACATATTTGTCCAACTAAATTGTTTAAGGAAAAAAAAAATGTTTCATGAATGATGTATAAATAACGCTATTGTGTCAACGTTTTGAGAACATTTTGAACGAACATTCTATTTTAAGTTCAGAACTTTGAGAGAACCTTTGAGAGATTCAATGTTCTGACGTTCTGTAATAATGGGATCATAGTTACAATCAAATAATACAGTCTCAAAGGAACATTCACTTTTGCCCACAAAGATATTTTGAAAGGAGCTTTATAAAATCGTTCATTACGTGTTGATTATGAGTGACAGTTAAAAGGACTAGCTACTTCCTGGGCCTGAGAAAGAGTCAGCGCTTCATTACATACACAGATCCACACTCACACGTACACATAACCCTTGTTCAGATTGCCTGTGGTCATTTCCACCATGTGACATGACCCTTCCTTGCTTTGCTTGGTTTTGCTGAGCCTCTGCCCTCACCCAACCCCCCGTTCAGGCTTTTTCCTCATGTAGATCAATGGAATGTCCTTGGGATGGCCAGAGCTGTGCAGCTGAGTGTGGGCAGCCTCTACTACCCCTAATCCCAGCCATAATAATGGGGTCAAAGGGTCCCTCCCAAAGCCCTGTCTTTCAGCTTGGCATCCCACTGCTTTATTGGGCAGCCTGCATCTGGAGCCTAAGCCCCACCGAGAAGCTTCCTCCCTTGTCACAAGAGCCACCCCAGCACCCCATCCTAAGTGCCCATAAATGCGCACAAAAGCCAGTCCTACATGTGGTAGCTATCTATTACAGGAGGGGCCCTCAGGAGGGGCAGCATCGATTACAAAAAGGTTGAGATTGATTTCATAGGTTCAGGTGTGGGGGGAAATTAGCATGTACTGTTGAAAGATGATGGCTGGGAGAATTCATAAGAAATAATGGTAGAACTAATGGTATACAAAGGGACCTTCATGTCCTAGAATGTGTTTACCAACCTTTTTTGTCCTACGTACACCCACGGCCCCATCAATAATGCTCAATCATCCCTTCATTGACACCAAACCAGATCTGAGTTCCTTTTAAAGAACATTATTCTCAATACCATTTAGCGTTATCAGTCTAAAGTATATTTTTCCACAAAAAGGAGCTGGTCAAACATGGGATTAATCATAATTATTTTTTTGCCATTATTTAATGGCAGCAATGAATTGTAATTTCTGTTTCAAATCTAATCAATCAATGAATACACAAAAACAGAATAAGAATTAAAAAACAATATGCTAGTAGTTATAATTAAAAAAAAATAATAATAATAATTGAAATATGTAAAAATCAAATCAAATAAAATCAAATCAAATCAAGCCATAAAGATACATTTTACCCATATTAATTTACTTGTACCAAGAGTCAAACAGTCAATGGACATTTAGGTAATTATATGAATATAAATATATACATATTTACTGTGTGTATATTTATGTGTGTGTATTTATTATGTATATATTATGTAAACAAAAACTTTATTTTGAATGCGATTAATTGTGATTAATCGTTTGACAGTAAGATTTTTAAAAATGTTTCTCTTCTGCTCTTCTGCTCACCAAGCCTGCATTTATTTGATCCAAAGTACAGCAAAAACAGTAAGATTTTGATTTTTTTTACTATTTAAGTAACTTTTTTATCTGAATATATTTTAAAATGTAATTTATTCCTGTGATCTCAAAGCTGAATTTTTAGCATCATTACTCCAGTCACAGTCACACACATCATTACTCCCTTCAGAAATCGTTCTAATATTCTGATTTGCTGCTCTAAGAACATTTATTATTATTATTATTGTTATTATTATTATGTTAAAAGCAGATAAGTAGAATTATTCAGGTTTCTTTGATGAATAGAAAGTTCAGAAAAACAGCATTTATCTCAAACAGAATTTTTTTGTAACATTATAAATGCCTTTATCATAACTTTTTATCAATTTATAGCATCTTTGCTAAATAAAAGTATTATTTTTTTATAATTTCTATAATCCCCCTATATATATTATACTGGTATACATTACACTGGATTAAATTATATTGGATACATTATATTGATTATATTGGATCAAATAAAAGCAGGCTTGGTGAGCAGAATAGACTTATTTAAAAAACATTAAAAATCTTACTGATTTTGACTGGTTGTATATATACTATATACTGTATAATGTGTACTACTTTAATAGTCAATGCCCTGCCCAACCCCGCCCCCTCGCCACCGAAGCCCCGCCCCTCTAGAGTGTGTTCTCAGGCGGAAGTGCGCTCTAGGCTTTTTTAGTATGGACGCGTTCGCTTGACGGTCAGGAGCTGTAGAATTGTAGTCCGCGCGAGCGTCATTCCCAGTGAAAATGAATGCGGAGTGAAGAGGTGTGCGGAGAGGGCGTTTGTTTTGCGCTGTAGACGCGAGACGAATATGGGCAGCTGAAACCTCGGGAACGAGTGGAAACGAAAGGTTGAATGGTTACTTTATATCCCTCGCCAAAGTGTTACTGTAACCAGACTGAGGGAAGTTAAAGGGGCTTTCAGCCTCACCACAGTAACAGGATCTTGAGGGGCGCTGCGTGCTAACGAGCTACATGGGACATACTTTGAATTATTTAATTGCGGCTCGCGCAAGCGCGTATTGAGAATAATGACGCGCAGATGGTAGACTAAAGCGCGTTCATGGAAAACGGACATATTTGCGTTTGGGAAGGAAAAAACTGACACTGTTTCGAGCGTGTTTGGCCCCTCTCGTCATGCGGCGGTGGGGGAGGATCGGAGCAGGGACCTCGCAGCGGATTTCATGTTTCGCAACAATGTTAAAGCCCCACACCGAGGGATTATAAGGCCTCAAAATGACACTTGCTTTCCAAATGTGCGCTCGAGAAGTTGCGTATAGAGTTTGTTCTGCGAATTCCTATCGATAATAACCAAAGCAGAAAGCCCAAATCAATCTAAACTCATTAAACGGGAATGTATATATTAAGTAGCGTTGAATGCAGCTTGCAGTGCAGCATGCCAAGTCTGTGATCTGCGTTACTTGCTTGAATTGATCAGGGAACCGTTTCGCAAGATTTTGTGTATCTTAACGCGTCTTTATGTGTGAAGTTATTTTGTGGTCCTCTGCGCAAATGGCGTCTTTCCCAGACTCCGACCTGCAAACATGTCCGCTGTGCAAGGAGCTGTGCGGCTGCTCTGCTCCGATCTCCTCCAATTCATCTACCTCCTCCTCGTCCTCCCAGACCTCCAACTCCTCATCTACCTCATCCACCAGGAGGCTGCATGTCCTGCCCTGTCTCCACGCCTTTTGCAGGCAATGCCTGGAGGGCCACAGGAGCCCAGGTGACCCTCTGAAGCTCAGATGCCCCACATGCGACCAAAAAGTGTCTCTGTCGGAATCAGGCGTGGATGCGCTGCCTTCCTCCAACTTTCTCTTCAGCAACCTGCTGGATGTGGTGGTCTCTGCTGAGGAACAGGGCAAGAATGGTCGGTCTTCATCGGTGGTCCATCACGGTGGTCTTCTGAGACCCCAGCACCTCTCAGACCCTCAGTGCAGCTCTTGTGATGAGGGCAACCCCGCTACCTCCCACTGCCTGGACTGCCAGGAGTACCTGTGCGATAACTGCGTCAGGGCCCACCAGAGGGTCCGACTCACCAAAGACCACTTCATCGAGGGGCTGATGGAGAGCTTACACCTGGCCAACCGCACAAACAACTCCAACACCCCGATCAACATCTCCCAGTCCTTCCACAACAGCTTCTCCATGCTGAATGTTTTCCAGGAGAGGATGGACTTCTGCCAGCAGCATGATAACGTGGTGAGTTTTGTCTCCAAAGATGCATTATATTTTGGTGCGTGTTTCAATTATTTTGTCTAAAGGTATAAAGATTTGAGCTGGCTGCTAAAAGATTGTAGGTTTGAACCTCACACCGTACAACTGTAATTAGTGTACTGTACGTTTCTCTGGATAACAACATCTGCTAAATACTAGCCTCATTGTCACAGATTCAACTTTGTGTCAACCATGTATTCATGATTTTGGGGACCAAATGTAATCATTTAAGAATGAACCATTGGAAAACCCATATTGGTCGACCACTAATCTGCACGTACATGTCAGCTTCAATTCATATAGTGGGTATGAGTCTGTGTTGTGGTGCTTATTACTAAAATTTAATGCTGTTGTTGTTTTTAATCAGAAATTAAGAATTCCAATATGCATTTAAATGTAATTTAATTTTGGTTTTTAAATACTATAAATGTAGCTTTTTTTATTCTGTAATAATAAAATCATTAGGTATATACGAATAATGTAATGTATTTGAAATATTATGAACATGTTATTTGTTTTAAATTATTAATTTATGCTTTGTTTCTTACAATTGTTTCTTGTTTGTTTTTTATAATTTATTTATACTATTATATTTATTATTTTCTCTTCTAAATGGTCTCATGAGTAGGTTTTTAGGATGTTAAGCATAAAATGTTTTGTATATTTAGCATATAATAAATAGCTATATCAGAATTTGCTTATAATTAACTTTATGCAAACCATTAGTCTTGAGTATTGAAAACCATGTGTACTGGACTACACAAACTAGCTGCAAACAATGATCATCTCTATTTATCCATCACTTTAAATGGTTTCTACCTGTTTCTAATAAGTGCTTCTGTCATTTTAAAAATTCCTGACCGTGCATCTGTTTGAGGGTTTTAAATAACAGCCCTTTTTCCTGTTATTTTCCTGTTGGAAGTTAGTCTCTCAGACTTTGATCTCACTGTCACAATGCTTTCTAGAAATCAGCACTTTATATTTTTTACCAGTGTTATGGATTCCAATGCAATATGCAGGGCAGCTGCGTATAGTATAGCTTCAGGCATCCATATGTTTTCTAGATTGATGTGAGAGCTCTCACTGCTGGTTCAGAAGTTTTTTTTTTTGTTTTTTTTTTTTTTCCCCCCTCCAAGTCTTTATCTGGGACATGGTGTTCTCTGTTTGATCAATGTTGTTGCTCAGTGCTGCATGAACGTCACAGGTCTATAGCATATAAAATCTTATTTGTGTTTTTACCTGTGGCCTTTGCACTGTGTATCATTTAGAAACAGACAAGCCTGATTGTAAAGCTAGTGCTGTCAATAATAATTCACTGAGTAACAAATTTATTGGAAGCCTAAAGTAATTTAAAGTAGTATTTTCACATATTTAATTCCACTAATATTAATAATAAAGGCATTTTTGATAAAGGTATATAGCGAAGTGCAAAATATTTCATAATAAAGACATATATATGATATATATATATATATATATATATATATATATATATATATATATATATATATATATATATATATATATATATATATATATATATCAAATTTAACCATCATTTACTTTGAACAAAACATGTCTTTATTATAAAATATTTTGCACTTCACTATATACCTTTATCAAAAATGCCTTTAATATTAGAGGAATAAATCTGTGAAAAGACTACTTTAAATTACTTTAGGCTTCCAATAAATTTGTTACTCAGTGAATTATTATTTATTATATATATATATCTCCACGTGTGCATTGTGTGTTCTTTTCCATGTATATTGTTTTAATAATATTTTAAACTTCAATATTTTAATTGTTGAATTAATAAGTCTAATTATTAACAAAAATTATTCAACAAAAAATATTATTAATATGAAATATGCCATGTTTCTTTTTAATTTTTAAAAAAAAATAAACCCACATACTAGCACATTTTGTCCATGTGCAGGGGGTTTTTAATAGTACACTGGTCGTGTTAATTTCTGAATGCAGAGCGTGTCGTCATGCTAGTGGTATCAGCTGTGCACTGTGAGGGCTCGTCCTGCATACCTCCCATATAGTACACAATGCACTGCACTGGAGCAGCCAGAAACACACTACACCATCTATCAGCCTCCATACTAGAATGCACACAGGAGGACTCTGGTTTCACTGAGCTCTCGTGTTTTTAGAGCTACTGTCGTTAACATCATAGCTTATGCGTGTTATACTGACAATCTGAACAAATTAACCTGTGATTTAATGCCTGGTGACTAAAAAGATGACATAATTCATTGTCACATTTGTAGCCTGCTGAGCATAAAGTGATCTCACTGAATAAGGCTGTGTTTTCCAGAATCAAATTCTCCCAGGACAAATTATTGAATTGTAAATTTTAGATTTAAGCTATAGATTTACATGTCATGTTGTTGGCTTCAGATGCGTAGGTTCTGTGTTTTATGGAAGAGGAATGAAGAGAAGCGTGTGTTTAGTAGATAAATATGAAATGATTTCTATAGAGAGTTGAACCTCGGTAGGGGGGGAAACAGGAAGCTCTTGCTTGGAGGCTGTGTCTGTGGAATGCTATGACATCAGTTCCCAGAAGCCACCTGGGAGACCAGTGGGATTCTCAATCATTGTCTGCATCTCTGTCTGGTTGGTTTGGTTGGTTGGAGTGAACTGATCTGGCCATTAGATGCTTTTTACATTCCTGTTTCTCTGTGCTTGCGTTAGAGGTAAAAAAAACCTTGTGGTGAAAGGTCAAACAGTAGTAACATCCAGCCCAGTTCTGCTCCTAAAGCGATTGCGTTTACATCTAACATCGCTTTTAGCCATCATGACATCTGCTCTTTTGCTTAAACCCATTTAAACAATGAAACAGAAAGGTTTTTTTTGGATTGTAAGTCTGCAGATGTTAAACATTTTGTGCTCATAAGTCTGAACACACTGAAACCTAACCTATAATCCTCATGTTCTCCTCTTTAATTAATGGAAGGACTAATGGTGTCCATCTCTTTGTTTGAAAGTAATTGCCTTTGCATTATTCATGCACTGTCCACAGTTTGCACTATCGACTCCTTTTGTTGCATAAAGGACTGGTCTATTAGGCTACATTTACACTGCAAGCCTAATGCCCAGATGCAATTTTTTTCCCCATTTTTTCTTTTTTTGTGTCACCCGTTTACATTCACTTAAGACATAAATGACTGTGAATGAGTGTGTTCACATCAAGGTGTCATACAACTGTCAGTATTTACATTAATCTTAATTATATTAAAAATGGCTTAAGAACAGAAAATGAACAAAATTAGTCGGTGTGTTTTTATTTGTATTTCATTCTGAAAATGTTTTTATTGAAACAAGCGTTTAGAAATTAACTTTTTTACTCACCACCCAATTTGGGTATTTAAATAAAGTAACATTCAGAGCTTCTACTGGCCACAACCAAAATATCAAAAATAACCCAGATTGTCTAAATCACTATTAAGTTTTAAATGTATAGTCATTAATAAATCCAGCTGAGGCCTCTTTTTCATTGACATCCATTAAAAAGTGGACTTTTCTCCTACAGTTCCCTGGACATCTTACAGGTATCACACACATTTTGTACTCACAATTTATTTATTTTATTAATATTAGTATTTTTAAGATGGCCATCTAAAAACCAAATCTAATCACTTGTATACAAGAAAAAGTTCACTTCAAAATAGGGCTTTACGCTTGCTTTTCTTTTTAGAAGCACTTGTGCTCCAAACTTTAAAAAATGTAGGCGCACAGTCAAAATTTTAGGAGCACCTTCTAATCAATAATCAAAAAATCTGATCAAAAATTAGCCTTCCCATTACGAGGTGATATTTGACTCCTTAAAGTGATTTACAGGGGAATTTAGTTTTTACCTTTGTAATGGCATTTTTCTAACTTTATTAAAAGCATGTCATCTTTTATGGCAAATTTTTTTTAAAAAATGATATTTTATAAGCTTTTTAAAATTTGTAATTAAAACTGAGAACAATGAGAACAAGAATAAAAATAAGTTACCAATCAAATGTAATCAGTATTAACAAAATTAATTTGTACTACATAGGTGGCACAGAAGAACACAAGTGCTTTGTAGGTGTATTTTCATATATTTAATGTGGCTCAGAGGTGCAATGAAATTCATAAATTCATGTTGAGATTAATATTTTAAATATAGGATTCTTAATATAGAAATATTAAATGATTTAAGTAACTGAAAAGTTACTTTAAAATAAAAATAAAACTGCCAGTAGGTGGCGGCAAGTCACTGATTTTATTACTGAATCATTCATTCATTTGATTCATTCGAAGGGTTGATTCATTCGGGAATAAACAAGTGTCTTTATGAATGGGAAATTGAATCATTGACTCACTAGATTAGTTTAAAAATGCACGTTCATTCCTAAACGAAATACCGCTGTGTTTGAATGGAAATGTGCAGCAGCTCAGTTGTGACTTGTTTCAAACCATTTTTGATGAAGAAATAGAGCAAAATCAGGCAATAGTGTTGTAGTCAGACAATGTAAGTCACTTAATATTAATTATTTGTTTATTTAACTGTTAACTTCTATTAAACTATTAAATCAGTATCTCATTTACAAACTCCCTCATCTTAGTTCATCACGATCTCACAAAGTTCTATTATAATCAACAAAGCTCTCTATACTGCACAATGAATCTCTCAAGCCAGGCTCACACTACAGGATTTTTAAAATCCTAACAGATTATGAAATCTGGTTGCAGCACCCACATAAGGAGAATCTTTGCAGATTATCTTCCCTGAAATCTTAAACATGCACACACTCCAAGATTTGAAAATTGTGGCATCACAGACTACAAGATATTATTAAAATTATCATGACAGAGGGAGCACCTCACGTGATCTTGCGCAACAGATCGTCATTTCAACAACTAATGTTTACAAATGTTAGTTAGCGTGCTAGCAGCTTTATGCACTCACTCACTGAGAAGATTTCACGGCATAGCTTTCCTTGCTCCGTGCGGTTGTGGTATGTTTTCAACATATTATACAGACAGTGTTACTACAAAAACATAAGCAGTTTTCTCCATCTCCACTATCTAATGGACCATACAGCAGCTGTTTTGCGGTCGCACATCGGCTGTTGTGAAAGCACTGAGAATAGTCATAGCCGTGATCATCCCGATTTAAAATCCTTAATATCAAACATGTTTGATATGATCGGGCCGGCCCCGATTTGTGTGAGAGCGGATCGGGACGTGCAAGATTCAATCTGTGAACGTCTCGCATTACCAGATAATCTGTGCTGAACATCAGGACCGATCGAGGTGCTCGACAAGATTTCTGCTCTGATTCTCGGAAGGGAAAAATCGGGGAGAAATCGGGCTATAAATCCTATAGTGTGAGCCCGGCTTTATTTACACTCTCTCTACACTTTATGAAAAGATTTGTGAGATGTCTGTGATACATTACTAAATGTTGCAGTAACACGTGGAAACCTTTGAAGCTCCCCTCAGCACAAACACAAATATGCTGATCGGGTCAGTTGCACTGGTGCTCCTAAATATATTTTCATAGTCGCATGCAGTAGTTTTCAGTTGCAAATGGGACCGAAATGGTCGCACTGTAGAGCCCTGCAAAAAAATGTCCCAAATAGTTGTTAATGTTATATTAACGGAAAACTCTGTAAGTTGCACAACAGGACTTTGAACAGCCTCTGAAGTCGTAGTTGGGAGTCACCAATAGATACAGAGTAGCACTACCAGTGTAAAAGCAGCTTTTCATGGTAGTTATTGTTTTGACTTCCCTCTTTAACACTTTGTGGTTGAAAATGTAGACATGATGAATGGTGGACTGGTATTTAGTTCGGCATGGCTTACAAATTGACTTTAAATCATATGATATTCAGAATACTACCTAGTCTGTGCCATATGTTTACTGCCTGCTCTTGGGTAGTAGTGAAGCATGCATGGGAAAGCATAATATCTAAAAGCTTGTTGTCTTCTTTTGCTTAAGGCTGTGGGTTAGGGGTCATCCCAAATGGCCAGAATGGATTCTATGTGGGATTAGTTGGGTCAATGAAGTAGCATAGAGACCAGCCCCTACCCTGCTCTCTCTTGTGAACTATCCATCATTTTTGTGACACGAATGCAAATTCCATTCTCTTTTAGTTTAGTTCCCAACACTGAGTTGCTGGAGCCACGGATGGAGGGATTGATTTGTTGGACACCATCCATGTTTCCATATTATTATATGGTAATCCTTTCTTTTGGCCCATGCTAAGAGCTAAGCCATGCAAAATATTGAAATCAACAGTCTGTCATTACGTAAACAAAATTACATTCAGTTTTTTTTTTTTAAATGTAGGAGATTTAACAGGTTTGTAGGAGTGTAGGAGAAATGTAGGAGATCTAACAGGTTTTAACCTTTTTCTTTTGCTAATACAGTAGTACACTACCATTCAAAAGTCTGAAGCCAGTAAGGTTTCTTTTTTAACTTTTATTTATTTTTGTTTTTATAAAATTAAATTAATACAATTTAAAGCAAATATGCATTAACTTGACCAAAAATGACAGTAAAGACTCATTAATCTGTTTAATAAATAAATGTTCTTTTTATTAATGAAAGCATACTAAATAAAAAATATTAAGCAGCACAGCTGTCAGAATTAAAAAAAAAAATAAATTAGATTCTTAAATATATTAAAATAGGAAAATTATTTTAAATGTATTTATTTCACAATGTTACTGTTCTTCATAAGACTTAAAAAAATCCTACACCAAATTTTGAATAGTAGTGTAAGTCTTGCTTTTTTTTTTATTTTAATTTTATTTATTTTTTTAATTAATGCCCAAAATGCATGACCCAGAGAAAAATTAAGTATTCAAAATAGAAAAAGGAGTGGAAAAATGACCAAATTCTCAGTTTTTACACAAATTTTGACTCCCAAATATGACCCAAATCTATTGCGATTCAGAAAGGCCAAAGTAACACATCAATGTTTTATTACGCTGATCTAATTCAGCGTTAAGATAAAAGTTTTATCACTGACAGTTGTCTTGCTGCTCCTCTCCTGCCCTGTCTTTTGGTATCTTGAGAACTTTTCATGGCTCGTATCTGGATTTAGCAGGGGGTCTTCATGAACGCGGGCCAGAAGAGCTGTTCAGCATGCGTTTTACAGCCCTGTCTCAGGAACTCCATTACCCTGTGACTCTTTGTTTTTAACCATTTTCACGTGCACTCATCTGAGTGCTTTGATATGGAATCTGGTGGCCCACATTTAAAACAAACTGAACTCTCAGCAACCAAGACGCAAGCCATCTGGAGGAGAAAGTCTTTCAGGGGTTAAGAGGAGTTTGCCAAAAGGGGTTTCCTTCGATTGAGGCGAAGTCCGAGAGGAATGTGAACTTGTCAGCACATTATGCAGCAGATCCCTTGCTGATACAATGTCTAGCCATCTATAGGACTTTCTCTAAATATTTCCCCATATGTGGTCAAAAACAGACATTTCTGTACTCTGTACAGTTTTATAAAGAGCAGAAAGAGCTTTAAATATGATTTTAACATTACTTGGACTGTTCCATCCTCCCCCAAGCCCTTCTTGAAAGTGTTTTAAAAGTGTGTCTGGCCAGAGGCTCTGCCCAGAGCTGTAAAGCAGGATGCAGTGAAAGCGCAACATATGTCTGAACATTTAATGCTGTCAGAGAAAGAAAGACAGATGTAGCCAGTCAGGATGCAAAAAAAGGAGTGCACTCGGTAGGACTCACAGTGGAAACTTTTAGTAATTCCACCAGTCAAAACACTCACCACAAATTTTACCAGACCGTCCCACTTCTTCGTCTAGACTTAAGGCTCAAACAGCACGATTTTATTAACAATTATGTAGGACGCCATTTGTCACAAATGGAGGCAACAAACAGACTTCTGGTGTCAAGGATGGCAGATGAATTTTATGAGCTTGGGTTGATATTAACCTGCATGTGAGCTCGCTGAATTTACTGCTTCATTCATGGAGATGCTGGAAATGCCATCCTGAAATACAGTAGCGTGTGGAAAGACAGTGGTACATTCTAATGCAAGCAATTCAAGCCCTTTCCAAGTCTGATGACTTAATTAGAACTGTTCAGCCTTCACCTCTGACATTTTTACATAGGTATGTGGAACGTAGACCTGCCTGGATTTGTGTGTATGCTTTGAGGCGTTTAGCAGCAATCCAGATGGAGTTTCTTCTCTTGTTTCTGTAGCATACATACAGCAGTGCCACATGGAAGTGCTTCGTAATTTTATATAAGAAACCTCTGGCAGCTTATCAAAGAAGTCGTTATGTTATGCAGAACATGTTTTGAGATAGTGATGGGTCTAGAGACTTGTTTTTGTCTTTGTGTGTGTATTTTGTTGTGCTCCTTGTGGCAGTATGCTGATCTTAAGACAGGAAGTTAGTCTTTTACGCACAGTTTCTGATTGGACTGAAACTTTTTGTAGTGTTTGAATCATTTATTTAATCAGATTGAGGTTGTAAATATTTAGATTTGAAATGCTAAGCAGCTATGCAAAAAGTTATGCAAAAAAACTCTTTTATAAGGTGTTTTAACACAGTTGTGTGGCCGCAGTGTGTAAAAACAACCAATAATGGCAAAAATCCACTCACTAATTTTTTTTATAGTCCCAATAAATCAACAGTCTCTCTGAACATGCCATTTCAGATTTCCCTCTACGATTACGTCATTGTAGGGGAAAAGTCCCACCTATTTGTGACGATCTCTGCCTTATTAGCACAGACACAGCCCTGAATGAGAAGCATAACTCCGCCATCAACTGTTTTCTTGCTTGAGATATACAATGTCAGCACCAAAGAGGCATTACAAGTGTTGTGTTTTGGGATGCACCAACGAACATGGGAGACTCCGTAGACTTCCTCCATCTAAGCCGCTGAGGACACTGTGGCTAAATTTCTTTATCAAAGGAAATGTCCCGGTGAAAAAAAGCTGAAATCCCCTATGTGTTTAGGGATCAGACCCAACGCTTCCTGCACCAATGTCAGCTCCAGACAAAGCAGGTATCACACGTTTGTTTTCCAAATTGCCTTTCTGAAAGCACTTCTTGGCACTCTGTAAGACTAATGTTGCTAAAGCTACCATTGTCTCTGCCTGTTTTCACCAGGGTTGCCAGGTTTTCACAACAAAACCAGCCAAATTGCTACTCAAATCTAGCCCATAAGTAGTCCAGTCATGTTCCGGGGGTAAAATACACGTTTTTTTTTTTGGCTGGTATCCCCTGGTAAAATTAGCATTCCAGTGGCTAAATATTACCTTATCGGGGTCGCTTTAACCCGCAGACATGAAAAACAACCCTAAAGTAGCCCGGTAATGTGGGAAAACCGCGGACTTGGCAACACTGGTTTTCACTGGTGCTGCCTTCACGTGCTACTAGAATGATTGTAAATAGGAATATGGTAGATATAACTGCATATGAAAGCAATGTGAAGTCGACCGCCTAAATTTGTCGAGCTCATAATCACAAATGGGACTTATAAAGTTTGTGACAGCACGCGATGGCACCATGAGAACAGCTATGTTGTTTTTTTTTTTTTATCACGCATGCTCCCCATCTGTGAAATCATAAGCGCGCATTTATTATGCACAGTACAATGAGATGACTGACTTTTAAACTGATTCTGGTTTGAACATATAAGTCTGAACTCACTGCTGAGTGTGTATTTTTTTACACACAGAAACGGTGCATTTTGGCTCATACCCTAAAAGTGGCAATTTCAACAAGCTATAAATATGATCTGTCAGGCAGTTTGAGCTAAAACTTAACACACACACACACACTCTGGGGACATCAGAGACTTCTTTTTACATTCTGTAAATAGGTGCTGGATAAAAACACTTTGGTAGACATGCAGCCTTAGTGAAGTCCTATGGTTTAGAGTGGATATTTGCAGTTTAAAGCTTTCACTCTTAAAGGGGTCATCGGATGCCCATTTTCCCAGTTGATATGATTCTTTAGGTTCTTAATGAAAAGTCTATAATATACTTTGGTTAAAATTCTCAAAGGTTGTGTAAAACGACACCCTTTTTACCTTGTCAAAATGAGCTCTGCAAAAATCATCCCATTCTGAGAGATTGTTCCTTTAAATGCAAATGAGCTCTGCTCTGAGAGATTGTTTACTTTAGCCGCATTTAGCACGCCTAACTACCATGTTATTAGGAACGGTGATTCCGAGAGGAAAAACCCTTATACTCACTTCTGCTGTAAGTGAAGCTGGATCACGAATGATTTGTGCGAACATAGACGCATTTATGTAGATCAGGAGGCGCATTTCCTTCACAAACAAATGTAATCCACTGCATCTTCAGCGGCTCAGATGTCGGGGATAAATGACGACCACTATGTTCATTATTACATCCAGCAGCACAACACCTCAATCGCTCAATCGGAGATATTCTTGTCTAAATTACATCCCTGCTCCGGCATCGAAACAATGAAGGCCGGACTGTTACAGCTGATCTGAGGTAAGACGCTCATGTCAATCAACTATCGTGGGAGCAGCCTCTGTCGGTGTGACACCACACCGACAGGCATCTGAGAACGACTCGATTTGAAAAAGGGGATATTATTTTTACAGATTAAGTAAAAACCACTGCACGGATTTTTATCATTATAGGGTAGATTTGTGCAGACGCTGCCAACACACATTAATGTTCAAACAACATGTAAAAGTGAAGTTTGCATCCGATGACCCCTTTAAAACCAAAACAAGTGAAAAGGCCAACATCAACAAAGATTTGAAGCCTGTCACGCAAAGTATGATGTACTCATTGATGACATCCAATTCCATTTTAGCTCAACTGCTACTCCTTATCTGATTCTGTCGTTATTTAGCTCATATGTGAGGTTATATGTAAGCTGAGATTGACTGTTGACCCAGTCAATGCTAATAGTTGTTGTGCCAGCATCTCTTAGATGGGCACTTAAAGGTGCAAAGGAAATACGTCTCTTCATTCAACGAAACCAGACCAAACCTCAGCCACCTGCGCGGCATGTCTGTACAAACTCATTCACGCTTCACTAAAACACTCACACATACACACGTGTGCACTCTGGAATCCAATGTGCCAGGGGCCCAGCTGATTTTGTTTTTGCCCCTCAGGAGCAGCCAATAAGGACATTTAAATGAGTAGACACCTCCCACAGCGGGTGGGAGGGTGGAGGGCCATGTGGTTCTGTGTGTGTAGAGAGAGAAAATTTTGTCCATGTGTGTTTTGGGAAGAGCAGAAACCTCAAAGGGGATGTGTGACTTCCCAGAAAAAAAGATTAGGAAGCAGAGGGCCGTTTAAGTTTGCCTGACGGTTACTTCATAGTGCTTAAATTAGCGTGGTCCTCTGTGATCTTCAAACAAGGTTTTGCCCTTTACCCTTGACTTTAAACCTGCAGATGCCTATCATTGATGATTTAGTGCTTCTGTACGTAATTTGTATAGAAACGTATAGCAACATTTATGTTTAAAAAAGGGTACATTTATATTTTGGGTGGAAAAAAATGAGTTTCTATTTGAGTATAGCCTATATTGTGCATGCAAATGGCCGGGATTGGGAGCACCGGGAGAAATTCTGGTGGCCTGGCAACTGATTTGAATATATGTGGGATTATAAGCAGAAATCATAGCATGTGTCATACTCGCAGGGACAGTATGATTGGAAATGATATTTCACGTCTTCAAAGGCATTCATTATTTGTAGGTCACCAGCCACCCAATAATAGCAATAAGCTTTGTGCTTTTAGTACTTGTATCATAAAACAGAAAACAAGTCTCAGCTTTCAGATTCAGTTTTATAGCGAAATACAGCCAATATGTCTTACAGTAATGTTTTTCACACTCTTTAGTATGGAGTAATTTTGACTTTATTCTCAAAATATTTTGACTTCATTCTTATAGTTTTGACTCTTCTTAAAATATTTTGACACTTCTCATATTGCTATGACTTTATTCTCGTACCTTTGAATTTATTATCAAAATATTTCAACTTTACTCTCCTAAACTTAGATTTATTTATTTATTTTTTAAATGTGGCACTTAAATGCCATTGTAGCATGTAAAGGCATGTTGTATTTTTAAGAAAGGCATGGCAAACTAAACAGAGATTGAGGCTTTCAATGTTGATGCTATTGCTTCAGAAAAAGAAAGAAAAAAGATAGATGTGCAAATGATTTGCTGAATAACAGAATAGCATGGCTGTTCTCAAAACAGCTAGAGTGCGTTTGTGTGTATTACAGAGTTATGTAACAGTGAGTAGCCCATGTGATTTGTATATTATTTGTGAATAGGGGCTAGCATATATACTGGTCAAATTTAAATGTAAATTATACACCTGTAAATAAAATTATTTATTTAAATATCGAGAGTTTAGGAGGTTCATAAGGTACTTGGGTCTGCTCTCAATTCCTCGCACATGCACACAAACATCAAACTCCTAAAACGGCTAAATTGAGCAGTATATGCCCAGTGTTAGAGGGAATCTGTGTGTTTTTAAATAACCAAAGTTATATAGTGGCTGTTAGCAATCACTGTGGTTTTCAAAAATATACTGTATTATAAAATCTTTGATTTTGCAGCATGTTATTTCTAGCATATAGTCTTTAACATGATGGTAGTTGTTCCGTTGAATAGGTGGGCAAACATCCTGTTTGCAATTAAGGAATACTCTGTCATATGGGTGCAAATCTATTCCCAATCCATTATTATGATACTTGGGCCATGATCTGATACATAGTCTTTTCTTTTGTGTTACATGAAGTATTGATATACTCTGCAATAAATATTTTATTATACTGCAGTAATGTGGCATCACTTAGAAAAGCATGTTTTAGATAAAACTTCTAGGTAATGCCATAAAGTGAACACACATGCTCGTCTAAATGTGGTCGAGACATCGCAAATCTGTTCAGATACATTTTCTTTCAACATAAGGATTGAAATGTGTTTTCCAACATTGATTATTTTTGTACTTCCTAAGGTATGCATCACAGTTACTATTGTTTATACTTATGGTTGCAGATTTGAAAAACCATTATCTTAAGTGTTAGGCTTCAGCACATTCTTCATCTTCATCTGCAACATTTCTCCTTGTATGCAATAAAATAGGAAACAAATTAAATTGAAGAAGGGACCATAGTCATATGATTGGAATGTCATAATTGGAGATGTGATGGTTAATAGCTGAACAAAACTGAAGCTTCGTTTAGCAGGACACTCCTAATTGTTTCTGAAAAATTAACTAGCTCTTTTTTTTTTTTTAATTTTTATCTTCCACACCTGTTTTTGAGGAAAAACTGGTGGATGCCAAAGGCACAACAAGAGGCCCTCCTCCGAGAGAGAGGGTGGGTGGGTGGGTGGCGGGTGGGGAAGAGAGAAAGAAAGTTGAGCCCAGTGTAAAGGATATTGTGTGAGATAATGGACGCCAATGCACAGGCAGGAAAAGAAGCGTGTGTACTTTGTCAAAGATTTATATACCGTCAGTCGTTACAGTGATGGCTTTAGCGTACAAGAGGAGAGGCCAACAGGAAAGTCAAGTTATCCTGTGCATGTTTAGCACACTAGAGGAAAAAATGCATCAGCCACATAGCCAAAGAAAATCCCCATTCACTCATGCTGTTTTCCACATCACTGGGGCCAACAACTCCCTGTAAAATGCATATACAAATAATAAGGCAAATTATAATCAGCAAAGAATGCGTGCAGTCAGATATTTAGCATATTTAGTATGCTCATCTCGCACAGACCTTAACTCTTTTAATTTTTTTGGTCAATAACACTGGTCTGGCACAGTGTTTCACAGTCCAAAAAGAAACTGATATGGCGGAACAACAATATGAAACTGCAACGACACAACTCTGGTTTAAACAAAGACAAAGATATTTTATTGGTTATAACTTCTGAAGAGAAACAGTGCAGACCCAGGACCAATATAGAAACTTCCTAGTGTGCATGTGTTGAGTGCCTTGCTAACAAACAGAGTATACTTCTGTTCACATACATCATCCGTTCACCTTAAAAATAAAGTGTACTTCAGGCTTAAAGGAGAAGTCCACTTCCAGAATAACAATTTACAAATAATTTACTCACCCTCTTCTCATCCACGATGTTCATGTCTTTCATGGAAAACATTTCAGCATTTTTCCCCATATAATGGACTGCTATGTTGCCCCGATTTTGAACTTCCAAAATGCAGTGTAAATGCGGCTTCAAACGTTCCCAAATGCGGTTGTAAACGATCCCAGCCGAGGAAGAAGGGTCTTATCTAGCGAAACGATCGGTTATTTACATTAAAAAATACAGTTTAAATTTTTTTTATTCTCAAACGCTCATCTTGCCTTGCAGTCCTTGAACTCTGTGTACTTTGGCTCAAGACAGTTAGGGTATGTCAAAAAACTCTGTATTTTCTTCAAAAATCATCCTACATCATTGCAGAAGTACTGACCCAGTCTTTGCAAAGTGAACATGCAAAAAAGATCAAACACCCTTAACAAAAAGTGTAAAACAGCGATATAGGGTGATTTTTGAAGTTGAGGGAGAACATGAGATGGGAGTTTTTCGACATACCCTAACTGTTTTGAACCGTAACAAAAACAGTCCGGACAGCGTTTGACATTAAAAAGTATATAAATTGTATTATTTTTTTTATTAAAATAACCTATCGTTACGCTAGATTAGACCCTTCTTTCTCGGCTGGGATCGTTTGCAACTGCTTTTGGGATCGCTTGAAGCCGCATTTAAACTGCATTTTGGAAGTTCAAAATCGGGGCACCATAGCAGTCCATTATAAAAAATGAAGAAATGTTTTCCTCAAATAACATAATTTCTTTACAACTGAAAAAAGAAAGACATGAACATTGTGGATGACAAGGGGGTGAGTAAATTATTTGTAAATTGTTGTTCTGGAAGTGGAGTTCTCCTTTAATAGTTACATCATGGAAATTATTTGGGATTTTACAACGAAAAGCTTCGCTAATAATGTCCATGAGAAACAGTAATGCAAAGTCAGATCCACCAGCCCTGCAGATATAGTGGTGTTACACATTGTGCCTGTGAAACTTGATGTAATTGAACAGGGCCATTGCTACAAATGTTTCAAACGGAACATTAGAATCTTGGGTGGTAGTTTCCTCCCACCAGCTCGCTGTTGCTTCCTGCTAATTCCCGTCACTCTGAAAGCTGCTTCCCAAAAAGTGCTTCCATGTGACCTCTGTACACACTAGCGCAGTTGTAGCATCTGGTCCACAGAGAGGGGACCCGCTTTTATGAGCAGGTAACTCGAGTGGAATCACAACTCTAGATTTACACACAGCTGCTGTCGCCGTATAGCCCAGTGAGATATAATTAGCGTTTGATCTGGTCTTTGGTAAAGTCATTAGGTTGCAGGAAGGCGGTCTAGCGGGTTTTGAAAAGGAATACTGTACCTGACACTGAGCTTGACTACGAGGGAGGTGGAAAATTTGTTTGGGTGATATGGAGTTCAGGCCAATTACACGGTTTTAGCTTTTAGTTATTATTCTCAGGAAGTATTACCCTAAATGGACCCGGTTAGCTTTTGATGTGCAAGTAATGCACCTTAAAAAACAACAAACTACTTTATTTATTTATTTATTCATTTATTTATTTCTTTTCTTTTTTCTTTTCTTTCTCTTTTTCTTTTCGTTTTTTACATTTTGGAACGTTAATAAGAAGGCTTATCCTGAAATTCCTGTTAAAGCAGTATATATAAATTATATTTAAAACAACAATGAAGTGACTCCTAAATTAGTCAGATGAGTGACACAACAATAGACTTCAAGCAATCCATCAGCAGGCTGTCAGAACACAGGAAGCCCAAAGCAGGACTGAATTCCCATTTCGGGGGAGATCTTTTGCTTATTGCAAAGACATTTTAAAAGAGTCCAGATTCTTTGTCATTGCATAAATTCCTACTCTTTAAATTAGGTGTTAAGTTTGGGGCAGAATATACTTAGTATTAGTATGCATTGTATACTACTAGATTTGCTCATATTTTATAATAATCATAGTTTTATAAATTGTTTATTAGATGGTAGAACCTTGACAAAGACACCATGTAAGCAGCTAAAGCACGGTACGTCAACAGGCTAATTTATTTTTACGATTTAAAATGACAAATTTTCTATTTGAATATGTTTTAAAATGTAGTTTATACCTGTGATTTCAAAGCTCAATTTTTAGCATCATTATTTCAGTCACATGATCCTTCAGAAATCATTCTAATATTCTGATTTACTGCTCAAAAAATTATTATTATTATTATTATTATTATTATTATTATTATACTATGTTGAAAACAGATGAGCAGAATTTTTCTTTGGTGAATAGAAAGTTTAGAAGAACAGAATTTATCTGAAATATAAATCTTTTGTAAAATTATAAATATCTTTCACTTTTGATCAATATAAAAGCCATCCTTGCTAAATAAGTGTTCATTTCTAAAATTTCTTTCCTCCACAGAAAATTATACTGACTCCAAGCTTTTGAACGGTATAGCGTATAATGTTATTTTAGATTAATAGAATATTTCAGATTAATGAAGTTTGCATCTTTCTATTCATCAAAGAATCCAGAAAAAAAATAGTACTCAACTCTTTTAATATTGATAATAGTATATAAAATGTTTCTTAAACAGCAAATCAACAATTCAATATTAGAATGATTTCTGAAGGATCATGTGACACTGAAGACTGGAGTAATGATGCTGAAAATGTAACTTTGATCACAAGAATAAATAACATTTTAAAATACATTTAAATAGAAAGCAGTTGTTTTAAATAGTAAAAATATTTCACAATATTACTGCTTTTGCTGTATTTTGGATCCAAAAAAAAGCAGGCTTGTTGAGCAGAAGAGAATTATTTAAAAAAAAATGTAAAAATCTCACTGTTCAAAAACTTTTGACTGGTAGTGTAAACTATATATATATATATACACACACACACACACAAAATAAAATTCTAAGTAAGCTAGTCACAGGTACCTGACAAGTTGCTTGTTAGATTATTGTTACCCATATTCTAGTAGCTATAAAATCTATTTAATGTATGGTACTTAACACCATACATGAAAATATTCTTTATCTTTAGTTTTATTTTGTCTCTTGTCAGCATTAAATGTTCTGGTTTTGAGTGTGCTTATATAACGTAGGCTTATATGTGATAAACACATCTCCCTTTTACATGTTACTGTAAACATTTATAGTCTTGGCAGGTGACCAATGTAACTGTTTATGAGCTCTATATTATAGAGTGGTTTTAGTGTAAGCATGGCCTTTTTCTTTCACATACAGTGATTAAATCTCATCATCCGACTGCTTCCTTTTCGCACTTGTTAAATCAAGTTTTACACTTTTATTTTATTTTAACTAACTTTGGGATTAAAACTAGAGGAAAACATTTACAATTTGGATCAACATGCATGTCAGTGTATATATAAACACACTTCCAAGCGTGTTTTTTTTCCATTTCCAACTTCTTTAACAAACATCAGAATGTTTATATCTAGTCAGTCTTTCTAAAGACACTTCAAAGGATGATTGTCACCATTATCAGTGTTTGGGTCTCTGAGGGTTAGAAAAACTCAATTGTAATGCATTTCACAATCGATCACTGAATAAATTGGACTGCAAATCAGTTAATTTTACACTATGTCTCCTGTTTTTCTTTACAGGTGCTGCGGTTTTTCTGTGACAGCTGTGCTGTTCCGATTTGTAGAGAGTGCAGCTTGGGTAGACATGCGGGTCACAGTTTCACCTACCTGCAGGAAGCGCTGCAGGACTCCAGAGCGTTGACCATCCAGCTGCTTGCAGACGCACAGCAGGGCAGACAGGCTGTACAGGTTAGTGAACAACTACAATCTCTCATAAACAGACATCAGCACAAACACCTGCTGGGTATTTTAACAGATATTTCTTTCTTTATCCTTCCTGCTGTTTTACTTGGACCTCAGTGTGTTTTACCAGGTGCAACATGACTTCCACTCACTTTTTTTCTTACTCTGAATACCAAAAGTAATAAATAAAAGCAATAAATAGATGAACAAATAGAATTTATTGCTTGTTCCTTACTGTGGTGTCTTTATGGTCCACTGTCATTGTCAATGCTTCAGTGTCATGTTGAGCTGTTGTTTTTGGTACAATACACTCATAAATTTGGGGTCTTTTTTAAAGATGAAACTTTAATTAAGCAACGGGGCATTCAGTTGATTTAAAGTGACAGGCACTTACAGTGGTGAAATAATTGCTGTTCTTTTGAACACTGTCAACACTTGATAATTAGTAATAATTAATAATGATTAATTGACAACTGATAACATGTAATGTTTCTTGAGCACCAAATCAGCATATCAGAATGAGTAAAGGCAGTGGAAAATTTTTATCTTAAAATAGAACTCTTTATTATAAATTGTATTTTTATTTATTTATTTCAAAAAGAGATGCATTTTAAAAACATTAAATAATTCCTAACCCAAACTTTTGAAGTGCATTGTATGTCATGATTATTCTTATGATAGAAATGACAAAACAGGCCTAGGCTTTAGTAGCTCTGTACCTACTATTGATCCTAAAAGGAATAGTCCAGATCAATACAACTTAAGCTCTTTTGACAGCATCTGTGTCATGCACAGGTTTTTAACACACACAAAAAAAGAGCAAGTGTACAGTATTAAAATAAATGCTAAAAATATGAGTACTAGGGCTGTCAAATGATTAATCGCATGCAAAATAAAAGTGTGTTTACGTGTGTGTGTGTGTGTGTGTACTGTGTGTATTATATATAAATACACACACATACATGTATGTATTTGGAAAAAAAAAAAAAAAAATCTTTTGTATACATGCATGTGTATATGGGTCAAAGATGTTAAGATGTCCACATCAAAAGAAATTTACAAAAGTGATTTTATGTCCATAGAAAGCACATTAAATGTGTCTACTTTTAAGGTTTCAAATACATTTTTAAAAAATAAAATGTAAAAATTTGGTTAAAATAATGTTACGTTGTCATTCAGTGTAACACAATGTACAGTAGTCAACATTTGAAGTGGATCAAAAGCTTTCATCAAAGTTGTCCTAAAACTAAAACAATACCTGGTCTTGTCTTAGGACAACTTTGATGAACTTTTTTGATCCACTTCAAATGTTGACTACTGTATATTTAAAAAATCAAACTACATGCTTATTCTGACTTGTACATATTAAAATATATACAAGAATAAGGGAGCATATTACATTTTATTGTGTTTTAAATAAGTAAAAATTCTTGCTGACTAATGGGCAAAACCTAAGATGGTGGCAAATTTTAAAAAAGGAAGAATTACAACTAATTAGTATTTGGGGTGAAAGTAATTTGTCGTTTAATATGTCATAAATTGATTTTTGGTTGTAAATATGCCTAACAAGATTATTACACTGAATGACATTTTAGTGGGTGTCTTCTGTAAGTTAGGGGAAAAATGTGTGATATTTATTTCTTGCTCAGAAAGACAAAAACAAAAATGCAGTGAATTTAAACAGAAATTTATTTATTTCTTTTGGAAAATCAACAACAATTTAAAGCAGTATTACACTTGTTGTTTTATGCTTAAACCCTTTTTCGTCTTTGACCCTTATATACATAATAAATATACACAATACACACACATTTTATATGAACACAAACTTGTATTTTACATACGATTAATTGTAATTAATTGTTTGACAGCCCTAATGAGTACTTGCCAGAAGTACAGCCAAATAAATAAACATGAAATGTAATTTAGTAGTAAATATTTGGATTTTTACTGGCAAACAAACATTTAAAAATGGAAACCGTTTAAGTGAATTTATAGTAATAGTTATTGTTTCTGCTTTAAAACATTCCAGTGAAGTTGGCTTGTAAATGTCCATTGTAAATTAATTTCTGTTGGTTTTTTTTTTTTTTTAGGCTTGAACTTTTCTTTCGATGAAAATTATTTCCACATTTTAATTTCAATGCTCATTATTTTGTTACTGTGTGATTTCGGACACACATAAACACACTGCATGGCTGCGAGTGAGGGTCCTTCCCTCTGCTTTGTGGAGGTAAAAAGGGGCTGTAGAATCAAGCTGACTTTCCATTAGCATCACTGTGTGTGCCACCCCCACTCAGCCTGAATGAAGATAATAGAAGAGAAGGAGGGGCAACTGGTCCAGTGCTCGGTTACTGCCTCTATTCAGTGTCCTGATGGCCCTAGCAGGGCGGATCATTAGTCGAACACAGAGGAAATGTTTCTATTTCTCTGACACTCTTCAAAGACACACTACGGGTGAGGGGTGGGGGGAGAGAACAACACGCTTTAGGGCTGTTCAAATCCATCCTTCTCCAGTGACATGGAGTCGGTTGGCAGGGAAACCCAAAAGTGAATTTGAAAGTGAAAGGCAGAAGAGATGGGTTTTAGTTAAAGGAAGGTACTAAAGACAATGGTTTCCAATAGCGGTTTATGCCCCTTAGCCTTTTTAAAATGTGCTGGTTGCATTTAAATATGCCTTCAACTGTGTTCCCACATTTGATTTTCATTTGTCTTATTACATATGACAAAAAATAAATAAATGAATAAATAAAATAAAATCCAATTATTTATTTGTTTATTTTTTTGGTTTATGAAACAAGAAAACACAAAGAGGCAAGGGAAATTACAAATGTTATTTTTTGGTGAACTATCATTTTAATTTGTATCAGTGACATCAATGTACCATAGTACTGTTTTAAATGTTTTCCATGGAATTTTGCATTCTATTGCAGTATATGTTAGTAATATATTTAAGTAGTGAGCTAGCATTCCATTCAAAACATAGCCTTTGCGTTTAGACTGCAATTATCTAAACCTGTTCAGTCCTAAAGTGTCATCAGGCTCTGCTGCACAGCATCGTCTGAAAGAGGCTGGCCTGTTTTCATGAGCTTGATTGGCTACTTGTGTGTCTCTAATCCTGTTACTGGATGGTGTAAATGGGAAGTCTCTAAACGTTTATAGGTTTGAAAGCGCATGCAGGGTTTTAACAATGGCTTCAGCCTGGGGCCGTAATCTCTATTCTGGAAGCACACTGCCTACGAAGGGCCCGCTCCATAACCAACCCCTAACAGCTTAGTCTTCCTTAGCGCTGCATAATCTCATTTGCTGGATTTTAGCCTGTCATTTTGCAGCTGCTTATTCCATTCACCCCATTCCTGTTTCTGACTCTTGATTGGTTTGCACTTTTGTGATTGACATCTCAATTTTAGAATGGGGGATAATATTTTAGCTAGAGGACGTTTGGATAGATATGGAAGGGGGTAGAAGCTAAACAGTGCGAATTATCTAGCAAATACAATTGTTTAATTTTGTTGAATTTAAGTTTTGAAATTTCTGAAATACATTTATACAATTGATTTTTAATGAGTGGTAAAGAAATGGTACAATTTTGAAAAACAATTGTCTGCAACGCACATACAAAAAGTAAACATTTAAGCATTGTTAAATATTTAGATCATACAGTATAATGTAATATAATGCAGCAGCATTTACTTAAATATTTTGCCACAAAGAGATTTCAGTGCATGGACTCCAATTAATTGGTGAGTTATTAATAATTGTTCAGGGCAATGTTACATTTGTGTCTGAAAAGTAATTTTTGCGTCGTTGTTAATGCATTTGTTTAAAGATTATGCTATAGGCTGTAGAGCCCTGGATCCTTTGAACCTTAAATTTGACTCGGGTTAGGTAATCTGCTCCACAGTAAATGACATTCTTTCCCACACCTTTTTCTCTTAATGGATAAACGTCTTGACCCAGGTCATGAGACCAACAAGTCCTTTATTTCCTCTCATTGTGTGATTTTTATTATCTATAATCTTTGAAATGTAACACAAGTGTGGAGCCGATGTTGACAGAAAACAAACAAACAAACAAAAAAAAACTTCCCAGTCAGGATCACTTAAATAGATTTAAGTGGAAACCCTGAAAGCACAATTTTGTTTAGATGTGTGTTATGATTCTGATAATGTTAGATTGGCGAGCAGTCTAGATATCACCTAGGTAGGCCTGTGTACAAATTGCTGTTTAAACAAATGTTATAGGTCATAGTACCCAAGATAGACCTTTTATCCTCCTTTTGTGTAACATCACAAAGAAAGCCCTCATGCTTTCTTGGATCCTTTCAAATTAAGACACATTAGCATTCATTTAGATTGGTGTAGTAGGTTTTATCAATTTATTTATAAATATTTACACTTTCTAGCTGTAAAGATGCAGGACAAAAAAAAGGGACTTACCGCCTCCTAAAACTGTGTTCTAGAAGTAAAATTACTTCAGATCCAAATTTAAAAGTTGCAATAAATTATTTACTATATGCCATGGCAACCTAAAGAACACACACCCTGTTAAAACATGAAATCTTGTTCAAACGTGTAGATGGATGACTTGATTTAGGTTCACAGTTAGCCAGCACATTTCCTCATAGCTTTTTAGTCTCAGTGTGCTTTGACGAAAACTGGTAGGGTAGACATTCTGAAGTTGTAAGCAACTACAGCAAATTACCTGAAAAAATGTAATGAATGTAAATCATCACAAAGTTTGTGGTTCTTTTGCTACTGTGTTTAAAGGGGTCATGACATGGATTTTTTTCATTATTTTAATATGTTCCCTGAGGTTTACTTCTAATGTTAATAAAGTTTTTTTGCACAAAAAAGGGGTTATTTTCAACCTTCATTCTGACCCTCTGTCTAAAACGACCTGTTTTAAAGAGGTCTTCGGATGCAAAATTCACTTTTACATGTTTGAACGTAAATGTGTGTTGGCACAACCACCCTATAATGATAAAAATCCACCCAATGGTATCTCTATAAATAATATCCCCTTTTTCAAACCAAGCCATTCTCTGATTCTAGTTAGCAAGTTTTGCAGCTAAAGTAAACAGAAACGGAGCTTCCGATGACCCCTTTAAGGGGCGGTTCCTTTAAGGCTTGTCAGTGATCGGCTACTGTTATGATTGGCTAGCGTCATTGCTTAGGAAACAGTGTCAGCGCTCCCTTGCTGTTGCATGATAATGTCTGACAACATGATCAAAATAAAACTTTCCAGACAAAGCATTATGCAAAGCATTTACTAGTCATTTACTCTGTCAAAAGATAAAAAAATGGTTTCTCATTTCATAATCCCTTTAAATGGTAGCATATTTGTATTTATGTCTTTCTGGTAAAGTTCACTCACAGTCTGTGGCTTTGTAGCTTTATAGCACAATTGTGTGCAGTTATACTCATTTGTGAAATGTCACAACTGAAATGTCCTCACAAGAGTTCATGTGTCTAAACCCTTTCTTTAAATTGTCTTTCAGCTGAGCATCGAGAAAGCACAGGCCATTGCTGAACAGGTGGAGCTGAAGGCTAAGGTTGTGCAGTCAGAAGTAAAAACCATCACTCTCCGTCATAAGAAAGCTCTGGAGGAACGCGAGTGTGAGCTGCTCTGGAAGGTGAATGAATGAACAAACATTAATTACCTTTTGAAAGTCTGCCTGCATATTTTATAGCCGTGAAATACTATTTGTAACATCTGGAACCATTTTGTTTCCTGTACAGGTGGAGAAGATTCGCCAGGTGAAGGCAAAATCACTTTACCTGCAGGTTGAGAAACTACACCAGAATCTCACCAAGCTGGACAGTACTATCGCCACAGTGACGCAGGTTCTAGAAGAAGGCCGTAGCATAGATGTCCTGCTAGCACGAGAGCACATGTTAAATCAGCTACAGGAGCTCAAATCCCTCCGCTGCATCCTACAGCCCCAAGAAGATGATCGCATCATGTTCACCCCTCCAGACCAGGCTCTTCTGATTGCCATCAAGTCCATGGGCCTCATCAGCAGCGGAGCTTTCGCCACAGCTTCCAAAGCTCATGGTGAAGGCCTCAAGAGAGCGCTTCAAGGAAAGCTAGCTTCCTTTACCGTCGTAGGGTACGATCATGACGGCGAGCCTCGGCTGTCCGGTGGAGACAGCGTCTCGGTTGTGCTCATGAGTCCTGATGGTAATCTATCCAGCGCAGATGTTTCAGACCACCAAGATGGAACCTACACAGTCAGCTATCTGCCCAAGAGCGAGGGAGAGCATTTGCTCTCGGTGCTTGTATGCAATCAGCACATTGAGGGAAGTCCTTTTAAGGTGATGGTCAAATCCGGTCGGAGTTACGGCGGTGTAGGCTTGCCCATTGCAACTTTTGGCGGAGAGGGCGATGGGGATGGGCAGCTGTGTCGGCCTTGGGGCATCTGCGTGGATAAGGAGGGCTACGTGGTGGTCGCTGATCGAAGCAACAACCGTGTGCAGATCTTTAAGCCTTGTGGTACGTTCCACCACAAGTTTGGCACTTTGGGCTCACGACCGGGCCAATTTGACCGCCCTGCTGGGGTCGCCTGTGACAGCCAGAGGAGAATCATCGTGGCAGATAAGGACAATCACCGCATCCAGATCTTCACCTTTGATGGGCAGTTTCTTCTCAAGTTTGGTGAGAAGGGAACCAAAAATGGGCAGTTCAACTACCCGTGGGATGTGGCCGTCAACTCCGAAGGGAAGATCCTGGTTTCGGATACACGCAACCACCGCGTGCAACTCTTTGGACCTGACGGGACTTTCCTCAACAAGTACGGATTCGAAGGTGCCCTCTGGAAGCATTTCGATTCGCCTCGCGGCGTGGCCTTTAATCAGGAAGGCCACCTTGTCGTGACCGACTTCAACAATCATCGGCTGCTTGTCATCAGGCCCGACTGCCAGTCGGCACGCTTCCTTGGGTCTGAGGGAACTGGAAACGGCCAGTTCTTACGACCTCAAGGCGTAGCGGTAGATCAGGAAGACCGCATTATCGTGGCCGACTCCCGCAACCATCGAATTCAGGTGTTCGAACCCAACGGCAACTTCTTATGCAAGTTTGGGACACACGGTAACGGCTTCGGGCAAATGGATCGCCCTTCGGGTATAGCGGTTACCCCAGATGGAATGATTGTGGCTGTGGACTTTGGAAACAACCGAATCCTCATGTTCTGACCTTTTAAGGTTTGAAATACAAAACTGTAGCTGTGGACAAATGGAAAAGGAGATTTTGCACATCTATCAGGAGCAAATGCAGTTTGATTTAGCGAGGTGAAAACGGTCAGTCATCTAACATCAAATGCTTGCCGTTACAGCACAGTTTTGACTGCTGCAAGCTAAGAGTGTTTTGCTCTTGGTATGTGTCTTCAGATTTTTTTTTTTTTATTTTTTTTTTCTCAGGGAATTTCTTGCATTCTTGAAATATTTTCTCTCTGCATTACACCTACCTCATCTAGCTTATGTATGAATGTACTCACGTTTGTGCAGAGACCTAGTCCGTGAAGTTTTATAAAGAAACGTCTACCTCAGTGTTTTTTTTTTTTCTTCTTTTTTTCGTAGAATGTGAGGACAAGAAAAACTAAACAAAATGAAGCAATGTTTGGGTATTTGCACAGTTCGCACAATTTTTTCCTGATTGTTACTGTGCACAGAACGCAAGTTATATCCCCGAATGTTTCTCATAACGATTGATGCATGTTTTGGCAGAAACATTAGGATAACGTTTTGATATATCTACTGCTATGTTTTGCTCTTTGAATTATTGTGTACATTTTAAATCAGACTTCATCTTTATCTCGTACCTCATCTAAACCTTATACCTCATTTACCGTATTATACCTCTAAGTCCATGAGCCTCATTACACATTTACCTCACTTTATGGTCTTTTTTTTTTTTTCATTTGAAAATTATGCAAGCAGTTACCAAAAATGTTGTAGAACTGATGAAAGAAACTGCTAAACTAGAAAAACTCTGAATTAAAGTAAATCTGAATTTAGTAATTTAATAGGACCCTCATGATGTAATCAAGAGTTTTGCTCTGACTTTGAGAAATGCAACAAATAATTATTTTAAGTGCGTTATGATAAGAGTTAAAAGGAGGGTGTTCTTTGAAGATCTTCAGATCTATTTTATTTTGGGGGCGGGACAAATTAAAGAATGTAGACACTAAATGGAATATCTAAGTGTAAAAATTACCTAGCCCTTATATTTGTGTTTCTATAGTTTTGTTTTCTTTTTCATATTTCATACTTGATCGACACCACTGGCAACAAGGATATAATCCAGTTCCTCTCAGTCAAGGATTTTTTAAAAAATATATTATTGTTTAAACATAGGATGTATATTGAGGCCAGGTTCATAAGAGTCTCATTACAAACAGCTGCATTAGATCACAAGTTGCTTTTTGTTGTTCTATTGATTACAGCATGGCCTACAGTGCTTCCTGTGCCCGATCTCCAGGGAGACTATTCACTCTGTCAGTGTAACATCATTTGAAAACACTTAGAATCAATTGAGCCCAGTTTGAAATTGGATAGTTTGTGCCTGACTTGTGAGTAACCACTTTAAAGTGTTGTTTGCTTCTGTGTTCAATTGATTAAAAGAAAAAAGAGGAATCAGAGCATTTGGGGAAAGGAAAAAAATATATAATTATAAAGCACTGGTATACAGCAGAACAAAAGCACATGGCTCTCCCATTATACTCTGCTTGAACTTCTTATGGAAGTTCTTTTGACTGACAGGAATGTCGTGTCATAACTCAAAATATGAAGTTGGCAAAGAGGCAGTGAGAATCATTAATCACTAAAATACATTTTTTTTCCCCTTTTTGGTATTAAGTGGCTGGTGGGAATATGTATGTTCCTGTTCTTGCAAGCATCATGTGTGTTTTTGGATATTTTGAAGTGGGTGAGCTTTATAGGAACTTCTTTCTGAATGTGTGTGGTCCCACTTTGTTCCTACATATGTGTGGCAGGCCCATGCTTTCTGTTTTACACTTTAGGTAACATCAGAAAATTGTGGGAGAGCTGGACGACTATTGGAAAGTGGTCATAATTTGCCCCGCCGTTTTCTTGTAGGCCGCAGTTATCTTGTGTCCCATCATGAGTATCAAAGTGCTTGCATGTAGTTACCTGTGCCTTTCGTGATGCTAGATAAATCGGATTTAAATGTCTTTGCCAAAGGGTGACTCTAGAAAATAGGCATGTGCCAAAAATGATTCTGAAAGTCACGTTTGCGTTGAGCATTTGCTTTGCATTTATAAAGTGGATTTTCTTTATGTATATTACCTCATTGTAAGCAAAATATTGACTTCAAATTGTTGATCATCAGGCATATTTATGTTGGAGAGATGTTAATTATGATTATGCTGCATTTTACGTGTGGTAAGAGTGGGAAGTAGGCGGTTAGGTTCATGAAAATTGATAGACATCTGCACATTAGATGATAACAGACGAATAAAAGGACCAGCATGGGTAACAGAAACCCGCTTGATGGATGTTAGGAGCTTATGCAATAAAGAATGAAAGATTTGCTGCTTCCACCAACACAAATCTTCCCTGTCTACTACAGTATTAATATCACATTTGATTTAATATTTAGTCCTGAATCCCTGCTCTCTTTAAGAGGGAACTTTAAATGTATATTTTTGCATGCTGTAAAGGTCTTTGTAGACGGGTGGATATAAAATAGATGTTGGAAAACAAGGGGAGGGATCATGATTAAAAAAGTATAATGTACCAAAAAAAGAAGAGAAAAATCGAATATCGTTTGTTAGCTTGTGGTGAGTGGTTGACTATATGATTGTACTATTTCTAGATAGCTTTACAGAGTAAGGCACCTCGTTGAGCTTCATTCGGATGCCTTACCACAGCTTCTTAGCTTTAGCTTTCGGAATCGAATCAGAACTGGAAAACTGCCAAAGACCTCGTTCAAATGAAACCTCAGTGTGCGGATGTATTTATAAATCCATTTTTCACGTTTGCTTGAAGATTTCTACATTTGACATTTTCAACAAGCTGTCGATATTTTAACATAGAGGCGAAACGCTTGTAGAACACGTCCTTGGACGTTGGCTTTTGTGTGTAACACGAGTTTCTGAGCAGGTGCCCTGCAGGACCAAAGATGGAGAAATGTTTGAATCCAGCTCCCACAGTTCCCAATGAAACTGATCTAAAACTGTGTGGTGTTAGAGTTGTATTTGACAAAGGAATCTGGCGTTTGTGGGTTTTGAGGACCCAAGTGAGAAAAAGCCACTATGTAAAACCCCTTTAGCAGTGATTTGGACACGAATAAAAGTGTTAGAAGTTCTACTCTGAGAGACGGTTCACTTTTTAGGACTGATACTGGCTCAATGGACACTTAAAGTCAATGTTATCAAACTCAGTCGGTGTCTTTGAATTTCGGATCATTGCATTTTTTTCTTTTCGTTGCTTTCTTTCTTTTTTTTTTTTTTTCTTTGGACCTCCGGTCTCTAATTGTACGGGTTTTGTCACCATTTCTGGTGTATTCCAGCTTATGACTTCTTCCTTACTGGGGAAAAACAGAAAATGTAAGTTCAGAATTGTGTGGTCATAGACCCTTTTATGATTGTATTATCTTATGGAAAAAAGAGATGTGTATACACACATTAAAACAACTCAGGTAGCTTTGTAGAGATTTGAGATTTGATTAAAATTCAATATTTGTTTCCTACAGTTTGATAGTGAATCCTTTGTTAGTACCTCATGAGCTTTTGTGTGTTGTTGGTAAAAATGCTGTTATTTGAATTCCATGGGATCCTTTTTTTTAACCATGTCACACTTAACAGTCAGTGAGGGGGTGAACAGTTCATAACTTTTACTCCAGCGTGTCTCAGTTTTACATTCTTGACAAAGTCCTAATTTGATTTAATTAATTCAAACCTCATGTAACTAAAGGAATTGATGGATATATTATGATAAATGTGTTTGCAATCAAAGGCTTCTATAAAATTCATTGCCTTTTGATGATCAAAAATGCCTTAAACCTTGAAAAATTGGTTTTCAAGAAATTTGGGGGCAACAGGCTGTCTCAAAATTAGAATTACAGTGATAACAAATATTTAAATCCCATGTTCCGGCACTGAAATTTGATATTTACCTCAATACTTTCCAAACCCCTGAAGTTGTAGTGTTTTTATAAGGCTTGGCTGTGAGACAGGCTAAGCAAAGAGGTGTGAGGAGATTCTGCTCCAAAGTTCTGACCCGGAATCAGTTTTGCCTTTTAAAATACAATGATTAGGGTAGAATCAAAGTAGCAAATGCTGATTCTGGGTCAGTTGTCTTCTCAGGTGGATGATATTGGTTTAGGAGCCCTCCAAGAGGCCCACCACTCTCTCATAACTGGCCATCTCACCATCTATCACCCCCTCAACCAAAGCAACAAAACAGTCATTTATTACTCTCTGAATAAGGCTGATGGGACTATATGAATTACTTAGTGGTCTGCAGTCTTGTTCTATTGTCTTTGTGGACTTTAAACATTTCCTATGCAGTTTTTTTTTTTTTTAAATGTTTGTTTGTTTGTTTACAATTTAAATAAAGTTGTACCTCTTTGGATCCTGTATTTGTGGTGAGTGTTTTTACTTCATTAAAGTATAAGTAACATCTTAAAACTTTAATATAATTTTAAAAACACCCCCCTTCAGATTGGGGTTCCTATCTTTTTGCTGAATCTTTTTTTTTTTTTTTTTTGGTAAAGTAATTTTAAGAATAACTGTCAATATGCTTCAAGATGAACACTTACTGAACTGAAGCAGCTTATATTTACTTCATTATCCAAATATCCATATTGTATTATACACTATTTTTAATGCAAGTAGCAGATCCCACTATTTACATGACAAACTATCAGAATTTCGAATAAATATTAGCAACTGCACCAAATTGCAAATAATAAGGCATTAATCCAATTCCAAAGCAGTATATGTATTCCTCACGGGAAGGCCAGTAGCAGAATTCATTGGGATGAAGAAACAAGATGACAAAAAAGCTGAGCAAAACAAAACATGGATTTATAAATTAATTATATATAGTGAAAACAGTGAAAAGCATCACTTGTATTGACTACATCTACTGGGTATAAGAATTAATGGTTATATATGCTGAGTTATAGATGCTAACATCAAACTTCAATCAATTGTTTTAAGCATGTCTCTTCTGTGTTTGAGTTACTGCCTATACTTGGGTCAGTGGTTCCCAAATCTGGTCTTTAAAAATAAGCTGGATACTGTTGCCCAGCTATTTCAAAGCAAGCATATGCATGACCAATTTGAACTTGAATGTGCAAGGTTTCCAGTGTCTTCCACTTCCAATTATTCTAGCAGTACAAAAACAGTCTGTTACGCTGTTTGTTGCAAACCGGAATTTGTAATCATATTATTTTAATATATTATCAATCATAAACACTGGTTTGAAATGTACAGTTTACAGGTCTGTTTTTCTTCTAGTTATTGACCTGTAGCGTAGTGAATTGGATGTCTTGCACATTCACAGGAAACTTGCTTATGTGTTGAAAAGTAGTTTGGTAGTGTTTGCGAACAGTACTGATACGGCCCACGCTGCTGAGGGTTGTGTTTAGAGTACAATTGAGATCAAAACCTTGCAGAATCTACAAAATGTTAATTATTTTACCAAAATAAGAGGGATCATACAAAATGCATGTTATTTTGTATTTAATACTGAGCTAAGATTTATGTTTCACATAAAGATGTTTAAATAGTCAACAAGAGAAAATAATAGTTGAATTTATAAAAATGTCTCCGTTCAAAAGTTTACATACACTTGATTCCTAATACTGTTACACTTGAATGATCCACAGCTGTTATAGTGATAGTTTGTCCTGAACAGTTAAACTACCTGCTGTTCTTCAGAAAAATCTTTCAGGTCCCACAAATTATTTGGTTTCAGCATTTTTGTGTATTTGAACCCTCTCAAACAATGATAGCATGAAACAACGGATCTCAAAATCATACAGAGGACAACTGAGGGACTATATGAAACTATTACAGAAGGTTCAAATGCTCACTGATGCTCCAGAAGGAAACATGATGCATTAAGAGCCAGTTGTGTAAACTTTCAAAGAGAATGAAGATGTGTAAATTTTTCTTATTTTGCCTAAAGTTTTTTTTTCCCATTTAGTATTGCCCTTTAGAAGGTACAGAAGATAGTTACATGTTTTCCAGAAGACAAAGTAAGTTAAATCAATAAGTTAAATACTCTGATCTTCAAATTCAAAAAGTGTTTACCCCCAGGCTCTTAATGCATTGTGTTTCCTTCTGGAGCATCAGTGAGTGTTTAAACCTTCTGTAATAGTTGCATATGAGTCCCTCAGTTGTCCTCAGTGTAAAAAGATGGATCTCAAAATCATACAGTCATTGTTGGAAAGGGTTCAAATACACAAAAATGCTGAAAAACGAATGAATTTGTGTAACCTGAATTTTTGGATTTTTTTCTGAAGAACAGTGGGCAGTTTAACTTCAGGAGAAACAAGGGGCTCATTGTGAACTATATGTAAATGTCTTTAATGTGAAATATCTTATTCAGGTCCCTCTTATTTTGGTAAAATAATTAACATTTTGCAGATTTTGCAATGCGTATGTAAACTTTTGACCTTAATTGTATGTAATATATGATACACACTATCCTCTCAAAACAAGACAACAAAAATAGCAAGAATTTCAGACCATCTCTGAATATTTTTTTTTTTTTCAGTTTCACTTGAAATATGTCAGTCTTGACACTACACATTTTGTATTTCTCCTTTTTTTTTCCCCATGAACCCATAATGAACCCCCCCCCCAAAAACCAGTTAAGCACAAATCCAGCACTACATTCAATTTCATTGGTCAGCTTAATCAATAAGTCACCTGTCAAGAAAAGTTGGGATTTAATTAAGAGTTCAACTCACAGATGGATTTGATTGTGACGAACAGTATTGTTATCTATCAGAATGTGCTACCACTGTTGTAGTTAAGGTTAGGAGTTAGTATTTGTTACAGCTTTTAAGGACTTTGATTTGACCAATGAAATATTTCTAATTGGTTGTGGGGCGGGGTTTGCATTTAAAGGGTTACTCCACCCCAAAATGAAATTTTTGTCATTAATCACTTACCCCCATGTCGTTCCAAACACGTAAAAGCTTTGTTCGTCTTCGGAACATAATTTAAGATATTTTGGAGGCTTGTGACCTCTGAAATCTGAATTTTATGAAGCAACGAGAATACATATTGTACGCAAAGAAAATAAAAAAATAACGACTTTATTCAACAATTTGTCTCATCTGCGTCACCATGGCGCCATTTTGGAGAATATCCGCTGCTGTTCTCTGTCAGCCGCACCATATGTCTATGAGCCGCACCACACGGATTGTCTTCTACGTTCATACGCTTTGATTTGAACGAAAACAGCGTATCCGTGTGGTGAGGCTGACAATGGTGCTACGGTGACCCAGATGAGACGAACTGTGGAATAAGGTCTTTATTTTTATTTTCTTTGCGTACAAAAAGTATTCTCGTTGCTTCATAAAATTCAGATTGAACCACAGATGGCAGATGGACTATTTCGACGATGTCGGTCATACTTTTCAGGGTATTTACCTGAGAGTCAATGGGACAGTCTCAAGCCTCCTGGTTTTCATCCAAAATATCTTAAATTGTGTTCCAAAGACAAAGAAGCTTTTGTGGGTTTGGAACAACATTGGGGCAAGTGATTAATGACAAAATTTTCATTTTGGGTTGGAGTAACCCTTTAACTGGTTTGGGGAGAAAGAAGACACCATGCACACTATGGGGTCAGTTAGTGATGTTTCCAAGTCTTTTTTTTTTTAATGAATACCTTGAATTCACACATTAATTTCACTTGCTGCTTATGACCAGTTTTACAACAGAGTAATAAATACAGATTTTGTTCCTCGTATCTCAGAGCTTTCTTAGTTCTGAATGATGGTGGAGCATTTCACTGACAGCAATACAGTAATACAGCAGTACAATACAGCAATTCATCACTGACACCCTTCCAGCTCGTGATTGATGTGAGCAACCTCGGGATGCTGTATACGCTCATTTGACGACTGGAGGGGAGGCATTTGAGCCCATCTGTCAGATCTGTAGCTTTTATTTGTTTACCTTAATGAAAGAGGTTGCAAAAAGTGATCTTTTCTCTGATAAGTGCTTAAAGACAAGGTTATGGTAACTGCTTCCTAAATCACTCGGTGAAATATTTGTCATCCTGTTTAAAGAGTACTATCACAAGGAGTCTTTGTTTTGTCTAAATTACTTAACAAAAGCCTCTTAAGGCCACCAGTGCTGTTTGAGGAATGGGCGTTCCTGCATACCAACAGGTCAAAGGTCAGAGCAGGGCGGGGCGTAGCCCAGAAGGTCAGCTTGAGCCTGCAGGAAAATGTTTGTTGTCTGGCAGATGGGACCGACCCGGGTGTAAATAGTGATAAGAGGGGGGTTAAATTGGACTGGAATGTTTAAATCAAAGAAAAATACTAATTTGCCGTTCGTTTGTCAGTCCATTCCAGTTTATATGTATGATCCAGTGTATTCGTTGGCAGCTTTTAGTAAGTGAAATTAAAGTGAATTTAAAACAAATTCACAAATTTACAGATTACTTCTAAAATTTATCTTAGTTATTGCAATTTAAAAAAACAGTTTTCTATTTTAATATATATTTTAAAATCTAATTTATTCCTGTGAAACAAAGCTGAATTTTCAGCAGCATAACTTCAGTTTTTAGTGTCACATCATCACAGAAATCATTCTGATATTCTGATTTATAATCAATGTTGGAAACAGTTCTGCTGCTTAAGAATCCTGAAAAAGTATAACCCAAATAAATAGGTCCCAAATAAATAAATAAATATTTATGTGGGGCCTGTTATACTTTTTCAAGATTATTTCATAGATAAAAAGTTGAAAAGAACAGTGTTTATTCAAAATAGAAACTTTGTACACTGCTATTCAAAAGGTTTTTTTTTAAAAGAAATTAATACTTTTATTCAGCAAGGATGTGTTAAATAGACAAAAAGTGATCGAAAAGACTTCTATTTTGAATAAATGCTGTTATTTTACATTTTTTAATTCATCAAAGAATCAAAAAAAAGTATCACAGGTTCAACAGTGATAAAAAAATCAGGATCATGTGACGCTGAAGTAATGGCTGATTCACCACTGCCTCACAGAAATAAATTATATTATAAAGTATATTAAAATAGAAAACTAATAAATTGCAATAATATTTCATAATATAACTTTTTTTTTCTGGATTTTTGATCAAATAAATACAGCCTTGATGAGAATAAGAGACTCCATTAAAAAATAATAAATAAATAAATATATAATAGAAAATTAATATTAGAAATTTCAATAAAATTCCACAATATTACTTTTTTCTTGATTTTTGATCAAATGAATTGAATCTTGATGAGCATAAGAGATTCCATTTAACAAAAATAATAATAATAATAATAATAATAATAAAAATATACATTTGCAATTTGCAATATAACATTTCATATGAAAATCTATCATTTCTTATATTGGGCACATTTGTATACATTTGTACCTTTTCATACTATCAGCTTACACCCCAGTGATGGTTATGTTTAGGGGTGGGGTTAGATGGCATTTAATGCTTATTTTTTTCATAGATCTCATTTAAAATGTTCCTGTTCCCAATTTTAATCTTCCATTTTATTTAATTTTTAGCTTTTCATCAACTTTAGGAAACCCAGACCTAGGGCAACTGTGTTTTTTGTAGGGCAGCATGCTTTACATCTATATTATACATTCGCAGCCACTCCTAGAGGTCGTCCACCAACAAAATCCCAATTTAACCTTCATGCATGAAAAAGCATGGCTATGAATAAACTCACTTACTCGGCTGTATGTATTATAAGAGACCAACCGTTGACTTCTGAAATTTGCGTGCATTGGTATTATTTCCTTGTACATGTGTTTTTCCAAAAATAGACAAAATGTGATTTTACAAACATGACCTCTTGGGGAACAAGGGCTGCATTTGGCACTAGCGTCAGATGGCTGAAAAAAAAAATCCCATAAAGGCTTAAAAAAGGAGCTCTTTTTTTCTCCAAGGCATCATTGACAGCACATCAGATCGGTGCAACAATGAGGAGAGATGTGGGTGGAAAAAGAGTGGGTGTGGGGGCAAGAGATTTAGCATAAGAAAGACCCAGCATGAGAAAGGTGATGGGCCACCCTGAGGAAAAAGGGCAAAAAGAGGAGAGACCACACATGAAAGAAAGCCGACATCTGTCCACCCACGCCAGGAGACGAGCTTTCACAAATCAGGACATTTATTTGAGTCTTATGCACCAGTAGAGAAGAAATCAAGTTATACAACGGAGATATTTAAAAGCTACATTTTAAAGAGTTTTTCCTGCCACAACCGACGTCAGACAAGTGTCCATGATTGTATGCAAATGAGATCCGAACAGTGACCTTTGGTCCATTGATTTCTGACAACCACATGATCTCTCTCATCACGATATAAGGGCTCCATGCAGATTTTCAATCTTACTTTCCAGGAATAATTTACTCATAATCTGTATAATTTCATATGGCAGTATGTCACTGACCGCATAAATGTCACACCACTAATAAGTGTAAATAAAATTTATTTATAATTTCATAGACCCCAAAACACAGACATATTTAACAGACTGCGACAGACGTCCTTTTCTTCCTTGCTTTCTTTTTTTCCCCCCATCCATCCTGAGTTGCCGCAGCCTCATAAATAAAATAAAAAATGTGTTTGTACATGTTTTTGGGGTTTGTAAAAGTGGAATCACTTGCGCTGCACTTGTGTAAAGGAGGAAGGGGTCTGTATGGGCTGTACAGGCTGGGATGACTGGAAGGGAAATGGTTTCTTACGGAGGTCAGGGGAGGAGGCGGGCTTGACAGACGGGAGGAGCTGGTTCCGTTTGATGATCTGTAGGGCCAGCTGTGTGTTTCCTGCGGAAGCAACGATCACGGTTTTAAAAGATTACTCAAAAAAATAAATCGCTCTGAAGTGACAAATGATTCCAGGTGAGGAAAGGTGACTGGCCACCCTCTGAAAAAATATAGTGACATTTCCCAGCAGGCACTGTGTAATTACATTCTCAGTATGTGACTCACCGTTCTGCAGTTCTAAGTAAACGCCCAGTAAAATGGCTTCTGGAGGAATCTCCTTAGTGTTCACCATTGAAGCAGCCTTGTAGACAAATCAGAAACAAATGTTTTGAAGAACAAATGGGTTTGCATTGTCATTTTAAGTACTACATGGTCATTAAAATTTGACAGTTTCACATGAGAGGAGTGTTTACCTGATGAAGGCACTTGCGGGCTTTCTCGTACTCACTCCTCAAGCAATACGCACTGCCCAGGTTGAAGAGCATTGTGGCCCGGGCAGAACTTACTGAGCTAGGGTAACATAAAGGCGTCTGCTTCCCTGCTGTAACACAAACCAAAATTAAACAAAGAAAGACATTTGTAATAAATAAAACAACTTATTAAATACGCACTTGTTTCTAAAAAAAAAAAAAAAATACATATTCATGTTTTTTAAACAAATATCATCAAAGCTAAATTTTCAGCATCATTACTCCAATCTTCAGTATCACATAATCCTTCAGAAATCATTGTAATAGGCTGATTTGCTGTTCAAGGAACATTTATTGTTGTTATTATTATTACAATATTTAAAGCAGTTGAATACATTTTTTCAGGATTCTTTTGATGAATAGAAAGATCCAAGCATTTACCTGTAATAAGAATCTTCTGTAACATTATACACTTCACCATTCAAAAGGGTGTAGTTAGTATAATTTTTTTTTTTTTTTTAGAAATTAATACTTCTATTTAGCAAGGATGCTTTAAATTGATCAAAAATTATAATAAAGACATTTATAATGTTACAAAACATTTCTATTTCAGATAAATGCTGTTCTTCTTTCTATTCATCAAAGAAATCTGAATCTTAACATAATGATAATAATAATAATGATAATACTTTTTTGTGCAGCAAATCATAATATTAGAATGATTTCTGAAGGATCAAGTGACTGGAGAGGTGATGCCAAAATTCAGCTTTGAAATAACAGAAATAAATTACATTTTAAAATATATTCAAACAGAAAAAAGTTACTTTAATTAGTAAAAATATTTTAAAAATCTGCTGTTTTTGCTGTACTTTGGATCAAATATATAAATAAAATAGAAAAAATACTAATCCTTTTTATATAAATAATCTTAAAAAAAAAGATTATACCAAGGTTGTCTTTTCAAGAATTTTAGCCTTACATGATATTTCTTTTTTCATTAAAAAAAAAAAAAAATTATATATATATATATATATATATATATACACACAAATACATACATATATACATTTTTACTTTAAATCCCCGAAAAAAAAATTAAATTAATTTTCATTCAGAAATGTTCAAACATGTTCATCACATTAGAGGAATTATCTCATTTAATAAATAAATCCATCCATCCAATAAATACATTTTCAATAGTAATAAAAATAACTTACAGGACTCCACAGGCTCCAGATCTCCTTTATCAGAACCTGTAAATAACAACACAGACCCATGTCAGTAATCGTACATCACATCCATTGACATCTGTATGTTTAGATTATTTTCATGTTTTCGTACCTTGGTCTTGTTCGCTGGATGACACACCTAACGAGACATCAGTAACATTCTCTGGGTTGAGATGTGCAATGGCATCAGAGATTCTGTCCAGAGAGATCAGGGCTTCAGCAGCATATAGGTGACCCAGGAACCTGAGAACACAAGCACAATACAACTCATCAAAAATTGAGCTGAATACATTATTTAAAGCCACTTCCCAAGACAAAGACTAAAGCTAAACTGACTGCTTTACATTGTGTATTGCCCACTTAGTCTTAGCTTCATCTGTGTCTGGGAAACCTAGCTAAAATAAACCCAATCTGGAATTCCAGGACATTTACAAACTAGCATCTGATATTTAGGTGAAACACATTTAGGTTTACAAAAAATAAGGAATCTCAAAACTTTTTTGTTTGTTGTTTTTCCCCAAGGACAGAGAAGTGATCGGGCATAGGTAAGACTTTTTGTTTACACGTTGATCCCATCACTCAGCATTGCCCATTTTAGGAGGGCAAATATTTGCTAAATGTTGGGAGTGTTGCAAGTGCAGAACCCATAAAAGATGTAAATTAGCCAGAAGAAGAGAGACAGACTCACTTGAGTGATCCTGACAGCTTTGTCTGATGCAGAAGTTTTTCTGCATGGTTAAGAGCCATTAAGTTGTCCCCAAGAGCAAGAGCCACATATGCACTGCAGGCTAGAATTGAGCACCTGTGAAGAGAGAGACCAAAGAGAAGCAAGCAGATGAAACCATTTTCAACACAAGGACAAAACGATTTCATGGTTTTAGGTGACTCTTCATAGGCCTTATTAAAAAGAGAGAGAAACACTCTTTGTATGAATCAGTGTACAGCAGCCATAACAAACCCAACCACAGGAAATGTGTCAACTGCCTCACAAATTCCCAAATCATTCAGAGATGAGATCAGTAAAACACATTCAGAGGTAGTAAGGGTACTGGTATGTTTTTTAAAATCTAATTTCAAGACTGCACATGCAAATAAAATTAGCACTTTTATACATTTGGAACAAACCCATACAATCTCAAAATAAATGTATAAGATATTTTACAGAATGTTACTTATTTCAGACATTCAACATCTGAATTGTGCCGTGACTTAAATAGCAATACATAAATTTATGTCTAGCAAGTGAAAAATGCACACATTTGGATTTGTGTCAAGAGGTTTTTAAATAAATTTGCTATATATTTGTAAATGTTTCATTTTATTTACCAATAATTTACATTACTTTTTCAATGTAATACTATTATTAGGTTTTGAATACTCAACACGTTTATTTCAGTATATACTGTACTGAACACCAATATTATTTGATGTAAACACTGCAATTTAGCTTATTATATGATGGCAGATTTTAAAATCTGATTGAGCAACGATCTGGTATCTCTAACAGATGTTTTTGGTGATCAGCCACTTCTCTTCAGCAGGTTAAAAAAAAAGCACAAACATCTGCCTGTGTGTTGTACAAAGAACGATGAAAATGTACAACTGGTAACATTTATATTTATATACTCTCATTCAAAAGTTTGGGATCAGTCTTATTTATTTTAAGAAGTTTCTTATGCTCATCGAGTATTTATTCGATAAAAATCCAGAAAAACAGTAATAGTGTAAAATATTATTTCAATGTAAAATAACTGTGTTCTATGTGAAAATATTTTAAAATGTTATTTATTCCTATGATGCAAAGCTGATTTATCAGCATCATTTCTTCAGTCTTCAGTGTCACATGATCCTTCAGAAATCATTCTAATATGCTGATTTATTATCAATGTTGTGCTGACAGTTGTGCTGCTTCTTATTTTATTGGAATCTGTGATACTTTTTCCCAGGATTCTTAGTAAATAAAAAGTTCAAAAGAACAGCATTTATTTAAAATAGAAATCTTTTGTAACAACATAAACTAATATTTAAAAGTTTGTTCAGTATTTTTTTTTTTAATTTACCAAGGATGTGTTAAACTGATTTTAAAAAAGTGATCGCAAAGATTGTTAGAAAAGATTTCTATTTTAAATAGACGCTGTGTTTTTATTTATTTATTTATTTTTTACTTTCCAACATTGACAATAAAAGTAATAAATCACATATTAGAACATATTAGACATATTAGAATGATTTCTGAAGAATCATGTGACACTGAAGACCGGAGTAATGGCTGATGAAAATTCTGGAATAAACTGTAATATTTTACTGCTTATTCTGTATTCTTGATCAAGGATTGCTGAGTTTTAGGCAATTTTGCTTGCAGAATGAAGGAACGTCCAGATGAGATTTATTTTCTATAATAGTCCTTTTGTTTGCCATTTGTTTGGCTTATTAAATTCAGTCTTGATGTGGACAGGCCATAACAATTGTGGCTGCACATGAACTTGCGTATTAAAACATACTTCAAAGAAAAATGTTATGAAAATAATCTTTGCCAAGTTTCCTAAATGCCGATCTTTGTTACAAATACCACATAAGAGGGTAAAAATGGGTGGCTGCCTGTGACACAATAGCCTGCAGGATTCCAGGAAGAGCCCTTTGAGTAAATGGTGCCTGGGCTCGTAAAAGTGTCAGTGTATCAGGGTGTCAGTGCAGGGTCAACACAATCCACACACCACACCCCTTCCCTTCACAGGGAACCACGTCCGGCCAGCCCTCTGGAGCAGACTGTCCCGCTGGATCAAAGATGAGGGGGAAGGGGAGAGAGTGGGATGGAGGTGGGGTAGAGAGTCTAATCAATTCCTGAGGCAAAAGTAATGCCAGAGTGAATGGTGAAGTGGGTGCATAAAATAAGAGAGGGGTGTATAGTGGACTAACTGGGGGAGGGTTATTCACAATTATAGAGCATTAAAGGTAAGCCTGAAGCAACGCTTACTGCCAGAAGCCTAACAGGGACAGTTTAACTGGCTTTTCTTTAATTGCCACTTTGCAATTAGCAAGTGTTGCAATCTATGTTGTTAATACAGACTTAAGTGTACTGAATGGATTTAGCAAAGACCGTTTGCCGTTTTGATATCTTGCTTATTCAGGTAAATCTATTTCTAAACTATTATGAGTAAATTAGTAAAGGGATCTTAAAAGTGGAATGAAGGTCCACATATGTTGGTTATATTTGTAATAGTATAAGACCATTTGTGACTAAATCTGTCACAATAAGCAGTATACACAGCCTGAAATACCACACAATGCTCTTTTTGACTAGTGTGATAAATAAAGCTGTCAGTTCCTTTTGGTTCATAATTTAAGCAAAAATATAAGCAAAAGTGAAGATTAGAAAAAAATAACAATTAACAAGGTCATTTGACAAATGAAGTATACTACTGCTTGAAAGAATGTGACCCTGGACCACAAAACCTGTCATAAGGGTCAATTTTTTTAAATTGAGATTTATATATAATCTGAAATCTGAAAAAAATAAGCTTTCCATTGATGCTAAGTTTGTTAGGATAGGACGATATTTGGTCAAAGTACAACTATTTGAAAATCTGAAATATGAGGGTGCAAGAAAATCAAAATATTGAGAAAATCACCTTTAAAGTCGCCTTTAAAGTTCTTAGCAATGAATATTACTAATCAAAAATTACGTTTTGATATATTTAAGGTAGGAAACTTACAAAATATCTTCATGGAACATGATCTTTACTTAATATCCTAATGATTTTTGGCATAAAAGAAAAACCGATAATTTTGACACATACAATGTGTTTTTGGCTATTGCGACTTAAGACTGGTTTTGTGGTCCAGGGTTACAAATGTATATTGCATTCTGCTTTACATACTACTTTTAATATATAAGGGTCATTCTATAATTGTGGGTATATCTCATGTCTGTTAAGTATATTTTTAATACATTTTCATCAAAATAAAGCCTAATTTAAAGCTAATTTTCTAGTACACAATTATATTTTTCCCAATCACACTACTGTATGTTAAAAAAAGCCATATCTTTTGTTCAAAAATTATGTTTATATCACATACAACCCTGCATTTAAGCATGAAAATGACCTCAAATATCAATTAATTTCATAGTTTTGCCTTCAGTTAGATTAGGTTATCAAGACATTTTGGTGTGCGCTTCAAAAAGAATAAGTGTTTATTGTGATATAACTTGCTATATTTGTGTCTGAAAAAACATCTAAGTCAACTAAGTTACCCCCCTCAAAAAGAAATGGTTTGTCCCATTCTCACATAATTTGCACAGTATGATGATATTTTCTCTAGAAGCACAAGGATGAAACGTTAGTAGTTATTTATGCTCCCTCTCTTTCCCCTAATATTGGTTAAAGCAAACCTGTGTCAAGAGTGGATTAATTGACTGTCAACAGTGTTACAAGTATTATTGCTGCAAATATTAACAAGACAATTGAACTAAAACGTATGTTTTGTTTATAAAATATATTTCTAAACATACCACATGCTCAGCAGTTTTAGGCTTCCATGTTGAGTATAGGCTCAAAATACTAAAAATGTCAACAAAGTTACCTGTCAACTGTGTTACCCAGTAAAGATAACATGGTGAACAGTAGCAAATATAGATGGTATTTTATGCACATATACCTACAGATCATCTTTATTTATATAGCACTTTATACACTATAGATTCAATGCAGCTATGCAAGGTCATGTTTGGGTTTTTGGGAAAAAGGAAAACTTTTTTTCTTCACATTGTCAACTTCTCAATGTACCCCTAATTATAGAATGACCCATAAATATAATAAATAATAAATATAATAAATACTGAACATGTTTCTCAAGAGCCAGGCATATGAGGTGTATAAAAAAGAAAGCTTTTAGGATTTAAATGTGGCCCGATGGAGGATTCAGCTTTCTGAGCTGGAAAGTGCCCCCTTGAGGATCATAGGAAACAGACTGCAAAAAGTGATTTACTCGCTCAGTATTTTTCTTGTTGTCCAGTACAAATATCTAAACATTCATAAATAAGGAAACATTTACTTAAGAGTCAAAATGACAGACCTTATGTTTTCTGAAAAAAATATCAAAATGAAATGATTTTAAACTTAAAATAAGAAAAAAAAAAATCTTGGGTAGGTTAAAAAGCTTAATTTAAATGGTAAGCATGTTTATTTTTCTTTCCCCTCTGACAGATATTTATTCTTGTTTCAAGCATAAACATCAGTTAATAAACACTAAACTAAAACGGCATTTTAAAACTAAACGCTGCCATTTTTACTGCATTTCAGAAACTCCATCCACACTACACAACCGAAAACGCATGTCACATGAGCATGATGTTATTGTTTACATGGAGAATGCGGGCAGCCATGCCATCGTTTTTGAAAGTCTTTGTTTTGGTCTGTTTACACTGAAACGCAAACCCAGTTTTCTGCAGCGTTTTTAAAATGGTCCATTTTCGAGGTTTCGAAAATGCCGTAGTGTAAACAACAGGCGTAACCTTAGCAAAAGTTATGCGTTTTAAAATGAAAACGCACTAGTGTAAACAGGGCCTTAATATCTTCCGTCACTTTGCTTCTGAAGTAAATGTGCTTTTTTTTTAGGATTTAGGAATGTTTATTTGTACTAGAAAACTATGTATGAAAGTGTACTGGACAACAACATCAGCCACCAAATAGGCTGAGCCAAATCAAATGTTAAAACTGCCATTTGTGACTGTCAACTGTCAAATCTTTTTCATGCCACTTTTATGATATGAGAGAAAATAATTCTCCTGTAACCTCACCTGAGATTCTCCACCTCCTGCTTTCTCAAGGGTGATGAGGGGGCAGCAGGAATGAACTTGTCTCCCTCTTGAGTCTTCCCACTGTCAGTCAAAGGAAAATTCTGACATTACCAAATTATCTTAAAATAGGGTGAAAAGAGTGTTCTTTAAGGTGTTCAGCAAATTCAATCTAAGCTGGAATCTGTTATTGTCAGCAATTGTGCTGCATGCATGTATGTGCATGTACCTGCAGACATCGCTAGTCTCGCTGCCGCTTTCTGTGCTGCCTGACTGACTGCAGCTCTTGGAGCCGTTGTCAGGTTTGCTATCGTGCTGTTGATGCTCTGGGAGCAGGAGCAAAGCGTTACGCAGACAGATCGCTGCAAACTCCATACTGGCCACAGGGATTGCTGCTGACTGGCCCTCACTGCATACAAACATGTGTCCAATCCATTTTAGTGCATTAGAAAGACTTTTTAAGAGGATTTTAATAAACATGAAACCTAAAAGGCATGATACAGCTCTGTAAGAAATCACTGGATGACTTTAAATGCAAATTCTGTGAAGAAAAGCAACATGATGACACCTTCTGGAGACACTGTGACATTACAGCATTTTCAGCAATTTGAAAACTAATTACACTGCTCCAACCAGGCAGATAATGTCACACCGCTTCTTTTCTAACACTATTGTTAACTAGAAAATGTCAGTGCTCATTAGGTTGAATCACTCCTCCTTACCTGTAGATAGTGTTTTGTGTGGACTGTGATGCTAAAACAATCTTGCGATGGTAGCCCTGCCCAACAACAGCCTGCACAATGCCCTTTTTACTGGGTAAACCTTTTGTCTCCTGCTCCGAGCTCTGAAGGAAACAAAAAAATAAATAAATGCATCAGCATCTGAAATAATTACACTGTAAACTGTTTTGGTGTGGAAATATTATTCGCCAATATTTTATAAAACAAATACACAATCATTCAAAAGTTTGGGGTCAGTAAGATTTGTTAAATAATTAAAAAAAACAATTTGAACTGTTTTATATTCAAATATTTTTTAAGATGTAATTTACTGCTGTGGCGGCTAAAACAGCCATTACTTCAGTCTTCAGAAATCATTCTAATAAGCTGATTCGATGTTCAAGTAATATTTCTTATCATCAGTGTTGAAAACTGTCATGCAGCTTAATATTTGTTGGAAATCATGACACATTTTTTTTCCTCAGGATTATGCGATGTGATTCGTTTAGTAACTAACTGAACAAAGTATTAATTTTCTTATTTAAAAAAAATCTTACTGACCCCAATCTTTAATTCTAAATTTTAAATACACGTGGATTAACGTCTGTACCCCTTTATTAGCTGTGATGCAGCATTCTGCGAGTCTGAGCCACAGTCGAGGGTTGGAGTGATACACCTGCACCGCCTCCATCAGACACTCAAATGCTGCCAGCGGTCGACCAATATGAAGTAACTGAATCCCACAGTTATATAGCAGCTCATAGCGCTTATTAGCTAACAGAGCACACATGGGGATGCCAGTGAACTTCTTAGCTGCTGTGGGGAAAAAAAATAATAATAATAAAACAATGTTAATTAACAAGGCTGCAAAATATCAATATCTTAAAGAGTTTGCAAAAATAAGCACTCCACACTGTGACATATGGTGTATCGCAGAGTTTTCTGTATGATCTGACATGGAAAAGGTCCTCATTTGTCTTACCCTGGCCATTACTGCCATCACCAAGCTGGGCGCATACGTGGTCATTTTCTTGAAGTGCCTTTTTAAAGTAAAAAAGACCCAGGTTGTGCTTCCCCATGGCAAAATGGATACAACCCAGATTATTCCAGAACATACACCTCACACATTCACCTTCAAGGGGGAAAAAAAGACAAATCTGTGTAAAAATATTCCAGGAAAGAAAATCTTTTGACCAGAACATTTCAAGTGACTTGTTTCATTAAAAACCCTATTCACTAATCAAATGTATTGAATTTAAAGCAGATTTTGCACACCTGGTAACAATTCTTGGAATTAAACAAATATGTCAGATAAAAGCAAAAAAGAAATGTGTTGAGAACCAGTCCTAAGAGAACCAGCTGGGGTATATTTGTAGCAAATAGCCAAAAATACACTGTATGGGTCAAAATTATTGTTTTCTTTAATGTGAAAAATAATTAGGATATTAAATAAAGATCATGTTCTATGAAGATATTTTGTAAAATTTCCACTGTAAATATATAAAAACTTATTTTTTTTATTAGTAATATGCATTGTTAAAAACTTTATTTGGACAATTTTAAAGGTTATTTATTAGGATTTAAGATTTAATTTTGAAAAATTTACCCTTCTGACTGGTTTTGTGATCCTGGGTCACATATAGGTGATTTTTAATTTTGTACCTGTTTTCAAGGGTCCTGGATGCTCTGCGATATTTGAACTGTTGAGGAGCTTCACAGCTTTACGATAATTTCCCCTCAAATACTCAAAATTACTCTTCAGGAAGAGTGAGGGCGCAGACTGAGGGAGAAATGTGTAAACATAACACTCAGTGAACAAAAGTTACATTACAATTGTATAACATGTGCAGGCATAGCTGATCAACATTTACAGCATGTATGTAATGTTTGAATCAGTTGGTTGTGAATCTACTCACATTTCCAGATGTGTTCATCACAGACTTGATTTCCCGTTTACAGGCCTTCAGCGATTTCATCTGGATATAGGCTCGTACTTTATACTGCACACACACATATCCCAAACAGCTCAATTTTAGACAAAATGTTGTTCATGGTAGCTGATCAGCATACATTGAAGTGTTTTAGATTCAAAGTTAGCATGCTGAAGATAATTAGGAACTAATTAATAGTGCAACGCTATTGGAAAACTTAATTATTACATTTTTAATCTGAGTACTGTATATTGGCAAAGGGCCTCAAACAAGTCAACATTTATTATGCTCACTCCTCTCACCTGGTGCATTTTTGATTTAGCTGCCTCAATCATAGCTGTGAACTCTGCTTTCAGAGCTGCAGATTCCTTATTTGTGCTGTTGGAGCTCTGTAAATGACACATGATCCATAAAGTTAAAAAATCTGGAGCAACAACTCTCAATTTATCATACAAAAAAGGGCATGGTCTGGTGAGCTACAGCCACAGGCCCAAACACTCACATATTACAAACACTGAATGATAATTTAAAATACTTTTTATCACTTCGGCAGACCAATTTAAGGTGTGTATCATTTATACATATACATATAATAATAATTTCTGTAAAAAAAAATTGAAAGCAGTAAGAAATATATCTGAAAGAAATTAGTTCATGTATAAAGCAAAAATGCATTAAATTGATCGGTAACATATAACATATAAAGTTTTTCAACATTTTCAAACTGTTAACATTGACATTAGAGATGGAAAAAAATACATTTTAAATTTTATTAAAAAAGAAAACAGTTATTTTAAATTTTACTACTATTTTACAGTATTATAGGTTTTACTGTTTGTTTGATCAAATAAATGTAGCCTTAGGAAAAAAAATAAAAACTAAATTAATCAATTAATTTAAAACAAAAAAATCTTGAATTTGGTATATTACATAGCATTCTCATGGTAAATAATGCTAATAGAGATATCTCTATAACAATACACCATTTTTATAAACCACTGTTATAGTGATAACTCTATAACAATATACTATCAATAAACCAAAAGAAAACAATGATGGATAAAAATAGAGCGATTTAGCAGTGGTTAAAATGCACTTTGTAGAAGTTTTTTTTATTATTATAATTTATGTAATAACACCTGTACTAACTATATATATATACTAGTGAGACAGGGAGAAACAATTAAAAATAAAAATGATTCGGAAAAGCCATATCACTCTCACCTCTCCTTTGCCATTTTTACTGTTCCCATCCTTGACGGTGAGCTTCTCCAGCACAGCCAATAGGTGCAGTGCCTTCTCTGGCTGGAAGGTGAGCAGGTATAGATCCACCAACAAGAAACAAACGGCCTGAGCAAACTTTTCTTCTAGGACAGAGAAACCCATCAAGCCATGCCACACAGTTGCACCAGACCAGCTAAAAACACTTAATGCTTTTGCTGCTAGTCCAAGTGCAATAATTAAAAAAAAAAAACCTTACTACTCAACTCTCAACTGTACAATAAAAGTTTTCATTTGGATTCTGAAACATACCAAAAGGTTCAAGAAACTGGTAGAGCTTCTCCCCGATGGATATAGCTTCTGAATACTGTCGCATGTGATAATGGATCACTGCTTGATTGTAGTAGAGGATACTGTTCTCAACATCATCTAAACCATCAATATCCTCCACAGCTGTGTGCATCTGCAAACAACGATCAGTCAGCATCATCTAATGACAAGGCTTATACTAATGATGTAATATATAATATCAAACCTGATTCTTCAAGGTCATTAAAGTCTGCTTCAAGGTGCTGGTTGTTGTCTGCCCACTTTTATAAAACTCAGTGATTGCTTTATTCATTGTAATCTTGTAGTCTTCTTTGTTAAGCTCCTGAAGGCTGTCAAGGTGTTTCAGGGACTCGTCATAGCTTCCAGCCTAAAAAGACATCATTTTATAATGTCAACAACAACCTCCGGAAACAGCCATGGATTTAATCGCCTGCTCAGATTATAGTTATTTACCTTAAAGGCCTCAAAAGCATTGGTTGCCATCTCCTTCTCTTGATCTGAGATCCCAGGGGATGAAACGCTGTCATGTTTCATGTCACCAGCTTGATCTTGAGAGGGAAAAGATGCAGTTAAATGACAGATGTTTGACTTAAATCAAGCAGTACCTACTGACAGCATTAACCACCATATGTGACTGAAAACCACACCTTTGACATATTTAAACTTTTAGAACAAATATACTTTATACTTTGATTTCTGTAATTGAAGCTAAAGAGAAAATAAATTCATCTAACTGTCAAAAAAACGACAATCTTCATATGTTCAAAAACATTTCTTATAGCATAAACTACTTACACAAACAATGTATTGCATATTCAAACAGTATCAGGCCAGTTCAGTCATCGCAGTTAGCTATATATTTAGGTATCCTAACTCATTATTACCCATTATTATACACATTTTTAACCTAAAGATTAATGTATACGAATAAAAATACTAAACAAATATTTGTTGTTGAAGAATCATCAGTTTACATTGCCGGTAGCGCTCAATAACAGCTGCAGTGTTTATCAGACTGACTGAATAATACACACTCCCCTCACCTGAGCCTGTTTCAGCCATTCCTTCAAATGTATGGACGTTAAGTTACTTTTACAACGGGTAAAGATGTAAGTTAATTTCACTATTTGAATATACAGACAGAAAAGTAGAAGGTGTGTCTCTTCACTGCAGATTCAGAATTCCGCCATGAATATTACCCACAACCGCCGTGCGAGTGTTTTTTTTAAACCAGCCATTAATGTATGCGGTCACCACCTATCGGGTTGGAGGACGAACTGCACCTGATTGTTGCTCAACGCTTAACCTCTTCTATGGCAAAGTAATGCTAACCATAAATGGTCTTTACAAAAGAAGTTACAGGAATCTCTTACTTTTTTTTCATTGCTAGGTTATGTAAACAAAAAAGACTCAAGTCATCTAAATCAAAAAATGTGAAAGAGTTGGAAGTGAGCCTATACATTTTTGTTTATGGATGGAAAAAATTGCAAATAAAATTGTAAAATGTTAAACATATATTCTTTAGATTTGTCGGCAGTGTCAGTATAACAATAAATAATATGTTTCATATTAAAGGACTGTGCAAAGATGGTGATTCATATAAATGGGAATATAGATTAGGCCTAAATGTCTGAACCAATTCAAAGGAAAAAAAATCTATTAATGTTTCGTCTTCGTGACCACAAAACATACAAGTACTGGGAATATCAACATATGTGGACACTGTTGAATTAACAGAGTGTATATGCAATATTTTCAAGTGGACTTTGGTCTTGAATAAAGGGTGTTTGTACAACAAACCTGTGGGATAATTACCCCTAAGAAAGAAAGAAACATCATCTCATTTTCAACTGCTTTTATTTCCAGAAATTTTCTTCACATGTGCAAATATTTGCATGACCATAAGAACTCAACAACGAAGACATAAACTGAACAAGGTTGTCTGAAGTGGCTCGGTGCGCTTCGGTAACGCGAGTGTGTGCATACATACTTCCGGTGTTTGCTGCGCTCGCAACTTAGCTAGATAGATATAATAATGTTTTTCAAAATAAATAGCGTATAGTGGTATATGAAAGACCAGAGAAACATCCTCCTTATATTATTGCGTACCTCTGTGTGGAAATTCATCAAGATACAATGCGGAGATTGTTTCATTCTTTCTTCTGTTGATTGGCAGTGGTTATTAATAATCCACGGGGATCTCTTCATTCATACACGAACCACTCAAATGTGCAATACTGTACAATTACGGAGAGTCGTGTTCTGACTGCTATTTATAAGATCATAAGGTTTCAACTGTCAAACCAAACGATCAGAGATTTCTGCATTATGGGCTCAAGTTATGTTTTATTAATTTAATTTTGCAGCATAATTTAATCATGATAGGTTTGCATTTATTAAAAGATCGGTTTTAATTTCCTTGTGTGTTTTTATTAATATTTCTATTATTTATAGGCTATCTGTTTTGTATGTTGCATAGCATAAATCATTTTTTTTTTTGCATTTATTAACAAATAAAACAAATCTTTGAATTAATCATAACCATTTATTATTTTTATCCTTTTACAGCCCGTGTTTTCATTTATAAATATGTTTGATGCAAAGTTACTGTACATAATGTGTAAAATATTAAAATATGCTGTGCAATGGAACAAACTGTTGTATGAGAAACGGATATTAATGACGAGCAGCTGGTGTCTCACAAAGTAAATTTCAGTAAAAAAGTCAATGTAATACAAACATTTTCTAGAAAAAAGTAATTGTACATTTACATAATTGGTAAGGGAAAAATGACATTTGTTTAGCTGTGTGTATACATCATGAGTTTAACTTTCATTTCGTAAACAGTAGTGATTAACTTGTTTGTGTATTTCATTCATTCACCCGACCCAAACATATGTAAGTTTTAAATGCTTATTTTATGAACTAATAGTGTAAATTCATTTGTTAATTACATATAGAATGTTCATTAGTTGCTGATGTAGTAATCATTAATAAATGGTTTAGTTCTTGTAATTATCTGTGCATTAATTAATCATGAATTAATGCATATTTGTGCACCCTTATTGTAAAGTGTTACCGATATTATATATCCTGTAAACATATATAGACGGTAATATTTAGATTTCTCCGGCTCTCTACACCGGCGTTTAGCAAAACCGGAAGCATCTACGCACACACCAGCTAGACCGGAAATCCAAGATGGCGGAGATATGCAACTAGCCAAAAGAAATGTAATAATGAGCTGCTAAATATATATATAAAAAAAAAACACCAGCTACTCAGCTACTTTAAAGGTGCTCTATGTAAGTTTTTACTCTTCTTAAGCCAAAAAATAACCTAATTGTCATTATAATTGTTATTGTTATAATTGTTATTTACAAACATATTAAAAATAATATGTTTGTAGATATTTGATATACATGTTATCTTTACATAGCTGTTTCTCTGAAAAATAATGCTATAGCCAGTAATTCTACTCTGAAATGTGCGTTTCGAACAGATTCCGAGACGGAATTGTAGTACCCATTTTAACCGCTAGCTGGCAATATTACATACTGCACAATGCTCTATGAGCACAGGAACATTAAAACACAGTAAATCAAGTCATCAAATTACAATGCAAGGCTCGTCGCATGTTCTCAGTCTGGCAAACCCGCGTGAGTGTCGAGTCTGAGTAGGAGGAAGGGAGAGAACTGGACTTTTTTTTTTTTTTTCAGGACTTACAAGATCTTTTTAAATTTATTTCTGAATATAATAAACAGAACCTACATTTACAACATATTTTGCCATTATTTTAATGTAATTAATCAATTAAAACTGTATGACTCTACCTTACATGAAATCTTAAAAGGTCAAAGTATCAGCAACCAATGTAAAACATTTTATACAGGCATGTATCGAACTGCACGCAAACGCCATCAGTGACTGAGACGCGAGGGCCCGCGCTCGTTGCTGGAGGCGTTTCTGAACTTTGCGCTGTTGTGTGTGGGTTCGCTGTGCACCGTGGGGGTCGCGCAGAAGGAACGCGACAACGCGGTAATGGCGCCCGCGCGTCCCACTCGCAAATTGGCGGTCATGCCGGAGCACGATCCCATGAACACGTTTGCCGCCTGGATCGCTCGTGAGATGGCGGCCGTGCAGGAGCGCGCTCAAGCTATGGCGGCGACAGCGGTGCCCGTTCACAAGATGGCGCCAGCGCCGGCGCGCGCTCACCAGATGGCGGCGACGGAGGAGCCCGTTCACAAGATGGCGGCGGAAACAGAGCTCTGTCACGTCACAGCTGCCATACCAGAGTCAAGTCAAGTTTCCAAGTCAAGTCAAGTTGCAGCTGCATTTCCTGAGTCAAGTCAAGTTTCCAAGTCAAGTCAAGTTGCAGCTGTGTTTCCTGAGTCTAGTCAAGTTCCCAAGTCAAGTCAGATTACAGCCATCTTTCCAGAGCCACTGCACAAGATGGCCACCGTCTCCAAGCAACAGCACAAGATGGCCGCCGTCTCCAGGCCACTCCACAATATGGCCGCCATCCGGACGCTACCTGTGGCCATGATGGCCCACGTGCTGGACACACCTCTAGTGACGGTATGGGCAGCTACCCCAGAGTCAAGTCAAGACACAGAGTCAAGCCAAGTCACAGCTGTTCCCCATGAGCCAAGCCAAGCTGCTGCTGTTTTTCCAGAGCCAAGTCAAACTTCAGCCGCTGCTCCAGAGTCAAGTCAGGCTACGGCTGTAGCCTCCAGGTCCAGTCAAGCTTCCAAGTCCAGTCAAGCTTCCAAGTCCAGTCAAGCTTCCAAGTCCAGCGACGTCAAGGATGTTGTTCCTGAGTCAAGTCATGTTACAGCGGATTTCCATGAACCAAGCCAAGTTACAGCTGGTCATCACAAACCGAGTCAAGTTACTGCTGATCTTCATGAGCCAAGTCAATTCACTACTGATCTTCACGAAGCAGGTCAAGTCACAGTTGGTCACCATGAACCAAGTCACATCCTGCCCGACGGCTCAGAGCCCCATCACGCCTCGTCTGACCGCCCAGAGTCAAGTCACGCCTCGTCTGACCGCCCAGAGTCAAGTCACGCCTCGTCTGACCGCCCAGAGTCAAGTCACGCCTCGTCTGACCCTCCAGAGCCCCGTCACATCTCGTCTATCTGTCTAGAGCCTCACCATTTCTCGTCTGACCGCCCAGAGTCAAGCCACGTCCCGCCTGACGGCCCAGAGCCTCTCCATGTTTCATCAGACCTCCCAGTGCCTCGTCATGTCTCGTCTGACCTTCCAGAGCTGTGCCATGCCTCGTCTGATATCCCACGATCACGGCCTATCATGATAGCCAGTGTACTGGACCCACCACAACCTCCCGCTGCTGCTCTTCCTTTAATGGCGGTTGCCATCTGGTGTGTGTGGGCTGCACACTGTGCCCCTGAGGTCACGTCTGTTCACAAGTCAGCTCCTGAGGTCACGTCTGTTCACAAATCAACCCCTGAAGCCACGTCTGTTCACCAGTCTGCTCCAGAGCTCCCGTCTGATCTCAAGCCTGCTGCAGAGCTTTCGTCTGGTCTCCAGCCTGCTCCAGAGCTCCCCTCTGATCACAAGCCTGCTGCAGAGCTTTCGTCTGGTCTCCAGCCTGCTCCAGAGCTCCCCTCTGATCACAAGCCTGCTTCAGAGGTCCCGTCTGGTCTCAAGTCTGCTCCAGAGGCCTTCCCCATCGGAGAAGCTGCGCCAATGCCTCCAGAGGTGTCGGCGTCTGCCGTAGAACCTCTTATGGAGGCTCTTATGGAGGTATCTGTTTCTCCCTTTTTTCTGTCTGCATCCTCTGTCACTGTTCTCCCCAGGTCCCAGTCTATGACGCAGCCTCCTGTTCCGCCCCGGAGGGCTGCTGCGCCTCCTGTTCCGCCCCGGAGGGCTGCGGCACCTCCTGCTCCGCCTCCTGTTCCGCCCCGGAGGGCTGCTGCGCCTTTTCCCCCTATTCTGTCTGCCTCCTCTGTCCCTGCTTACCCCAGGTCCCAGACCGTGACGCAGATTCCTGTTCCACCCTGGAGGACCGCCCCGCCTCCTGTTCCGCCTCGGAGGGCTCCTGCGCCCCCTGCTCCACCCTGGAGGGCGCCCGCGCCTCACGCTCTGCCTCCGGCTCCGCCCTGGAGGGCTCTGGCGTTGTCCCGCCTCGGTTCCGCCCTGGAGGGCTCTTGCGTTGCCTGCTCCGCCTCCTGTTCCGCCCGGAGGGCTGCTTTCCCCCTATTCTGTCTGCCTCCTCTGTCCCTGCTTACCCCAGGTCCCAGACCGTGACGCAGATTCCTGTTCCACCCTGGAGGACCGCCCCGCCTCCTGTTCCGCCTCGGAGGGCTCCTGCGCCCCCTGCTCCACCCTGGAGGGCGCCCGCGCCTCACGCTCTGCCTCCGGCTCCGCCCTGGAGGGCTCTGGCGTCGCCTGTCCCGCCTCCGGTTCCGCCCTGGAGGGCTCTTGCGTTGCCTGCTCCGCCTCTGGCTCCGCCCTGGAGGGCCCCTGCCCTGCCTCCGCCCTGGAGGGCTCCTGCGCCTCCTGCTCCGCCTCCGCCTCCGCCCTGGAGGGCTCCTGCGCCTCCTGCTCCGCCTCCGCCCTGGAGGGCTCCTGCGCCTCCTGCTCCGCCTCCGGCTCCGCCCTGGTCCTGGTCCTCCAGCCCTCGCCCTGTCTCGCTCCCACCCCACCGCTCCCCTGGACTGTTGTTTTACTTCCTTCCTTCCCTACGGACTGCTCACCACCAGATGTCACTCTCATCTTTCCACTTCACTCTGACTGTTACGTTGCACTTCGGACTGCATCTCCCATCCTCCACCGCACTGATTGCGTCAGCCCCCGTGACCAATCCGGCTTCCTATAAAGCCCGGACTTCCCCAGTTGATGTCACGGATTGTTGAACTGTAGCATTGTTAGTGTTTTCCCTTTTGTGTAGCGTTTCTCTGGTTTCCTAGTTTTGATCCCGTTTACGTCTGTCTAGCTGCCTGCCTTGTGGATTATCGCTCTTGTTTTCTGGATTATTCTCTCCGACTGCCTGTGACACACCTGTCTGCTCCTGTCTCGACCCTGCCTGTTCGACCTTGTGTCTGTCTTGTTTGATTAAATAAAGCTCGCATATGGATCCGCTCGCCTCTCGTCAATCACTCCTGGTAACACAAGGCTACTACAAAAATCACTTGTAACTAAATTAATGTTATTAACATTGAGTCTCGGGGGGAATCTATCTAAATACAGATCAGGGGCCTCATTGAAATCTCCCCCCACAATAACTGCTGCTGAAGGAAATTTTAGTTTTAAAGAAGCCAAATTATTAGATAAAGTTTGAAAAAGAATTTGGTTTAAATTTGAGTTGTTAAAGCCATATATATTACATAAAATAAAGACAGCCTCTCCAGACTGAACTATAGCTATTATCCATCTACCCTCTAGAGAAAAGTGTGACTCAAGAATTTTACCATTAAAATTATAATTAAATAAAATTATAACTCCCCCACAATGAGTAGACCCATGTGAAAATAAAGCTTTACCTCCCCACTGTGCTGACCAAAAAGACTCATCATTAGCACTAGAATGAGTTTCCTGTAAAAAATAAACATCTCTTTTTTTAGAATTACAAAACAAAAATAAGGCTTTTCGTTTAGTAAGGTCACGGATCCCCCGAACATTAAGAGAAAAACAAGAAAAATTCAAGTACATTGAATAAGAACAAGAAGAACAATCTGCCCTAAGGCAAAATAATTAACTAGGCAAGAAAGGTTTAAAGTGCGAAACCTATCTTTTTCGACCTTCCAAATATAAGCATCAAATGGTAAGAAAGTATTGTATCCTGATATAGTCAACATAAAGAGCCATAAGAAAACAAAAGACAAAAATTTTCTTTGCCAAAAGTTTACAGTAATGCCTGTAGAGTACAATCAGAGTCAATGTCCAATCCCCAAACGGGGTTAAGGGCAAACGTTAACATAGTTCACATATTATCCGCTGTAATCTTCTTTCCATCAATAATGGCAAACGAGCCCTTGAACCCAGCTCGTTTTCCTTCTCTCCTGGCTTGACTTACTAGCGGCCACAGTTTATTCCGTGCCTCTCTCGCTCGTTGTGTCAGGTCTTCTGTGATTTTGATGCCTTTCTGCCTGAGGACTTTGAGTTTTTTGAGTCCAACCAAATGCGATCCCGATGGGTACGCGACAAAAACTGCACAAACGCGTCTGCATCTCTCTGACCGATTCTGTGTGCAACATCAATGGACGTCTGAAGACCATCCCTCAATCCCGGCGAAATTCGAGAAAAAATATCCATTTTCACATTTTGCTCCTCCGGAACACCAGAGATTTTCAAATTCCAATGTCTTTTGTATGCATCCAGGTCGTCAACTTTTCCCCACAGATGTTTATTTTCAGCAATTACAGCTGCTACTTGAACACCCAACTCGTCAGTTTTAACTACAGCTCTCGTTTTGTCGGTAACTGAATCAACCTTTATAGCAAGTTCAGATATCAGGGTAGAATTTGATGTAACCGACCTTTCAATTTCCAGTAACTTCTCCATGAACATATCTTGCTTTTTTCCTACCCTCTCGATCGCCTCCAGGATAGCCGCGTTTGAGGGCTCGGAAGACTGCCGCCGCACTTTTGCAAGAGGGCTGTTAATTGGGGTGTCTGAAAGTGGCGTACAGTCCATGCTTAGATCTTCTACTGGGGTAGGTTTAGCATAGTCGTGCACACGCTTCACATTGTCCGCCATTCTTTCAGGTTTTCTTAGGAATGTTTCAATCACAAGTGAGTTTCAATCAGCGTGCTCAGGAGGCCGCAACACAGATTCTAGCAGGCAAAAAAGAGGCAAAGATTCACTGCTTCGGCTCAAAAACGTCACAAAATTCTTCAGAATACAAATACATTAGTATCAGCAACTCCAAACATCAAGGAAGGTCAAATAAGACCAAGCTTTGCACGAAAGTTTGATGGAGACAACAGAAGTGCGACTACTCAGACGCCATCTTGGCACCTCCCCCCCTTTCAGTCCGGGAGAGAACTGGACTGCAGTAGGGGTGCACGGGGCACAAACTAAGGCGGGGTTAATTGTAACACACGTGGTTTAAATATTTCCTCACACGTCAGCATAATTAAATTTACAGTATTTACTAGTTGCCGTAGCAACACTATGCAGAGAAAAAAGTGCACCAAAATTCAAAAGCCTTTTGAAGATATCGCTGAATATTTATTTTACCATAGTTTTTTCATCTCAGTTTTTAGTATTCATTTAAAATGAGACAAATATGCTGTTATTTTAATAGCCAATATGTTATATATGAGTTTAGATAGTTTATTAATGCTTGGCAAACCAACAAAAGACACTAACCAGTTTTATATTACAGTTGCGCTGATGGGGAACGTTCAGACAACATTTTAAAGGAGAAGTCCACTTCCAAAACAAAGATTCACATATAATGTACTCACCCCATTGTCATCCAAGATGTTCATGTTTTTCTGACTGATATGGTGCACCGATAAACTTCCAAAATGCAGTTTAAATGCGGCTTCAAATGATCCTAGTGCGGTTGTAAACGATCCCAGCCTAGGAAGAAGGGTCTTATCTAGCAGAATGATCAGTTATTTTCATAAACAAAATACAATTTAAATACTTTTTATTCTCAAATGCTCGTCTTGCCTTGCTCTCGTTGAACTCTGTGTATTCTGGCAGGGGCGTTTCTAGCAGGGCTGTTCGATTCCGAAAATGTTGGAATCGAGTCCAATTCCGATTCCTGGTTCTGGAATCGATAGGAATCGATTCCAGGAATCGATTCCTCACTGTTGTTTTTTTTTTATTCTTTTTCGATTCTTGTTTTTTTTTTTTTTAGATCGGAGGAACCTAATTTTGCCATGAGTGTAGGATATACATGTCTTAGAAAGTAGCCTTATCATAATATGAAGCTATATTTTTAAAAAATTATGATACATTTCTGCATTTAAATTGTAATTTTACTACATTGCCCATTATCTCTGCCTTTCTCCTTAGATCTAGCGCTCTCTTTCTGGGTTCGGAAGCCCGCGCTGCGGTTCTTTCCCCCTTTGAATGAGAGCTGGCGGGGGCTGACTGCCCGCACTCTCGCGCGCTTCGTTCCCGGAGGGCTCTCTTGGAGGAGGGAGCCCTCGTGAACTTCCCCGCGGCTCAGGTCCCGCTTTTGCCGAGGCAGAGCGGTGACTGCGGCCGTGGGGATCGCACATAGATCTTTGGACGGGTTAGAGACGGGTCCGCCCTATCTCTGCCTTTCTCCTTAGATCTAGCGCTCTCTCGGGGCTCGGAAGCCCGCGCTGCGGTTCTTCCCCCTCTGAGTGAGAGCTCGCGCTGCTGCGGCTATCTTTCTCCGAGGAGATTGATGCTGTCCGCATATGAGCTGACTGCATTTTAGATCGCTCGTTTCTACCTGCTCTCGCTTTTAAAAAATAAATAAATAAATAACAGGAATGGGGATTCAAGCGATTTATGTGTGGTTTGTTCGGGAGCTGAGCATGTACAGTCCGCCCTTAAGGGGGCGGGCTGTGTTCATTCATAAATGTGTAAAAAAAGAGAAAAAGAAAGCAAAAAAAAAAGCGTGCATTTTGAATGTTTAGTTCTTCTCCCATTGTTATTTAATTCTGATGAATTAAATTTATTTACTGCACTCTCACCCTGTACTTTCGCTAAGTGTGTGGATGCTGCTAGAAAAAAGTGGCTTAGCTGTGGCTGCCAGGGCATCTGCATACTGAACCTTATTGACATTTTGTCAGTATTAGCTCATTCTGAGCATGGGCGGTGCGGCATCGAGATGTCGTCCTCGCCCATATGAAAGAACTGGGGTTGTGACTGAACGCAGAGAAAAGTGTGCTTTCTCCATTACAGAGAACCACTTATCTAGGCGTGGTGTGGGATCGACCACGATGCAGGCATGTCTATTTCCTGCTCGGATCGAGTCATCCTCGCGGCAGTCAAGAGAGTGAAAGTAGGCACTCACTGTGAAGCAGTTTCATAACTGCTGGGTCTGATGGCAGCTGTGTCCAACGTGATACCTTTTGGCCTGCTGTACATGAGACCCCTGCAGTGGTGTCTCAAGACCAAGGGCGTTCTCCCTGAGGGGAAACCTGCTTTGCATGATCAAGGTCACGCGGCGATGCCTACGTGCCTTGGACATGTGGAGGAGACCTTGGTTCTTGTCTCAGGGCCCGGTGCTGGGAGCTCCTTGTCGCCGCGTATGCTAGTGACGGATGCGTCCCTCACCGGTTGGGGAGTGGTCATGAGTGGCCACCCCGCCGTGGTCTGTGGAGCGGTCACCATTCAGTTTGGCACTTCAGTTGCCTGGAGATGCTGGCCGTGTTTCAGGTACTGAAACAGACCTATGAGACTATGGTCCTGACTCCTATGGTCCAGGACCTCTGAGGGCAGGCCCTACTGGGGAAGGGCGTGGTCCACCGCATTCTTCGGTGCCTGTCTCTCCTCTGTGCCCTCAGGAGATTAGCCTGCCAACCCTGTCGGTGCTCCAGGGCGCAGCGGTCTCCAGTGAGCCCACACCTCAGTCTTCCGCACGGAAACGTAGCGGAGCTGGGGAGCTCGCCACCCCTGCGGGGGTCTCTATAGCAGCTAGTTCGGCTGTCTCCTGCCTAGCAGCTCAAACAATACCAGAGGCCAGTCTTGAGAGACTGGTTCCCTTAGTAGATTATTTGGCAGCGTGGAAACTACTGCCAAATGTATCTGCTTGGGTTCTGCGCACTGTAGAGCGAGGCTATCGCATTCAATTTGGCGCTCCGCCGCCACCTTTCAACGGGGTCTTCCCACTCTGGTGGGCCCCGAGCAGGGTCTGGTAATGGAACAGGAAGTAGGCACTCTCTTAAGAAAGGCCATCGAGGTGGTCCCTCCTCACGTCAGGGAGTCCGGGTTCTACAGCCGGTACTTCACTGTTCCGAAGAAGGAGGGGGAGGTTGCGTTCAGATCTGAAGAACGCATAACTCCACATATCCATCCTTCAACACAGGAAGTTCCTGAGGTTCGCTTTGGGGGCGAAGCGTACCAGTGTCGGGTTCTTCCGTCCAGCCTTGCACTCTCACCCCGTACTTTCACCAAGTGTGTGGATGCTGCTCTGGCTCCTCTGGATTCCAGGGCATCCACATACTGATCTATATCAACGATTGTTGATAATAGATCGTTTCAGAGCTTTGGGGGTTCGACATCGAGATGTCGTTCTCGCTCATATGAAAGTGTTGGGGTTGAGACTGAACGCCAAGAAAAGTGTGCTTTCTCCATTACAGAGAACCACTTATCTGGGCGTGGTGTGGGATTTGACCACGATGCAGGCACGTCTGTCACCTGCTCGGATTGAGTCAATCGTCACTGCAGTCATGAGAGTGAGAAAAGGCTGGTCACTCACTGTAAAGCAGTTTCATAACTGCTGGGTCTGATGGCAGCTGTGTCCAACGTGATACCTTTTGGCCTGCTGTACATGAGACCCCTACAGTGGTGGCTCAGGACCAAGCGGTTCTCCCCGAGGGGAAACCTGTTTCACACATCAAGGTCACGCGGTGATACCTACGTGCCTTGGACATGTGGAGGAAGTCTAGGTTTCTGTCTCAGGGCCCGGTGCTGGGAGCTCCTTGTTGCCGCGTAATGTTAGCGACGGATGCGTCCCTCACTGGTTGGGGAGCGGTCATGGACGGCCACCCTGCCCATGGTCTGTGGAGGGACCGCCTTCTCACTTGGCATATTACTGCTTGGAGATGCTAGCCGTGTTTCAGGCTCTGAAACACTTCCTCCCAGACCTAAGAGACTGCCATGTGCTGGTGCGCACCGACAGCACAGTGGTGGTCTACTACATCAACCACCAGGGAGGTCTGCGTCGCGCCCCTTGTACAAGCTGGCGCACCAGATCCTTGTGTGGTCCCAGGACAAACTCTCGCTGAGAGCAGTTCATATTCCTGGGCATCTCAACTTGGAAGCAGACATCCTGCCGAGGCAGGGGCCGAGGCCCGGGGAATGGATGCTTCACCCCGAGGTGGTGAAGCAGATTTGGAGAGCGTTTTGCCAGGCTCAGGTGGACCTCTTTGTGAGAGTTAGACATCGCAATGTCCCCTCTGTTGCTCTCTGACTCATCCAGCTCCACTGGGGCTGGATGCCATGGTACAGATGTGGTTGAGGCTTTGTCCGTACGCCTTTCCCCGATTGCTCTGCTCCTAGGAGTTCTGGAGAGAGTGCGCCATTTTTTCGCTCGCCGGAGTTTTGGAAGTTGGAAGTAGCTTCCGGTCTCTCAACTGAGGTTGTTGAGACCATCTCCAATCCAGAGCTCCCTCCTCGAGGAAACTGTACGCCCTGAAGTGGAAACCTTTCACTTCATGGTGTGGAGACCGCCAGCAGGACTTAACTGCCCAGTTGGTACAGTACTGGGGTTTCTGCAGGATCGGTTCTCCACAGGGTTAGCCCACTCCACCCTGAAGGTCTACGTGGCGGCTATTTCGGCCTACCATGCCCCTCTGGGTGGCTCCTCAGTGGGTAGGAACCCCCTCGTTACACGTTTCCTCCGTGGTGCGCTGAGGCCTAGGCCTCTGGCCAGGTGTAGCTTTGCTAAGTGTGGTCGGGATGCTATTTTATAGCCTCGAGTCCTCTGACCCTCCCTTCTTGGTCGTCAAGGCTCTCTTCTCTTAAGTTGGCTTCAGAATGCTGTGGAATGTCCACCCCTTTGACTTTAAGGTTCTTTCCTGGACTTGTGCCACTCCTGGTTCTTTTTCTCTCGCCCTAGCTGTGCTCTTCCACACTAGGCAGGGATTTGAAGTCTGGTGGCGTGGGCATCTCGTTCCCATAGCGTTTTCGACGCAGCTCGAGTTCCTGAAGGGGAACGTCTCAGGTTACAAATGTAACCATGGTTCCCCGAGGGAACGAGACGCTGCGTCTCGGGCCATACTTCCGGCATCCCTGCAGCGCTTGCTTCTCTATTCAGAAGGTGCCGGCTGCATGCACCGCACGTGCTTTTAAGCTTCCTGGTCTCTACGTCACCCCGCCTGTGACGTCTCGCTTCTCCATTGGACTGTATGCACACGTGTTTCAGAGCGTGGTCACGCAGGAGGCGTTCCCATAGTGTTTTCGACGCAGCGTCTCGTTCCCTCGGGGAACTATGGTTACATATGTAACCTGAGACGTTTTCTTTCAGAATTATCATTGGCTGATAGAAAAGTTAAGAAACAGCACTTTTTTTAAAAGATGGAAATAGGATAGTACGTCATGATCTATTCTGTCATGCAGAGCTCAAAATTGGGAACAATATAAGCCAGTTCCACCGTAAAATAACTTCTGAAACGTTTTTGAACTGGTTCATTCTAATCACTATTAGCGAGCAAGAGGCAAATTAATGGATGCTCAACGGAAGGGTGCATCCTCAAACTCAGACGAGCTCAGTACTGACTCTTTTCATTAAGTTTATTTTCGTGAATCGACAATCAGTGACGTTTGATGACAGCAGCGGAGATATGCAGCTTTTGATGCAGCTTTTCATTTGAGAGGCGCCCATAGATTAGCTTTGCTGAACTGAAAACGGCTCTGAATGGGGAGTCGATTCCCCTTGATGGAATCGATTCTTTTTGGAATTGATTCCCAGCCCTAGTTTCTAGCATTTGAAAACATCTGGGGCTAGTGGCAAAACATCAGGGGCTAGTAGTGGTGGGATCGAGCTCCTATCATACCTTACATAAGATTTTGTTAGACACAGGTGGGTGAACCTGGATCCTTCTAGGGATGTCCGGGGGCATGTCCCCCAGGGAGAAAATTTGATATATTTTAAAGTTAAATTCATTAATCTGGTGCACTTTAAGAGTTCAAAAATAAGAGCTCCAAGTTAACCCATGTTCAGTGTGCAAATTGAACAAATAAAAAAGGGCGATGACCTGACTCACCCCTCTTCTGATACTCTGAAAACATCGGTTCATGGACTCACTATGTGAGCAAAGTCATATTGGGCTTTTGACAGATACTTTGCCAAAGCAGTGGCACAATACAACTTTGTTACACTATGAAAAATAGTAAATAGTAATCGCTGCAAATAGCAAGCATATCAAAGTATTATCACAAAATTATAACTTTACAAAAATATATTACACAAATAAAATAATACATTTAAAAATATATATTTGCATGCAAAAATAGGGTCCCTTTTTTCTAAATTCAGTTTTTTTCTGTTTTAATTTTTCTGGACTCCTTTTTAATGGTTAAATTTAATTTTATTAATTAAAAAAACATGTCTAATTAAATAAAACAATGAAACTTATACGGTTTAACGTCAGTTTATCAAAAGTTAAGTTATGTTTAGGGCCATATGAAATGTTTTATTTTTTCTCACCTTATATTTTATTGTTACCAAATTTGTTTTAGCATGTCTGTTTATTTAAATAATAAAACAACTTTTATTTATTTCTACAACAGCCTTATGAAATTCTGTGTTGTGTATTTACATTTTTCTGGTTATGAAATGAAGGCATAAAATATTAATTTATCTTTTAATTAATGAAATTAAATTTTATTTTTGGCAAATAAAGGGGATATACTATTAAAATGTAAAAGATGGAAAAAATATTGTGTAACAAAGTAGTAGTAGTAGTAGTACTGTACGTACATTCTACTGAATGATAGTAATGTATTTCTGGCGCAATGTCTGCAAGCTAAACCGAACTACTATGGAAGTCAGTAGGGACCATCATTTGTTTGGTTATATTCTTTAAAATATCTTCTTTTGTATTCAGCAGAAGAAAGAAATTCATACAGGTTTAAAACAATTCTTAGATGACTAAATGACAGATTTTTTTTTTATTCCTTTAAGGACTGTTCCACAGGTGCATGCTGATTAATTATGGTTAATTGAGCAAGCATAGAAAATATTGTTTAAACCATTTCAATTGAAGATCTGTTAATCTTATTTGGACATTTACAAAATTATCTTTAAAATACAATATCCTGAAAAAGAAACATATCTTATTATCTTAGTTCATATAACCATCCACACTAACAACAGACAATATCATTATGTTTGCTGTAAACATGTGCTTCAGTTATGTTCTGTCAAAGTGCTTCAGGGACGATGTATTTTTGTAAGCCAAAACAAGGAAACGAGTTAGCACTTTCTGGAACATTGTCTTCTATGCCACAAAATACACCAGTAATGCCCCTTGTGATTTTTTTTTTTTCTTTTTCAAAACAATTTTTTACTTGTTTTGAAAAAGGTGGCTAAACAAGAATAAAGAGGTTGCTGGGGACATTAAATGTCATCACCAAATAGGTAAGCTCATCTACTCATGTCAGCTTTAATCACACAGATGCTCTTGCAAACTAACTCAAAGTTTCAGGAAAAATGCTTTTTAAAAAAAGACTGAAACAGTTGTCGAAAGCTTAATGGTCGTGACACTGAAGTCATGCTATTTTTTCTGCAACAGCCCAAAAGTCAGTCCAGCTCAGTTCAGTTCAAATAGTATTTGTGCAATGAAGTTGACGATATCGCCGGAAATTAAGTGTCCCCAACTAAGCAAGCCAGAGGCGACAGTGGAAAAGGAACCAAAACTCCATTGGTGACAGAAATTAAGTAAAAAACCTTCAGAGAAACCAGAGGGGTCAGTTCTCCAAGCCAGACGAAACCAGCAGTTTAATTGTAGGCTGCAACAAAGTCAGATTTCGCAAAGGACTCATCTGGTTCCTATGGTCTTGTGCCGATGGCTATTTAGATGATGAGGTCTTCGCTAGAGATCTGCCTCTGGGGCTCATCTAGTTGACATGGTCTCTTCTAACATTTAGAGCTGTAGAGGTCATTTCTAGGTGCTGATCCACCATCCGGTAATATTTTACAAAATGCAAATGAAAAACATTATATATATATATATATATATATATATATATATTTTTTTTTTTCTATAAAAAATATTGTCTTTTGGATTACTATCTTATACCTTCTCCAAAGTAGTACCTACCAGCTAGGGACTATATCTGAAATTTAGGCAAATTCGGATTTTTTTTGGGATTTACAGCTCTATTTACTTATAGGTGTGAGTCTCAAAATGTCCCGTTCATGCAGCTTGTAGTATCGTCTGTATGAACATGCAACGGGAGTCAAGCTCAAAGTAATAAGTAATATCAAAGATGGCAATGTCCATAAAACATAGCAAACAATCTTGGCTTCGATGTGGCCTCAAGCTGGCACTGCTGGCCTTTGATCAGCAATGGCATGATGGCACAGCATGGACCACGGCAAACAAAATGAGATTGTTAGTGGGAAGAGTGTGGCCAAAACAATCCAGTAATCAAGTGGCTCAAATCAGGCTTGTGATTTGACAGCATATTAATAAAATTATGTGCCCCATGGTAAACAAAGTAAATAGTATATTGCAAAATAACAGTTAAATGATCACTATGGAATCCTGTTTCCGCCACTGAATAAAAAATAAAAAATGTAAGTACAACTTTTTATCTCACAATTCTGACGTTTTTTCAGAGGATTTTTTTGAGATTTTCTCTGAACTGTAAGATAGAAATTCACAACTGTAGAAAGTAAAAGTCACAATTGTAAAGTCAGAATTGTAATTCTGAGAAATTAAGTAAGAAAGCAGTAAGTTTTTATTGTACAGTTACATAATTTGTGGTTTTTAAGGCAGATTTTTGACTTGGTTTAATGTGCTTTATTGGCATGGATTGTGTTTACATAAATTATTACCAAAACATTTCATAAAATGAATAATGGCAAGTACCGTAAAAGAAACATATAATGTAACAATATCAAATATTAAGATTCTGTATTGGATCTGGGCTATATAAGGCTCTGGTGTGGCTGTTTTGGGGCTTCTGGTTCAGGCTTAGTGCAGGGCCACTTATGGGACTTTAATTGGACCAATGCCAGTTATGGGCCTTCTCTTTAACCTATGTCATTATTTGCGGCATGTGGGTTGAGGGAAAGGGGCCAGAAAAAAAAAAAAAATTGCTATGTTTCTAAAAACATGCCATGGATGACAAGAGTCCAGTCAAGCCATGAGTTCATCCGTCAAATCTTTAGTAATGTACAGCAGCTTTTATGTTTGTGTGGAAAGCAGAGTTTGAGCTGAATTGAGCATTTGAGTTGTATATAGAACACAAAATGATGGAAGCACGTTTCTGCCACTAAATAAAAAATAAAAAGTAATTGTGAATTTTAATCTCACAGTTCTGATTTTTCTTTTCACAATTGTAAGTTTACGTCTCATAATTCTGACTTTCTCAGAATTGCATGACACAATTGCATGACTTTTTTCCCCTCAGAATTGTGATATAAATTTGCAATTGCGAGAAATAAAGTCAGAATTGCAAGTTTTTATCTCCCAATATTATTACTCGTAGTTGCAAGTTTATATCACGCAATGCACTGGAAAAAAGTACTCGTTTTGCGATTTCGCATGTGACCCTTTCTATTGATGCCTGAATTTAGTCACTTTGTTCATTCCTTTCTCATGTAGTGGACTATATGATCCACTTTATGGGATCCACTTAGGAAAAGTGAATCAGTTAATGGCTATTCAGACATAACTAAGACATTACACATTTTAGGACTGGCTTTTGATATATTAAACTCATGGATCATAGTTAAACCTACACTGTTAGCGATTTCTGTAAATTACACAGTATTTAACTGTAATATAAACTGTACTTTACTGTAGAACAGTTATACAGTATGTTACTGTATTTTAAAGTTGCATTATGGGAAATATCCTCTTGGCGCCAATAAAATACAGTATTTTTCTTTTACTGTAAATCCAAATACAGTAAAAAAAGAGCGCGAAATCTGACCAATGACAAAAAGGCTTTCTTTCCTCTGGGAGAGAAGAAAAGGAAGACACACACACAAGAACCCCAGCTGCCATCAAACGTGTGTACAATATTCCTGCTTTTTAATTACATATTTAATGTCAGTGTATTTTTGGGTTATTAACGGTTTAATTAAAAAGAAAATAATAATAAAAATGCTGTCTCTTCACAACGCGCAGTCACACTTTACAGTATACGTTGATGGTAGAGAGCTTTGTGGCCGATACTCGTTTTAGATTGAGGAGAACGTTCTGTGCAAAACAAATATCTTTATTTCTTTTCTTTCCTTTTTTGTAGGAAGTTTTACCGTCAAAGTGTGAACATAAACAGGTCTCTGTCTTGGTTTTGACCACGTTGCTAGCAGGTGAGTTTTTATGTTAACTTGTATGAAATTGTTGACCAAGAATCCAGGCTTTAAAGGTTAAAGCTGGTTTAAAATAGTCATTTCGCTGTGGTTTTTAATCATTATGAAATAGCTTGATGCTTACGTTACCTATTAACCCCATATAAGCGTGTAAATGTACAGCATGCATTTAATGCTAACGTTAGCATAAAACCCGCAATGTTCGTCTGCAAACACTGTGACTTCTCTTTGGAGACATTATATGCATTTATTAATCATGCCAAAGCGGTTTTCGTGTAACGTTACAGTGCCTGAATGCTCATGCACGTTTTTAAGCCTCTCTGCACTTCAGTCGCACATGTACCGCAAAACTAACGAACTGATCTGAACACCATCTCATCTGAATTGTAGATGCAGCGTGGAAGGCTGTACATTCGTGTCGACTAAATTCTTCAGCATTTGTGACAACTGGACAACTAAGATGGCACATTCGAGATCGTAAGAAAAAAAAACTTAATGTCCAGTTAGTAACTGTAAAAAGTATTTTAGAGTAAAGTCATCATTTTCAGCACACAGCATAAATGTGATTTTGAGAAATCTGTGTAGATACTAATGTTACTGTGCTTTCTGCTGCTGTGCCAGATGTGAATACTGATGTTACTGTCCTGTCGTTGATGGCCCACTTTAAAAGAAGCAGAGGATTTGCTGTTCCTTTTGGCCAGTGTAAGTTTTTTTTTCATTTGTATAATTGACAACTAATAATTTCTATAACTGACACTTAGAAAAACTGTGTGTATGTTTGTGTGTGCGTGTGTGTGTGTGTGTGTGTGTGTGTAGGTCACAACAACAGCAGCAGATGCAAAGACCAGGCTTTCACTTCCTTTTACTCTGATCATGCTTGGTAAGATCTTTTAGTACATGTTTTAGTGATTTTTTTTTAAAGGGATGGTTTTTAAAAATAAACCTTTTGTCACACTTTATTTATGACTCTCTATATCTAACTTTCTACCTAGCATCTTCTCAATTACATTTTGAATAACAAGGGTAGGCAAATGATGATAGAATTGTCATTTTTGGGTGAACAATCCTTTTGAACTAATGAAAAAGGCTCCAACATCTACATCTACTTTTACTGACACCATAATCAAATGTGAAAAGTGTTTTTTTGTAAAGTCACAAATATCACTATAAAAAACATGAACACAATAAATTAATTAATTGACTTTTTTTTTTTAGGAGATTCAATTCTACACAGCAAAAAAAAAAAAGAATGGATGCTGGCGATTGAAAGCAAAGTCTTCCTTCCTGTGATTGACCTACCAGATACGTCCTCTGCATTTGCTCTTCTCTTCGTTTATGTGCTTAAGATCAAGTACTAAGTGGAAGCCACTACTTTGTTGTTTATTTAGAGGTAAGTACATCTTGCAATATGCTGTAATAAATGAAAACCATGTACATCCGGGATTGCGTGAGGGTAAGTTATAAGAGAATTTGCATTTTTGAGTAAACAATCCCTTAAAGGAATAATCCACCCAAAAATGAAAAGTCAGAGGAAAGTCTTAGTCCTTCACAAGGCTTAATTTGCCCATCAATATTGCTCACTCAAAAATACAAAATTCTCTCATCACTTACTCACCCTCATGCCATCGTGGATGTACATGATTTTCATTCTTCTGTGGAACACGAACAGAGATTTTTAGAAAAATAATTCATCTATGTGAGTCCATATAATGCTAGTGGATAGGTCCCTCAAAGCTGATGCTTCACAACATGTTGACATTTACGTCAAACACATGTAGGACACTTGCCTGGAAGCAGTGGTTTATATTATTAATTTTTAAAAAATATTTAAACATTTCTCACACAAACCTATCGTTTTGCTTCAGATTACGTTTTTCTTTTTTTTTTTTTTTTAATCTTTAATTGTGTTCCACAGAAGAAAGTATATTTAGGATGACATGAGGGTAGTAAATGTTGAGAGAATTACAATTTTTGGGTGTTGTCTTCTTGCTATGTAGTAACGAATAACTGGCAATTTGAGTTAAAATAAAATTAACTGGTGTACTATTCTGTTTATTCTTCTAATGAATTCATAACAGTATTTTTGACTATCCACTGAAATTACACAAAACCAAAATATTTCAGTTCAAAAAGTGCGTAAAGAAATGGAATTAATCTGTATGATTAATCCATGAGCTTTTATTCACATACAAACATTGATCATCTGAATATGTAGAGTACTGTACATCAAATGTGGTAAGCAGAATCTCAAACATGCTTGAGAACCGATTAGGTGTCTTAAACCACGTGAATCATATGGATTATTTTTACAATGTCTTTATGCACTTTTTGAAGCTAAAAGATTTTGTTTGCCTGGATAGACAAAAAATGAAGAGAGAATATCAATTTTCATGTGTTCCGAAAACAAACTAGTTTCATGGGTTTGTAACAACATAGTAAATGATGACAAAGTTTTCATTTTGGCTGAATGCTCTAAAATGTTTTTACAAAGAGAATTAAATATGAATCTAATGTATTATTTTTTTATGTGAAGGTTAATTGTGAGGATCAATCCTGACACACCTCAAGTGTTCTGCAAATTTCCAGATCAGCAAAAGAAGTGGGAAGATGGTGCAAAGGAGAAACTCTGGCCTGAACCCTCAGGTGTCCAAGGAGTTTGTGGATTTCAGCTGGCAAAACTATTAATCCACTACGGGCAAATGCATTTTACTTAGGAGAGTTTTTGTGAATTTGTATGTTTTTAAGATTGTTCTTATGATTGAATTTATTCCTATTTTTATTTTTTTTTTTTTTAACTTTTTTCTTTTAATTGCTGTAATATACAAATATTTATGTATACATTCTTGAAAAATGCTTCTCGTGTGTAAAAAAAGTTTGAGTTTTATTTGAAGCTTCACTGTCATTGCTGTTCACTGTTATAGTATGTTGTGCTTTGGATAAGTGTTAAGAATAGTTAAAATGGTATGTGCTGTAATATATACACAATAGTTTGTAATAGTGTTTTGTTTGAGTCTTAACTGAATCTGTGAAAATGTTAATGTTATTGCAAGGGTTATTGCAACAATTGAACAATTAAAAACATTAAAAGTTAGAGTTGTCATTGCTTATTTTTATTTCATTTTTTTTTTCTTGTATTGCAATATATTACTGAAGAAAAGACCATAAAATTACTGTATATTTTACAAGTAAAATACAGTAAAAATACAGTAAAAACTGCACAAGTGCAGTATAATACTGTAAATACATTTACAGCAAGTTAAATGGTACTGTAAATATAAATACAGTATTTTTACTGTAAGTAAATTTACAGTAAGTTACTGGCGAACTGCTGCCAGTAAGTTACTGTAATTTCTACAGGAAATTTTTTACAGTGTATGCCACAATATTTTTTATGTTTTGCTTCCTTGTGTTTTACTGGAAAGACAACAAACTTTATTAGAACAAGTAGTTCTACAAGGAACTGATTTTACTTCACAGTTACAATGTAAAAAGAAATGTTACGTACTGTATGTCAGATGATTGAATCGGGAAGTACTGGGGTGGAATGGATTTAGTCAGAAGGAAATGGACAACATTGTTGCAAATAAGTTTCTGTAGCTGGTGCCAAACTGGTAATCTAAATCTCAATACAGAATGGCATAGTATATACTCAATATAATAAAATATAATAGGCAAAGCTGAGATTTAAAACGTTTTTTTTCCCCAAATAAATGCCTCCACTTTTTGTCATTTTTATTAGTAATAGCAATCATTGTCAGAGCTGTTTTTTGTCTAGTCATAAACAAACACATTTAAAGAAACAACATACCATTCATAGCGTTCAGTTCCCACCCCAACTTTTGTGAAATGAGGAAGTTGTGATTATGAGAACAGAAGTTTTATTCACAACTCTGACCTACGGCTATGAAACCACATTATGGTTACAAGCCATTTCACAACATATGAAAGAATTTTAATGTAAGAACCTGGACTGTATAAGCTACTATAGCACAGTGTTTGTGGTGGTTCCTGCCCGTTCTGCCTAAGAACCACACTCAGAGCCTTTGGTCTTGATTTCAGATGATAGACTTTATTTACAAAGAGAATAAAGCCGAGAAGTCCTCTGCAGAGCAAATCTATCTAAGTTCTGTGTGTTGTCCCTTTTATACAGTTTCTTTAAGGCGTGTTCTATACCTTATGTATATAATAAATTTAACATTATATACTTTTAAATGTTTTTCACCCTAGGGTGAAAGAGAGAGGCCACCCAGACTTGTTTTGGTATAGAACGAGACCCTTGACAGGTCCATATGTTTCTTATATCTGAGGGTCCATACAGTTTCACCATGCAGGCCTCTGTCTCCCACCAACGTTTCTGGGAATCTAGGATTATAATGGAGGAATAACTTGATATATAAATGGCTACCTTAACATTAATTATAATTGATTAATTCATAGCTTGCCCAATAAAATCTACTACATGTTCTGATAACCTGAGCCTTGCTGAAAGAACATCACCTTCAACTCAACCTTGCTTAAACAGAATATTTCAATCTCCACCAACTCATTAGTCAGCCACAACATCACAGGATTCTACAACACTAATACCAATTGACGACCAGTTGAGCTTTACCGTTGTCACACCCATGGACTGTTTTTGTTGTGTTTTCATTCCCCATATGCTCTGTGTTACCTAGTTTCTGTCTCTCGTTGATTGTGTCTTTTGGTTCAGGTGTGTCTTGTTATTTACGTAGTGAATTTTGCTTCCACCAACCTAGGGAGGCAAAATAGCGTAGGGATGGGTACTCACGTCACAGATGAGGTTAGGATTCTTGGATCACATGTCACTTAATGTGTGGTTATGGAATAAAATGCATAAGGTGCATAAAATGCAAGTCATCATGTTGGGTTTTGCTATGTGAGAGCTACGTTATCTGGAAAGATAAACTATTGCTACTCTGTAACAAATAAGTTGAAGAACTTCATTATGTATCAAACAAATAAATGAGCAACTATTTGTTATCAGCTGCAGTCAGATATATAATATCTAATGTAAATTAGAAAATCATATACTGATAATATACAACAATGCCAAGATCTCTGGAAGAGGTTTGGAAGTGATATTTACATTCTCTGTGGTTAAGTGAGCTGTGAACTCTAAACATAGAGTATCTCTTTCATTGCTGGCCGTATCTGTTGCTGCCTCAAAAGCTGGAGACTTGGAACATGGAATGTCTGTTTCTGTCTCTCTAGACCGGTGGTTTTCAATCCTGGTCCTGGGGACCCACTGCTCTGCATATTTTGTATCACTTATCCTTGTGGGTTGCAGACTCAGAACAGTTGTGTCTGTTGCTGCCTTCCATGTAACAGGCTGAAAACTCAGAACCGAGGTTGATCCGCTATTGTCTCATGGATATCCCAGAGACTCAGAATGGTTGTGTCTGTTGCTGCCTTCCCTGTAACAGGCCGGAGACTCAGAACAAGGAGTGTCTTTTGGAAGGGTACCTTTATCCCTTTCCGATGAGAAGGAGATTGTAATTTGGCACTTCTCCATTTCCATGCTGTGATTGGCTGGTTCCATCAGAGTGGGGGAACACGTGGTGGTCCACCCTTCTTTTCTTCTGTGGAATTTGTGTAGTCCAAGCAAAATTTAGAAAAGAGTCACTGAAGTTTTACCGGTGCATTTTTCACCCACCAAACCACAATTGCTTCACAGAGTACTTGGAGTGGGTGCTGGTTTTGTGTGGTTCATCAATGACTGTAGGACCAACAGAAGACGACCTGACCGCCGTGACTGATGAGCTATCACCTAATGGAGCGACAGAGCTGAGGATCGCCCGGAGCCAGAGCCTGAAACATCAGACCAGGTGTGAGCATGCTACTGAGCATGTACCAGTGGATGAAGTACAGGAGTGCAAGGGCTTGGAAGAAAGCCTTCTCCACTGCACCACCACTGAGGGTGAGCAGAGACTGGACTCTGAGGACTTTTAAGTATTCCAATATGGATATATATGCAGACATGCCTGTTCTTCTCCCGCGTTCATCTGAACTGTCTGCCTGCCCTAAACTGTCTGCCTGTCCTGAAACGACCACAGAGGTCATTTCCCTGTCCACCACGCTCCCAGTGTTGGGAGTCACAATGTGATGTGTGTGGGTGGCACACACCATCCCTGAACCCTCTACCTGCCTGGATTTCCCACCCACTCTCCCTCTCCTGTCTCCTCCTGTCTCCTCCTGCCATCCCTGCTTCAGCTCTGCCACCACTGTCTCCTGGCACCCGCTCAGCTCACCCTTAGCCCACCATCTGTACAGTGGAATCGCCGCGGGTCTGCCAGTCTCCATCGGCGTCATGGCTGGAGGATCCCGTGTCTCCGCCTCCAGCCTCTGAATCCCGGTCTCCACCTCGGCCCTTCGATGCAGCGGCTGTACCATGGCTCCTAGCTGCCTCCTCTCCACTGTGGCCCATCAGTCCACCAGCTCTGCCGGGCTCCCTCATCCCACCTGCTCCGCTTTGGTCTGTCCTCAACCATCTGCAACCTCAGGACTCCACTACACCTACTCCTCGTCCTTCTGTCCCCCCGGCTCTGTCAGTCTCCTCCTTCCTTCCCACTCCACCTTGGTCCTCTGTCACTCTGGCTGTGGCCTGGTTTCCACTTGGCTCCTCCTGCTCCCTCCTGGCTTCTCCTTGGCTCCTCCCTCCATCGTCTCCACCCTGGACTCTGTTCATCGTCCTCTTCCCAGATGCCCGTCCTCCGCCTGAACCTCCTCCAATTTTGTCTGCCTGCCTTCCTGCCAGCCCACCAGGACCACTTCAACATCTGCCTCAGCCTGTCCCATGGCCCAACCAGCTACCTACTCTGGAGAGGTGACAGAATGCAACAGTTTCCTCCTCCAATGTTCAACTTATTTCGAAATGCAGGCTGGGGGAAGGTGCAAGTTGTTCAAAAACTGGCCCAAACCCAACACCATAAAGGAACTTCAAAGATTTCTCGGATTCACTAATTTCTATCAGTGTCTTAATGCCCAGTAAAGCCAATTATCAGCTCCACTCACATCTCTCCTTCGCTATAAACCCAAGTCTCTGTTCTGGACACCTGAAGCCACTCACACCTTCCAACAATTAAAGTCAGCTTTCTGCTCCACTCCTGCCCTAATTCACCCCAATTCACAACTCCCTTATGTGGTTGAAGTTGATGCCTTGACTTTGTGTGTAGGAGCAGTTCTATACCAGTGCACAGGTGAGCCTCCTGTACTCCCTCCGTGTGCTTACTTCTCCAAAAAACTGTCCCCAGCAGAGCAAAACTATGACATCATTGCTCGGGATGTCACCTGATACATGTTCAGTCATATCTCTGCCAATCCCGTGCTGACCCTGGTCCCACATAGGAGTGGATTTTGTAACCAATCTTCCTCCATCAACAATCCACAGCCATCCTTGTGGTAGTAGACTGTTTCTCAATATCCTGTAAACTTATCCAACTGCACAGTCTACCCTCCACTCTGGAAATGGCAGAGGCATTATTCCAACAGTTCTTCCATAACTACGGAATTCCAGAAGACATTGTTACTGACCGTGGACCATAGTCTATCTCCAGGGTCTGGCACGAATTCTTCCAACTCCTGGGCGTCTCAGTGAGTTTATCCTCAGTATACCATCAACAGACAAACGGCCAGACTGAACGGAAGATCCAAGATATAGAGTGGTATCTCCGGGCCTACTGGCACAAACACCAGGACAGCTAGAGCCAACCTTGGGCTGAGTATGTACAAAATTTCATCCGTCAAGACACTACCAGACTCACTCCATTCCAAGCTCTTCTGAAGTCCCTGCAGTTGGTTACTGGTTCCGTAAGTAAGACAGTGAGAGGGTATGGGACTTATCTCACGTCCATCTTCAGTGGGCACTTCGGAAACACCAGATCTACGCTGTCTACCACTCAAATGCGCCCAAATTCTTCTCTCCACTTGAGACATCTGTCTTTGTCTGCCCAGTAGGAAGCCGAGTGCCCACTATATTGGTCCTTTTCCCATTCTGAGAAAAATAATGACATCACCTATCAACTCGACCTTCCAGCGCACTACCATATCTCTCCCACTTTCCATGTCTCCCTTTCAAATCCTTACACTAACATTCTTCTCCCTCCATCCTCAGAACCCGAGGTCCTCCTCCTCCCAAGATTGACGCAGAGCAAAACATCCTAGCCCTGTTTGTCTGCCATTGTTTATTGGAATAAAGGTTGCACAATCTTACCTGTGCAACCTGTTTCCGTGTTGTGACACAAACACAATATGTTTTGTAACAGCATGAGTTATTAAAAAAATCTACACAACCGTGTGACAACTCTTTCCTTTTTTCCTCATGCATTTGATGGGGTGTGATCACTCTCAATCTAGTTCTCTGGGGTTGAGTTCTGTTTAAAAGATTGACAGGGAACAAGTCTTCGCTAATGTTTCAAGGGTGTGAAGGTGAACATATCTACTGGTAAAGACACATCTACAGGTAAATAAAAAGAAGCACATCTTTTGTAAAGCTTATAATTTGGACTACAGTTTGTATGATTTTTATTTTGTTATTTCAACTATATTTTGTTAATTTAATCCATTATTTGAATCAAATTATTCAAGTTAATAAATTGTATAAACTGCTTGTTTAAAGAGTAATCCAATATTTAAGACTACTAGTGACTATATTGTAAATTAGTGTAGGTAACACTTTATTTTAAGATGTTTTTGTTACATGAACTTACTGTTATAATAACACTAAATTATGCATAATTACATGCAAGTAACCCTAAATCAATCCCTAATCCTAACCCTAACCATATAGTAAGTACATGTAGTTAATTAATATTACTCAGTAATTAATTGCATAATTACACTGAAAGAAGGACACCTTAAAATAAAGATGTATTTATATTTTTATATTTTATATATTAATAATATACTAACAAATAAACAGTTAAGTTATAATCTATATATAAGGAATAATACATAAAAACTTTATCAGCAAAACTATTTGAGTGAAATATTAAACAGAGATTACTTACCTAGAAAAAGTGCACAATCCCTAATATTTATCTATCTAGTTTAAGCCTAAATATAAATTAGATTTCAAATCAGTTTATCTCAATTGTAATCCAATTTATTGTGTTATGTTTGGAATTAATTCCATAAAGTAAATGTGTTTTATATCAGATTTTTAATCCTAATTCAGATAAATTTGATTAAATGTGCATATAATCTTTTCCTCAGACATGGAGAGCAAGCTGATATTTTTGGTGGTTTGTGTGATTGGTTGTGCAGTGTCTGGCATTAAGGGTGATGGTAACCTATCAACACGAGCAAATTTAACTGTAAGAATACCATTTATGTTTTTACACCGTAATTTGCTCCAATGATTTCTCTTTCAAAAATGTTGGACTTTTGTTTAGAATCTACATCAAACTCAGTTCTTGGAGAGCCACTGTCCTGTACCTACTAGGAAGTTTCTAGCACTTGTAAAGGCCAATTCACCAGTGTTGGGCGTTGCTACAAGTATTGAAGCTACTTATGAAACTACTACTTTAACTATATTTCTTAGTAGCATGGTGGTAGCGTCGCTGTTTTCTGAATCAAATAGCTTTTCAATAGCAAAGATCTTTTATTGATCAAGTAGTGTGGCAGCATCCACACAAGCTACATTTTCCCAAGCATTTCTGAAGCTCAAGCTCAAATGGGAAATACAACTGCTATGGATTGTTGGTCCTGGATCAGTAATTGACACGAGAGCTCTTCTTGGGTCCTAAAATCCGTTTCCAACCCGAACCAACCCAAATCACTTCTTACCCAAACCCAACGTGCATAAATATTTTTTTTTAAATGAAAAACCGCACCCAAGATGGACCCAATGAAATTAGACCAGAGTCTGACCCGACGTCATTTGGGCTATTTTCGGATCTAGCGTAAATGGCATTGACGTATGCACAGCCTGCAGCCGCAGTCAGTCAGGAAAAATCCCGGCATCCTGCTGATTGATTTGGCTGCTGCTCCATTACTTTCATTTATTTATGTACTTTAGTTAATACTTTTGCCTGCCTTATGGATACATGTTATTTCTGAGCTCGGCTTTCAATTGTGACCAGTGGATTTAAAAAATAAATGTGATAGTTTGCTAAAAATTAGTCTAATAGCATGGGTATATTTGTATCAATAGCCAAGAATTTATCAAAATTATAAAAATGTTTATGCCAAAAATTATTACAATATTAAGTAAAGATCATGTTCCATAAAGATATTTTGTACATTTCCTACCCTAAATATGTAAAAATTAAATTTTTTATTAGTAATATGCATTGCTAAGAACTTTATCTGGAAAACTTTCAAGGCGATTTTCTCAATGTTTAGATTTTTTTTGCACCCTCAGATTCCAGATTTTCAAATAGTTGTATCTCGGCCAAATATTGTTCTATCGTCTTATTGTCCTATTGTCCTAACGAACCATACATCAATGGAAAACTTATTTATTCAGCTGTATAAATCTCAATTTAAAAAAAAGAAAAAAAAAGGACTGATTTTGTGGTCCAGGTCACTTATATTTTAATTAGCCAAGGCTGCTAATACCGAACCCGACCCATGTCCGAGGGAGTTTTTGGACCTGAACCCGCTTAGACCTCAGGTTTTCAGATCCAATTGGACCAGTAAAGACCTCTAAGTGACTCCACCACCATACACAGTCCCTGTCCCAAACTGCACTCTAAATCCTTACAGACTTCCTCTGAGTCCGCACTTTTGTGACATAATGCCACTTAACCTGAGGGCAAGTCTACCATTTTACAGCATTAGTCTAAATCAGTGTGCCATTCCATTGATCACGTTTGACTGGTCTTTATTACTGTCCCAGTAGATCCTGACCTATCACACATTGGTGGGCGGAGTTTGTGTAAAAAGCCTCTGCCAACAAGGTGGGCTATTAGCTGAAATATAAAATATTAAATTATGGTTATGGGGTTATATTAATGTATCACTGAAAGGAACTGTGTTTAGAAAAGTTTCGATGACAATTGGCATTTTTGTTGCCAAATTGTTTTGGAACAGTTGTTAAATAAACAATTTAATTGAAAAAATTAAAGTAAATAAAAAAAAAAATGCTTTAGGGGTGTCAAACTGGGGTGTTGCTGGAGGGCCACAGCCCTGCAGAGTTTAGCTCCAGCCCTACACCTCTGACATCTACTTTTCAAATAAGCCTGAAGGACCTGATTATCTGGATCAGGGACCAGTTGCATAAACTTAGCCTCTATGTTAAGACAGTGTCTTAAACAGGCTTAAACAGGTAAACAGGATCGTCACATCACAGAGAGAAGAGAGGGGTCGGGCGAGCAGAGCTTATTTGCATTTAAAGCAGCCTTGAGCAGAATGAGATGATTTTTGCAGAGCTGATTTTGGCAAGGTAAAAAGCCATGGCTTTGACTATATGCACGGATTACTAAAAAAATACTGCGATTCTAAAAAAATAATTCTCGAAATACTGCGAGTCTAAAAAAATAATGCGATTAAATATGCGTGAGTCATAGCTATGATTTACAGTAATAACCGAACAAAACATCTGACAAGCCGATGTCAAAAACAGAGCTGTGGATTAAATGATTCAAACTAAATTCAGAGTAACAAAAGTACAGCAGTAACAAGTTTGGGTCCCACTTTATATTAAAGTGCTCCTATTATGCCATTTTAACCCTTTCACGCGTATGATCACACCAGTGTGATCATTCTTGGCTGGTCCCCTGAAGCGTACGAGCACACTGGTGTGATTCGAACGTTCAGCGCGTCATGTGATCAACTGCTGAATTCAAATCTGCTTTGGCGCTTTGGCTGGCGCTGAGCCAGATCGGGCACAATGAGCGCTTGTCATATTATGGCAACTATTCCGTGTTTTCAACCATATAATGCTAATTGTAGGTTCCAGACATTTAAATACACATAAGTCCTAGTAAAACGATGCATTTATAGTTAGCAAAATACATGCTGATGTCTATGGAAGCGGCATGATCCTTACAAATGTTATCTGACCAGATGTTTTATTGATATCATATACACATTGTGTAGGTAACTATAAAGTTTACTCTGCTCTTCTTCAAGCTCACCAGAGACTTACTTTAATGTTTTTCGGGAGGAGAGGATGAATTTGCATTTTGTAAATCCCACAACTTGGATTAAGCATGAACTAACATGGCGCGCCCATCACCAGGTATAGATCAACTAACGCGGTCATTATAAAAGTGTTTAAACTTCCAAATACATTTACTTCCACATATTTCACAATCGGAATATCAGATATTTCATAATACAGTGAGCACGTTTGTGAATATTAATAATAAAAACGATATAAAAGTGATACATGTGTCATACAGCGCTATTGTGGCTGCGTTCTGTCATGTGACAAACACAACGCATCGCCATGGAAACAATAAGGCTATACGTTCTAAATAACAGTCTCCTAAAAAAACTCACCCTGGGGGCTCAGCTAGAATATTTTAAACTCACGTGTGAAAGGGTTATAGGTTGCTAATGTTGTTTTAATAGACTCCCAAAACAGGTTTACATGTATGCAAGGTCAAAAAACACTGTAGTTTTCTCCAAAAATAGATTTAATTTTACCCCATTTCTAAATTATTCGTAAACGACTCGTGCGAAGCAGTTTGAAGAACCAGTCTCTCTAAACCCCTCCTTTCCATGAGCCCTCACTGCTGTGATTGGTCAGATGGCATAGTCCTTTATGATTTGTCTAGAGAACATCGGAGAATAAAACACCCATTGCCATAACTGAATGACAGCCCTGGAGATTTACATACAACGCAGAAAAGATGGCATCGATTTTACCATGCCAATTCAAGCCAGAGTCTGACGATGAAACGGCCTAAGTGGTTGATCGACAAGTTAGCACAGACAACCGTGGAAAGTGCTTGAAATTTGCTTATGTAAGCGAACAGGGCACACCTCTATGTTGTAAACATCAACATTGTATAACGCATTAAAGCAGCTTTCACACCGAACGTGGAAAGCGCTGCGCTGGCCGCTGGGTTCAGTGCAGCCCTTCAGAGCGCAGCGGCAAAAGTTGATTTAAACAACTCAGTTGAACTTTGTCCGCTGCGTGCGCGCTCCGCTGCGTGCGCGCTCCGCTGCACGTGCGCTTTGGTCGAGGCAGAAACAAGCCGTCCTCACAGGGCAGAAGCAATTGAAACGAATGGGATTCATAGCACAGCGCTTTCCACATTCGGTGTGAAAGCCGCTTCGTGTGCCATCCTTTATCATTACTCCAACTAATGAGACAGACAGACAGTCAAGCTGCATCAATCACAAATTGTCAGACTACAGTGGGTCCACAGCTGAACAACAGAACTACAGAAGCATGAGTTAGCCAGTTAGCAAGACATGTGCAGGGTTGTTACACAACATAACATACACAACTACGTATTTTGAACGATCGCTAGAAAATACAATCTTTGTAGATTCATCTTTTGGAAGTGAATATAAAACAATTTTACTCACTGCGTAGGATACAGCGTCTTGTGCATGTAAATGAAAATTTCGTAACCACATGGAAAACCACATGGAAATTTTACTGTTTGTGGGCTGGCAAGTTGTTTGCGACGTAGAACGTGGGTGGACATTATGCAAATGTGTTACTTCGTGAGGTATGGCTGTAATAGAAAAAGATTTGAATTCCTGACGACTTGTTCAGACAAATGTGAGCCGACTCTTTTTTTTGATAGACAATAACTTTATTTATCGTGCACTGTTGGCTTCACAACTTTACAGATAGTTTATGTTCACATACAGCTATATGACACACTGCATGAAAGATCATATTTGAAAAGGCATGATAGGAGCACTTTAAGTGGCCTTATGTACCTACATCAAAAAATAAGTACAATATACTTAATGTGGGCATATTAAAAACACTTTTGCTGCTATTGAGGAGTGATATGGGTAAGGTTAGGGACAGGTTTGGTGGTATGGGTGAATCTTTGAAGTGAATTTTACTGGACAGCTGTAGAGTTTAAAAATAATAAAGGCTTTAAAATATTACAAGATTTTAAAAATGTGTTCATGACTATGAACGCAAGTTATTGATTATCAAGAATACTATTAACAGTGTTGGGGAGTAACTAGTTACATGTAACGAAATTACGTAATTTAATTACAAAATAAATGTAATTGTAATTAGTTACAGTTACTGAGAAAAAATATGTAATTAAATTACAGTTACTTTTGAAAAATGCCAGTGATTACAAAGGGGATTACATCTGTTTTTTTTTCCACACACCCACACCCACTTACAGATTTAATTGACTTCTTTCATAAATTGTATTGACTGCTCTAAAATGAGACACCAATGTTTCAGGAGTTTAGGACACAGAATAGGACACATGCTTATTCGATAACTGTTTTATTTCCTATTTGGGTTTTGTATAAACTTTATTTTTTAAGATTGTTTTTTTCCAAGGCATTGTTAGATGCTAGTGTTTTCTGTCATAACTATGCAAACATTTGATTTCAAACCCAGTATCATAGCTATTAAACTATTTCTTGTTATGATGTTATTTATGTTATGATCTTATGACATATAGCGCAACTGCGCTCACAGTGACCAGAGTTCGATTCCCGTCTCAAGGTCCTTTGCAATCCCGCTCCTCTCTCTCCTCCCAGCTCTTTCCTGTCATCTTTCGACTGTCCTATCACAATAAAAGGCATAAAAAGCCCAAAAATATAAGTAAAAAAAAAAGTCTGAATTTGTGGTGGCTGTGCTTTAAATTAAATTATTACACAGCTCAGACTCATCCGGGGCGACTTAAGTCAGTGCTATATGCTTGATAATTTTTCTTGGTGGAAGCTTTGCGTTTGGTTAGCTAATAAAATATTAAAGCTTAATTTAATATTATGTGTACAAGTTCTTAATTCTGTCATCCTGGTATCGTGGACTTGCGCTATTGTTTCATACAAACGCAGCTGCTGCCATTTTTTTTTGTACATTGTAATGGATTATAAGATAACTAACAAACTAGTACTACTACTTAATTATTTATGTGGTGAAATGTTGTGTAAGAAAACTGGTATGACTGCACTGTATCCCTAAAATGTCAACATTTCAACTCAGATCAGTTTCGTGTCTAATAATTTATCTAAATCGAAATCGAAATAATCTATCAAGCAGCTGTGTAATAAGTGAGATAATGTACATTCAGCCAGTTGTTATCGCAAAATAAAGATGTATATTATCCCTTACTTATTATAATCTTAATTAAGTGATTTAAACGATTTTGAAAGTCTGACAGTAATCAGTGTTAAGTGCTACTGTAAGGTTAACTCTGCCTGGTTTAAATGTTTCAAAATGATTAACAGTTGAAAATATTAGAAATTTAAAAAAAGTAATCAAAAAGTAATTAAAAGTAATAAGTTACATTACTTTAATAAAGTAATTGAAAAGTTACACTACTTATTACATTTTAAATCAAGTAACTTGTAATCTGTAACCTATTACATTTCCAAAGTAACCTTCCCAACACTGACTATTAAGATGTTATTGAAGAGAAGCATCTCTAGCTTGCTAACGTTAGCCTAAACAGTTATTAGCTGTCAGCATTTAAATGTACAACTAGGTGTCTAGGTACTCTCCTGGGATTACCAGGCTCGGCATTTAAATGATATGTTGTTAAATAATATGAAAATGAATGGTCATGCCGCTATCATTATGTACGATGTTGCAATTGTTATTTATCTCAGTTTCTGATAAGAACAGGGCAGGAGGGGAGTCTCAAGAGTCTCTACCTATATATAGCAAATTTAAAAGCTGGCTTATCATTATGTGAAAGTTCTAAAGAACGCTTCATGCATATGGTCAATTAGGGTTGGAGCTAAACTCTTCAAGTCTGTGGCCCTCCAGGAGCTAGGTTTGATACACTTTGATACCCTTGATATGCTATTGTTTTTAATAGAACAGTTTAGGGTGTAGATGTTGCCAAATCCATTTCTGTCATTTTTTTCTGATTTTTCTTTCTGATAGTCCAACATCACCCGCAATGAGTGTGGAAAAACCAAACTGTGTTTGGACATCCCTAAAGGATGTGATCCTTCAGGCAGCTCTCAGTGTTTCTTTACCTCAGTACAGATAAACGCAACTACCCCCAATCTGATGCTTGAGCTCAGTGGCAACTCCAATGGTTACATTGCTTTAGCAGCTGGGACGACATCAAATGTGACTCAGGTATAAAAAGCACATTTTACAACACACATTCCCACTCTGTGGACCATACTTCCTTAAAGGGGTCATCGGATGCTAAGTTCACTTTTACATGTTGTTTGAACATTAACGTGTGTTGGCAGTGTATGTACAAATCTACCCTATTATGATAAAAATCCATGCAGTGGTTTTTAATTAATCTGTAAAAATAATATTCCCTTTTTCAAATCGAGCAATTCTCAGATGCCTGTCATTGTGGCATCACACCCACAGAGGCCGCTCCCACAATAGTTGATTGACACGAGCATTTTATCTCAGATCAGTTGTAACAGTCCGCCCTCTTTGTTTCAATGCCAGAGCAGGGATATAAGTTAGACAACAATATCTCCGAAAATGGGTATCCGATGACCCCTTTAAAGCAAAGTATATAACTTGTTTTGATTAAAGATCAAATGTAAAGCCATATTGTCGAAATAACTGATCCACAATGAACCCATAGGAACATTGATTAATGCCTTAGCTTTTCTGTAAACTACGCAAGCAGTGTACCATGGGTGGTACAGTGGAACTCTTAACAGGTTAAACTGGAAAATACTATTGTTTCAAACAGCCTTTTTTCATTACAAGACATAAACATGAACAAAGAAGTGATTATGTAGCTTATTAATTCTCATAAATAGCTGTGTCTAAGAATGACAGACCAATACTAGCTTAAGACTTGTTTAATACTTGACATGCCCTTGCAACTGCTCATATTCTTTTCTGTATCAACTGAACAGCTTTGCAGCGAGGCTCAATAGAAAAATACACTTTTTTTTTTTTTTGCAATGCAGATATTTTAGAAGCAGTACTTACACATCACTTGAAAAAGTTGTCAGGCTTAATGTACATTAAACAGTGACAGATGTACAGTGCCTGTAAAGTAAATTTGACTGGATTCAGAGGTTTAAGCAGTTTATATTCTGCTGCTTGGGGTTTACACTCAAAAATATTTCAGTCTAGATTGAGCAGTCTTTAAATAGTGTCACATTTCTATAATAAAAGTTGGGTCTAGAATAAAGGTGCAGTGTGAAGTCTCCTTCTTTTATATTTTTAACAGGGGACATTTAGATCGCACATCTTCACATCTTGACCTTTTCAGACAGGACTAGTTTTCTCTGAGGTGGTTGGGAAGATTAATTGTTGACAGACAATGTGATTTGAATTGTGTGTAAAATAAACATGTTTTCGTTATTCCAACCCAATCTCGTGAGTAAATGTAACTATTTTACCAGTTTTACAAAGCATATCAATTGCATTTGATTCATATGACAACATACAGTTTTTAGAAAAAAAGAAATAAGTCGTTGTAAGTAGATCCTATGAAAATGTATGAATGAGATTACAAATTCAAATTCACCTCCAATTTCCAGAATTATTTTTACCGTTTGTACACTTGCTACATATAATCAGATTCCAATTGGATAAGCATTGCATATCTTTCGACTGTATAAATTTTTGAAAAGATGAAGCAGGTTCAAGTCTTTCAGGACATATAAATTCTGTAATCCTGCAAAGACATGATGAACAAGGAGCGAGAAAGCTTCCTGAGGAGCTAGAGGTAGATACGCAATACTATGTTGAAATGTTTCTAGTCAAAAACTGACACACGTATAAATTCTTCCCTTTTACATCTGTCACCATGATTCTATGTTGTACTATTGCAATTAAAACACATCATACAATGTACAAATTTTAGTAGAACATCTTGTTTTATTTATATTTATTCTGAATTTCTTAACTAACCAAATCTCAACAACATAAAAGCCTGTTTCCCTGCTCCTTCACACTAAAGGACTCACATTAGCAATAAAGCTGTTTAGTTCTGTTGTCTAGCTGGAAACCTTGACAGATTACAAGGGTCTTTTTGTTCCTTCTCATAATAAAATCCCATCTTTTTTACAGGGCCTCAATATCATCTTTGTCTGTGGCAATAATAGTGGCAGTTTCTTTCTCCAGACTGCAATATTCTCAAAAACTCTGGTGACAACAAATGTAGTAAGGATAATATTTTTAGAGTATTGTTTGAGCATTTCTACAGGCCTTTTCCATTTTTACAAGAGTGTGGAATCATTAAATGCTTTTGATATATGGATCAATATCTTTTTTTTTTTTTTTTCAGGTCAATGTAAGCAATATCCAGGGTTCGGTACAACCAAACTTGGTTCAATGTGTTTTCAGTGTCCCCATTGATCAAAACACCATCAGCTTCCTAAGCACTGTCAATGGTGCAAATATCAACATCAGCAACATTGCTAATTCCAAGGTAGATGTTTTTCTTGACATCATGGAAGGTTCAACCAATGGTGAGTCTGATCACTTTTTAACATGTTACAGGTTGTTATTGGACATGTAGCTGATACAGAAGGAAATATAGTTCATAAAAATATCTGTAATACAAATTTGTATCATTTTGAATAGTGACGAAGCAATCCTTTTTGATACTTCCAAGTCTATTTCTTTCCACCTCAGACTGTATGTAACAGCACACTTAAGAAATCCTGATGGAGGGAACAGAGACGTTGTGTCGAGTGTACAACACTAGGGGTCACTCTTGGGAGCCCAAACACCTCTGACAACTTTGAGAAAAGGCCAATGAAATTGGGTGTGCAGATTTTGCATAGCTGGCCACGCCCCGGATATCTGGGTATAAATAGGGCAGCGCAGGATCTGCTCACTTGTTCTGTTCTGAGGAGTCGAAAGCATCTCAGCTCACTCAGAGGCAGTCTGGAGTTGTGGCATGAAGGACACAATGTCTCTGTTCCCTCCATTGGGGAATGAGGGTTACCATACATAATCGAGGCGTTCCCCTTCTGTCGTACACTTTGCATTGTGTTGAGTGTACGACACTAGGGGTCCCTGTGTAACACGCCACAACTCAGACGGCATCATGAGTGCTCGGGGCGCAGATAATAACAAGCCAACGTGTTAAAATAAGTGCAGCTCACCTCTTCGTGACCTTCAAACATCCAAAAACTGATCTATCGCAGACAGGGTCCTGCAGCCAGGCCTTTACTCAGTGGAGTGGCTGAGTGTCTTAAGAATGTTGGGACAGTACCAGTTTCCCCAGAGAGAAAAGACACTACAGAGATCACAACCTGCCCAGAGGGGGGATAAAAGAGGTGGGCTCCACTCCAGGGGAGACTACCAAAAACTCAGAGCCTAGAGACAGGAATGTCTCAGGGGAAACACTGCATCACAGGGAATATAGGTGGAGATTACACACATGGGACCACATGAGGAGCCACTACATATGGGGCACAAATCCAACCAAGAGCTTGCAAATGCCACTTAAGTTGTGTTGGATTCTTATATTGAGTTCCTCCGCCTGAACTCGGCTACGTCCAGAAGTGTTAAGTGATGGAAAGGTTGTTCAGGGCTCACATAAGGAAACTTACTGAACTTACAAAGCGTAATCACCATGGGGGGAAAGCGCTACAACAAGCTCTTCATCTGACCAGTGTCCTGAGTCGAAGAGCTTGCGTTCAAGACTCTGGTCGACACTGGCTGACCTGGCACTGTGTTAGGTGTAGCCCAATCCACAGCTCTGCAGATGTCTGTTAAAGAGACCCCATTCGCAAGAGCTGTTGAGGCAGCAACACCCCTGGTTGAGTGGGCTCTCACTCCCAGTGGGCAGGGTAAACCTCTGGCCTGGTAGGCCATACGGATCGCATCCACAAGCCAGTGGGAGATCCTTAGTTTGGAGACAGCCTTCACCTTCTGCTGTCCTCCATAACAGACAAAGAGCTGCTCGGAACATCTGAAACGTTGAGTACGTTCTAGATAAATGCGCAGGGCATAGACTGGGCATAATAGGGTTAGGTTTGGGTCACCTTCCTGAGAAGGGATAGCTTGCAAGGTAACCACCTGGTCTCTGAAGGGGGTGGTGGGTACCTTGGGCACGTACAGAGGCCGGGGTCTCAGGACCACGTGAGAGTCTGCCGGCCCGAATTCTAGGCACGAACTGTTGACAGAGAGGACTTGAAGGTCTCCCACTCTTTTGACAGATGTGAGCACAGTCAAGAGAGCCGTCTTCATAGAGAGGGCATTAATATCAACTGACTGGAGAGGCTCAAAAGGATCTTGCTGTAAGGCCTGGAGGACAACAGCAAGATCCCAAGAGGGGATGAGATTTGGCCTGGAAGGGTTCAACCTCTAGGCGCCTCTAAGAAATCTGATAATTAGATTGTGCTTCCCCACCTATCTGCCTTCCACCAAGTCATGATTGGCTGAGAAAGCCGCTACATGAACTTTGCGTGTCGAAGCAGATAGGTGCCTATCCAGGCCTCCTTGGAGGAAGGATAGCACAGATTCGATGCCACATCTCCGTGGGTCCTTCCTTTGGGAAGAACACCAGTTCACAAAAATGCGCCATTTTAGGTCATATAGCCGCCTAGTGGAGGGGGCTCTAGCCTATAGCAAGGTGTTCACCACTGAAGGTGGGAGGTCTCTGAAATCCTCCTGGTCGCGTCCAGGGACCATAGGTGGAGGTTCCAAAGATCTGGGCGCAGGGAGGTCCTTCCTCAGAGGAATGCACCAGGGAGAAACTGATGAGAGGAGCACAAGGTCCGAGAACCAGGTTCTGTTGGGCCAGAACGGGGGTACCAGAAGAACCTGTTCTCTGTCCTTCCTGATCTTGCACAGGGTCTGTGCAATGAGGCTCAGTGGGGGAAACGCATAGTTGAGTAGGTCCTTCGGCCAACTGTGCGCTAGTGCATCTATACCGAGGGGGGCCTCGGTTAGACGGTACCACAACTGGCAGTGAGTGGATTCCGGTGAGGCAAAGAGATCTACTTGTGCCTGTGCCTGGCCGAACTAACTCCAAATCAGCTGGACCGTCTGAGGATGGAGCCTCCACTTGCCTCCGAGCGAATTCCTTCGTGACAGAGAATCGGCCACCTTATTGAATTCGCCGGGAATGTGAGTGACACAGAGAGACTTGAGTCTGTGTTGGCTCCAGAGTAAGAGATGGCGGGCCAGTTGTGACATGCGAAAGGAGCGGACACCACCCTGGTGGTTAATGTATGCCAAAGTCGCTGTGTTGTCTGTGCGGATTAACACATGCTTGCCCTGGACTAAAGGTCGGAACCTCTTCAGGGCTAGAAGCACTGTTAATAACTTTAGGCAGTTGATATTCCAAAGCAGCTTGGGGCCTGTCCAGACCCCTGAAGCTGCACGCCCATTGCACACGGCGCGTGCAACGGACACCGCCCTGGTGGTTGATGTACGCCACAGTCGTTGTGTTGTCTGTGCGGATCAACACATGCTTGCCCTGGACTAAAGATCGGAACCTCTTCAGGGCTAGAAGCACTGTCAACAACTTTAGGCAGTTGATATTCCAAAGCAGCCTGGGGCCTGTCCAGACCCCTGAAGCTGCACGCCCATTGCACACGGCATAATAATAATTTAGAATGCGAATGCCCACTTCCCTGAGAGGGGCAAGGGCAGCCTCCACAACCTACGTAAAGACGCAGGGCAACAGGAAGAGGCTGAAAGGAAGAACCTTGTACTGATAAGCCCGACCTTCGAAGGCAAACCGCAGGAACGGCCTGTGTCTTGGAAGGTTTGAGACATGAAAGTATGCGTCCTTCAGGTCTATTGCCACAAACCAATCTTGAACCCTGACACATGTGAGAATGTGTTTGAGGGTTAACATTTTGAACAGGAGCTTGTGAAGGGCCCGATTCAAAACTCTTAGATCTAGGATTGGTCTGAGCCCACCACCCTTCTTGGGTACAGTGAAGTAGGGGCTGTAAAACCCTTTCTTCATTTTGCTGAGGGGACAATTTCTATTGCATCCTTAGCCAGAAGGACTGTGATCTCCACATGAAGGACCACAGCGTTTTCGCCCCGAACTGAGGTGATAAGAACACTGCGGTACCTGGGCGGGTGTCTTGCAAACTGGATGGCATAGCCGAGCCGAATGGTCCTGAGAAGCCAGCGAGAGGGATTGGGGAGGTTCAGCCAATCTGAAAAACTCTCCGCTAGGGGCCTCAAAGGAGTTATACCCAACGTACCTGGAGTGGGGGGTGTTGTGGCTGCCAGAACGGTCTGTGGCTGGATTTAAGAAACCCCGAGAACCACTGACTGTTTTGCCTGGCGAGTTCGTCTGGAGGAAAAACCAATCAGGGGATCTCCCTGGTGGGGAAGATCGTCTGAATGAATTTGCTGTTTCAGAACATGGGGGGACACAAGGGGTGTGCCAGCACATGGGGGAACACAAGGGGTGAGCCGGCTGTTGCAAGGAGGGTCGGAAACGCTGTGAGTAATGCCCAGAGAAGAAGGAAATTGCTCCTTTATTGACCATGTGGTGGCCGTCTCCCGGATGGCAGACAGCCAGAAAGGAGCCGAATCCAACGCTCGGCCCCTCGTCGAGTGTGGATCCAGGCAGGTCATAAGGTCCCTCTCCTCTGTTCTGCCCATCTCAGGAACGCTATAAAGCCTGATGAGGGTTCTTTGTGGCCTGTGGATGGGCTGGCGATGGCACCTTCCTGCGAGAGCAGGACAGCTGGGTAGGTCTGGCTGCAGGACTGGCTTGCTGTGGAGCCTGAGCCGCTCTTGCAGGGGGCCTCCCTTAGCGTGGAGCAGGTGGAGGCTGCTGCCTCAGCGGAGATGGGCTGGCTCTCCCTACACAATGAGGCAGGATGTGTTTGATGGCCTCTTTTTGCTTCTTTACCATGGAGAACTGCTAGGCAAACTCTTCCACGGTATCGGCAAAGAGACCAACCTGGGAAATAGGAGCGTTGAGAAAGAGAACTTTCTCAGCATCTCGCATCTCCACCAGGTTTAGCCACAGGTGGCGCTCCTGGACCACCATAGTGGACATCGCCCTCCCCAGAGCCTGCGCTGTGACCTTCATAGCTCGGAGACCATAGTCGGTCGCGGAATGCAGCTCCTGCAGTAGCTCTGGGTCGGGAACACCCTCGTGCAGATCTTTCAATACCTTGGCTTGATAGACCTGCAGGATAGCCATGGCATGCAGGGCGGACGCAGCTTGTCCGGAAGCGGTGTAAGCCTTCGCTACGAGAGCCGAAGAAAACTTACAAGCCCTGGACGGGAGCCTCGGGTGGCCCCTCCCTGGTGGTGTTTTGTGGGCAAAGATACACTGCAACAGCTCTCTCCACCTGGGGGACCTCCATGTACCCCCCTGCTGGACCGCCATCGAGGGTGGTGAGGGAGGAGGAGTTAGTATATCGTGTTCTGGCCGAGAAAGGGGCCTTCCATGATTTTGTTAACTCCTCGTGCACTTTGGGAAAAAATGGTACCAGGAACGAGCGTGGCCTAGAGTCACGGTTGTTGCCTAGAAACCAATCATCCAGCCTCGAAGGCTCGGGGCGGGGCAGGTCGGGTCAACCCACTCCAGCCCGATCTTGGTTGCCTGCTGAAGCGCGGCGGCCATTTCAACATCTGCCACCGACTGAAACTCAGCCGCCAAAGAGGCGAGTTTGGAAGAGGCGTCAGCTTCAGATGGCTCACGCCCTCCCTTCGATGCTGAATAATTCCTCTCGTCCTCATCAGGAGCTCCGAATAAAAGATCCAGTCCGTACTGGGACGAACTTTCAAAATCCATAAGTTCGACCGGTGAGCACACAGGGTGAGTGTTTTGCGGGGCGGTTCCCCTCCATCTTCTCCAACGCACATTGCTGCAGCTATGCAAAATCTGCACACCCAATTTCATTGGCCTTTTCTTAAAGTTGTCAGAGGTGTTTGGGCTCACTTGGAAATCACTTCTGTCATTAAAAATAGCTACAACCAGTTTAAAAATAAAATACTTTCCATGCTGTGGAAAAGGCTATCAATGATTTTATTACATCAGCACTAGACTTTAATAGACTAGACTTTAATAGAGAAAAGACCAATTCTAGGTCTTTTCAGTCCACATTTAATGTACGTTTAATGTGACATTGGTTTTATACTTGTCACCTCAGTTCTGACTTGAAATGTCCACTGAGTGGCGCTATAACTCTAATGCTCCATGATGATTTAAAATAATGTACCATCTGCACTACACCTAAACCTTTAATCATAAGTCATGTTTTTCACAGGATTCGTACCCAAAGATTCCACATTTTAAGTCCAGTTTCTGCCGGCTGAGCTACCGAGCAAGCTTGTTCTGTCCGGTGTTGTCTTTTTTCGACCCCCTGCCAAATAATTACCCTCTCGTTGAAATCGCTACATGATTGCCTAATCCTAACCCCTCCACCACACCTAACCCTAAACCTACCAATACTAGGGGCGTAGTAATCTGGCAGGGGTCAAAACTGAACAGTAAAACATATGGAGCTGTAATCATAACTGTGTACGAAAACAATTACAGTGTTTTACCGCCTCTAGTGTTAATTTCTATTGTAAACTGCAGTGATATGTACTTACTGGTACGTATTTTCGCAAGATTATATCTTGCGAAAATGTTCCCACAGGTTTGTTTTTGTCATGAGATCAGGTATGCACATGCATAAACACTGAGCTGACAGACTGTCATTTTGCACACATTTTGTAGGAACTGTGCTGGGACAACCAAGAAGTGTACTTGGGTCCCCTGCTCTGGTGAATCTAGCTAATGTCACTTCTACTAATGTTATAAGCACCACAGCTAGCACCACAACTGCAACCACAACTAGCACCACAACTAAGATCACAGTTAATTCAAATGCCAGCATCTCACTCACCAGCCTACTGAGTCATGGTAAATACATTTCTAAGATGTTCTCCAATGATATGTTATATCACAGTTGATTAAAAAATAAATAAATTCTCAATGCATACAGTTCAAATAACTCTATATTTTCTTGAATTGCAGCTACAATTTGCCTACTCAGTATCTTCTTGCATCTGATGTGATGGGACCTGAGAGAGATCTGAAGACTAATCATGCTGTGGAGTAGTATAGATATGTAATAGCATTGGGATGTTTTTTTTTTTTTTTATTTCTTAAATTCACAGACATAGGAAACCCATGCATGTTTAACATGTACAGGGTGTTGGACACATATATGAAGCCAAATTTTTTGTGGTATTTTAATGATCCTCTAACATTATACTGACTGAAAATGACCACAAAAACCTTCTAAAGTTACATTTAAAGCTTATTAACAAACATTACAGATACAATTAAAATATTGTTATTTTTTCTGGGGTCATATCTATTATATACAACCTGATTAATATCTTCACTGCTTCACTGCACATTTTACATCAGCACCATTTTGAGAATCTTTGTCTACCACAAATCAATATATATATATATATATATATATATATATACTGTATATATATTTCAGAGCTAATTGACAATCATGTGTATATATTTTTTCATTTGTTGACCTGACATGGTTTGATTCTAATGATCTTAACAAGTATTCTGGAAATTCTAGTTCATCTAAGACCTTTCTGTAAGGATACTAAGCAATTTTTACAAATTGAAAGAGTATAAGTGTAGAAAAGAATATATTTGTCTACCTTAATTTTGTAATTTAATATGCTTAATGTTATTTTCTTCTATTGATCAGTTAAAATCAATAAAATAGATTTAAAATTGCAATTAGATTACGATAAATTTTTCATCTATTCTTCCAAGTGTGATAAACTGTTATACTCATAAAGATGCAGCGTCTCATGATTTCTGTGCTGTACATGAAACCTTTCAGCTATAGTTCAGCCTCAGAGATGAGAAGTAAAGAAATACTTCGTTACTGTACTTAAGTAGATTTTTCTGGTATCAGTACTTTACTATTTATTTTTCTGACTACTTTTTACTCCTTACATTTTTACACAAATATCTGTACTTTCTACTTCTTACATTTTCAAACTAGGCTCGTCACTTTAGTTTTAATCAGCATTTGGTGGATCACCATGCGATAATAAATAAATCATAGATCGGTTAGTCTTTACTGGCAATGCGATTTGGCTCTCGCACGCTCCACGTCTCCGCCAAACAGTTTTTATCAGAGTAATCATTGCAAGTGACTCGAAAATGGAGTTTAAGGATCATATAAGCAAAACTACTGACCTGTTCAGCACTCCAAGTGCAGGTCAGTTTCATCTGTAAACATGCTGCTAAGAGTTGCAGTTTAATGCTTAACTAAGTAAACAAAGACAAAACTTCAGCAGTAGTACTATAAACGAAACTAAACTAAATTACTATCATCACTCAAAATACTCTATGCTAAAGGACATCATTATTATCTACTGTGAAGTTACAGTAGTAATTTAGCAAACAAATGATGTTATAAAACATTGTTTTGTAATACATTCAGAGGGAGCTAGGGCAGATAACAACACAACCCTTACGAAAATTAATTAAAACCAAAATCCATGGTTACTATAGTTAAACCATGGTAACCACAAATGAACCATAGTTTTGCTGTACCATAGTCTAACCAAAAAAAAAACCAAAAAACAACATGGTTACTATACTTTTACTGTAATAAACCATGGTTAATTTTGATAAGAGAAAAATATGACTCATGATAATGCAATAACATGTTCAGTATTAGGATTTTTCTGTAAAGATATTGTCATGATGTAATCATTAATGGACTAATTTTGATGTTTAGGCAATTTAGAAAATATAGTTTTATTAAATTATAGTATTTAAGTCATTTTAAGATAAAACAACAAAGGTCATGGTCATAATGTGATACTTTAAATTGAACTTAAATAAAATTGTTACTGCAAATAGAATATAATGATATATAATGCAGGTGGAGGCAGTTCTGCTCATAACAGTAAATGGCTAAAGGGAAAAGTGACAGGTACAAGAAAATTTGGGAAAAAAGCAAACATATATCAGAGAGATATCATAAAAAATGAAGAAATTGAAAAGGAAAATGGAAGAGAAGGTGCAGTTGAAGAGAGAGACTTTTTCTTATTTTGCACAGTCCCAGCCTAAGGTTTTAAACATTTATTTAAATGTAAAAAAAAAATAGGGTTGTCCATGGTTTAAGAATTTGTTGTGGGTGTATGAGATGGCCTGGATGAGTGTGAAATTTCCCAGCCTGAAATTTTGTCCCAGTTCAGTCCTGTACTACATGGTGGTTGTTTAGCCTTCATACATTCATTAGCTAACAAATTTTAAATGTAAGTTATTTCGCATTATGTGTCAATGAGTATCTGTACTTCTACTTAAGTGAGGGATGTGTGTACTTTTGCCATCTCTGTTCAACATCTTTTTACACCTCATCCAGTGAAGAGAGGTGCTGAGAGATATCACGTCAATTTATCTAAATGAGCCTATTAGCCAGAAAACGTACAATCCCCTCTCTAATTGACATGAAGACACAAGAGAGAATGTGTGACGAATGGAAAAGAAAGACTGTGATTGATGGCCTGTGAATTTCGTGCTATTCAAAGACCCAGTAACTATGACTGATCCTGCTCTCAGGGCACAGGGGAAATTAGAGCATTCCAGATAAAATATTGTATATATAGTTATAGATTTCATTCTTGGTGTGAACAAGCCTTAAACCACTAGATGGCACAAAAACTCACCGCACCAATTTTCTAAACATTCATGCTTTGCTGTGCACCTGGAAAGTTGGCTAATCCTTGATGCTTTGGCATTGCAGTATGCAGCATCTCATGATTTCTGTGTTGCACAGCACAACCAAATCTCATTTTATCTAAAAACACAGCAATCTTTTCTACATCTCATGTAGCTAAGAGAGATATTGAACTGCTTTTCCAGTATCACTACAATTTGTCTAAATGAGCCTATTAGCCAGAAAGCCTAAAACCCTCTCTCTAATTGACATATAGATGGGAAAGTGAGAGAAAAAGTGATAAATGGAAAAGAAGAATCATGACTGATGGCCTGTGAATTTCGGGTTATCCAAAGAGCCAGTAATCATGACTGATCCCGCTCTCAAGGCACAGGGGAAATTGGAGCATTCCAGAAAAAATAACGCATTGTTGAGACATTTTTAGCAGTGGAAGATGAGCTCTGAGGGACTCTCAACTGCTAACTGGTCATGTCAAAAAATGACTCTACCGTTTGTTCATTTCCTTTCATATTGTGACGTAAGAGTGAAACCCTCAGGCGGTCTAATAAACAATTCCTCTCTGATTGCAAACGACAAATTGATCTCTGTCAAAGTTTCAACAGGGGACAGAAAAAGACAGGCATCTCCATGGACTGCTCTGGGGACACATGGGTTGCCTTGGCAGCTCTTTTGACATCTGTTAGGATTAAAAGGACTGCATATACAGTTTTAGACCAAACACTGCACAATGAAAATGTCTAATTAACCAAGAAAAGAGTTTGTTTCAGTGTAAGTTCCATTCAGAACCATTTGAAAGCAAAACAAAGTTTGCACTCTGCATTGACCATAATACCATAATGCTCCCATTCTTCATTTGTTTTTGTTGTTGTTTGGTTTACCTGGCAACCAGCTCTTCTTTGTCAAAGACAATGATAGATCCATTTATCTCTGTGCACATTTAGCCATCATTTTGCTGTGAACGTTCTAGTAAGATGTCATTTCACCACTCATAATTTACAATGTGGACAATTAGCTTGAGCGACTGTCATTTGCAGTGGAGTAGGAAGTCATTATGGAGTGAAGGAGATGCTTTTATTGGGCTCAGAGGGCATTCAGAGACAGATGAGAGCAAGGATATGAGCGCTGGCCTCTTTGATAAAGTGTGCCATTAAATTTGTGCTTGTGCGGAGACAAACAGCTTCTCGCTGCCCTGCAGTTGGACCTGTGAATCTGCTACTGTGGTTACACTATCAATTGTTGGGTACAGGAAGGTTGTGTATTTACATAAAGCTCTAAAGGGTTAATAATACTCATAATAATCGATTTACAACATAATACGCATTAATGAGATATAAATGAATGTACATACATGTAAACAAACATCCTGCACAGACTTACCTAGACTTATTCCATAACATGTTGAACATATTGACCCTTTCGCAGACTGAGTTTCTACATAGCATTGTAAAAAAAAAAAAAAAAATTTGACAAGTTAACGCTGCAGTATGAGTGTTTCTAATACAACAGATATGTTTTTTCTCTTCCAAGCAACAAAATCAATCACCCTTTATTTTTTTCCATCTTTTGTAAGGTCATAAAATACTATGTTTCTATCTTTTCTGTATATTAAAAAAGCATTCAAAAACCATAAAAACACATATTAACAAATATGGTAACACTTTAGTTTAGCGACCAATTCTCACTATAACTAGTTGCTAATTAGCATGCATATTACAAGCATTTTGGCTGTTTATTAATACTTGTAAAACACATATTAACTCTTTATTCTGCATGATCACATGACGATATTTTAGATCCCTAAATCTAACCCCATATCTAACCTTAACAGCTATTTTACTATTAATAAGCAGCAAATTAGGAGTTTACTGAGGCAAAAGTCATAGTTAATAGTTAGTTAATAGTGAGAATTGGTCGCCAAACTAAAGTATATTATAAAAGAGGCTTCTTAAGAGATTCAGGCCATATTTTGTATAGTTTTTATTAAAAGTGCCTTGTACTTTCAGGCACAACCCTGTTAAACAGGCTCTAACTGGTGTAGAACATATATGGTCCTTCTCAACGTCTCTAGATCTCTGGAGCCTTGAGGATCCTCAGAGACCATTAAACACAATTCAGACCTCCTTATATCATTCTGCTCATTTACTCACTTCCTCGAAGGCTAAAGTGAGAATATTCCTTTTCTTATTCTAAATGGGGACCTATAAATCACCTGCAAAAAATATGATGACAGAAAAGAAATACATTAGATAGTAATGGTCTAAAGATGACCACAATGTCTGTTCTTTTATTTATATATATAAAAAAATTCTGTATGACCATGTGCAGATGTGCGAGTGTGAGTGTGAGTGTGAGAGATTACTTTAAGACAGACCTTCATCACTCTCTCTCTCAAATAGTTCCTACCTTGGAGAAACCAAAATAGCTTTAAGTCTTTGAGACTGTTCATCTATTTTAAATAAGCTTTGGGGCTTCATTTGGTCCAGAGTCAATTAAGACTTATCCAACAGGGAAATCAGTTTATGAGTCTCAGTTAAAGATTTTGAAGGCAAATGAAATCTGAAACAGACCTTCATCTATAATACTTTTCCTTTGATAGGCAGTAACTGATGAGGTTAAACTGTAAGATTTTATGCAGTCAGGTCAGATAATGTCTGATTTATGTACTTACAGGTGCACTGTAAAAAAAAAAAGAAAAAAAAAAAAAGTGAATGTTGAGGAAAACATTACAAGATATGTTGTAACAATATAACACAACAATATATGTTTTATCAGTTAAATTCACTTTATTTCTTCATAACAATTAGCATACATTGTGCATGTAATTACACTCTTTAATTATGTTATTACACTGTAACATATCTATAATTACAACGTAATTACACTATTATATCAAATTTCTGCCACTTAACTAATAAGGTCCTATGCAGTTAATTGCAGTTACAGTGGTGAGGGTAACACTTTAGTATAGGGAACAATTCTCACTAGTTGCTTACTAGCATGCCTATTCATAACATATATATTGGCTGTTTATTAGCACTTATAAAGCACATATTATGCATGACCATATTCTACATCCCTAATCCTACTCAATACCTAATCTTAAAAACTACCTTGCAAAATACTAATAAGCAGCAAATTGGTAGTTTATTGAGGCAAAAGTCATAGTTAATGGTTTGTTAATAGTGAGAATTGGACCCTAAAATAAAGTGTGACCGTTTTTGTTGTTGTTGTTGTTGTTTGTTTGTTTGTTTTTTTGCCAAGCAACAGTTGGTGGGTTGAGCATGCACAGAGGTAAGGAACCAGCCGCTACACTTTTGCACATTTTTTTTTTTTTACAGTGTGGGATAGGTGAAATACGAATTCAATATGTTCTACTCAAAATGAGAATATTTTGTTCCCTCAAGGAGGGGAATAAAATGATTTTGGAATAGGCAAGAGATTATGTTGCATCCTACTCAACCATTGTGGCCTCAATTACCAAAATGTATAATGAGAAGAATTTCCACATGTTCTGTACCAGCAATATACGGTGGCACAATTTATCAGTGCTTTTCAGAACAGTTCTCTATGCCATCTTAACAAAAAAAAAAAAAGCTTGTCTGAGATGGAAAATGCACTTCAGTGTTCTTATGACTGTTCATTTTCTCAACTGTGCGCATCTTAACTTTTCAGGAACTACATGACATGCCCTCAAACCAACAGGATATTTAGGGACCATAATGATGCATCCAATCACGACTCTGAGGCTTCATTTTTTATTTATTTTTTTCTTAATAATTTATTGGTTGTTTGGAAAAAAAAGGTAAAAAACAGAAATGTTTTTTTTTTTTACCCATATTAAAAAATATGAGCCAAATCATTTAAATCTCATATTACAACGCAAGCAGAAAGTGAGTGAAACGTAAGTTTGTGCCTAACTTTTGATTACAAAAAGACATACTTTATTGCAACCTCAGTGGACTCAAATATCCGGAGCAGTATGCATCTGTGTAAATGGCATTCTAAAATGCAGAAAATGCCTCTCAGTGCGATATGGAAAGGCATACAGAGTGCTCTCACTCAACCCAGAGATTTATGGTAATAGAGAATCTTACATAATACAGCATAACAATGAAGTTTCCAGGAAGTCTTTAAATTGCTTATCCAAAAGAAAATATCAAAATACTCATACTGTGACACTTCTCTTTTGCAGGAAATGATCTCTAAAATCATGAAAAATCACTAAACCATGCAATGATGCATTACAACAATTGCTCTTCACAAAAGTTGTCTTGTTTTAGCTAGCACAGACATGCACAACAATTATGTTTAGATATTTGTTAATTAGGCCTATTTGTCTGGGGAAAAGACGTTATTGCTTTTTGGAAGCAATCTTTAAAACAAGCAAACAGTATTACAGAGAATAACACTTTTGTCTGGTCTCTTGTTGTAACACATCTAATCAATGAGCAATTTCTTCTAGATAAAATTAGAATGTATTGTATCTCTAAAGTGATTTGAGCGCATGTTAAAATGAAGCAACAAAAGCTAATGCTATTGTCATGACATCGTTTCTAGCAACTTTGAAGCTGAAGAGTCAAGAAAGAAAGAGTCAAGACACAAAATGACACAGAGATTGTATTAAAGGAGAAGTCCACAAAAGTGAGAACAGCAATAAATTACAAGTGCCAAATACATTTCAATTGGAATGGAATTGTATACTTAACATATACATTCAGTATCAAAATTAGAGGAAGGGGCGAATATCAAATTCTTTGTTAAGACCATTAGGAGACAGTGTGTTCAAAGTGTAAATCCAATATGCTTTACGTTTTAAAAGTAGATTATTAATATCACCCCCGCTTCAAGGTAATTTTACTGCTTCAATGCCAATATATTGTAGAGTCGAAATCGAGTGTTTAAACTTGAAAAAGTGTTGTGGTACTGGACTTCTAGGGTCACGATGCCTAATTGCACATCGATGTTCAGAAATATAAGTTTTGAGCTGTCTACTTGTTTTCCCCACATAGCCCAGTCCACAAGGACAACACAACATATAAATGACGTTAGTTGTTTTACAGAAAATCGTTCCTCAGATTTTAAAGGGGTCATCGGATGCAAAGTTCACTTTTTTTTGTTTGTGAAGGGAATGCACCTCCCAATTTACATATATCCATCTATGTTCACACGAATCAGTCGTGATCCAGCTTCACCCACAGCAGAAGTGAGTATAAGGGTTTTTTCATGAATCTTTGTCATCGCCTTTCCTAATAATGTGCTAGTTAGCAAGTTTAGCGGCTAAATGCGGCTAAAGTAAACAGGCTCATCACTCCACAGAGAGAAGAGAGGGGCGGGGCAAGCAGAGCTCATTAACATTTAAAGCAAACTCGACCAGAACAGGATGATTTTTGCAGAGCTGATATAAGGTAAAAAAAAAAAAGGTGTAATTTACAATACCATTGAGAAATTTTAACCAAAGCATGTTATAGACTTTTCATTAAGACCCTAAAGAATCATATCAACTTGTGGAAAATGGCCATCCAATGACCCCTTTAAAAGTTTTACCAGAAAAGGGATGATTAAAAGCTTGTCTTATATGTAAAATTGCATTGTAGCCACCACACTTAAAATCACCAAAAGGTATATTGCTCAAACAATGCATAGGTTGCGGAACCAACAGATCCGCCCAACATGTTGCGCAAATTAGGAGGTCTCTTATAAACCACCCGAGGTGGTTTATCAAAACTCGACTGCAACTTGGGGACACTCTCAGTGATGTGCCAGTATGTCTGAATTATACCTTCAGTGTTTAGGTTTAGGTTAATACATTGAAATCAATTTATTAATCTATAAAAGCAATGAAAGAGTATCTCTGAGACAATTTCAATCAAACGTTTTTGCTTTTATATGGTCCTGCCTTCACCAGTGTTTAACTGGCAAACTCTAGATGTTCAGAAATAGCAGCTTGTTAAATTGGATTGATGAAATTGCAGAGGTGAAGAGCATTGTGGAATAAATGAGGTCGGAGTGCGATAGTTCTCCATGGTACATGACTGAGCATATTCTTGCGCTATTTTGTTTCTTGATGGAAAAATAAAAACAAACTCATGCTAATGATACAAATAAAGATATTTATAAGAATTTTAGTTTTCTATTCATTATTATTACTAGTTTAGTTACTTCAATTATGTTGAACTGATGTACTGATTTGGCTCCTAGTACTAATCCAGGAGCTTCTCTCTTAATCCAGCTCATCAAAGCATGACACACAGTTCTATCTTCTTGTAGAGAGCCAGCCTGGCTGCTTAATTAGCTTGCTGCAGTGCTGCCACATTTCTATTCAACCCAATAACTGAGAAAAGTGGAAGTTATTATGAATTCATTAACACTCTTAGATTTAGATTTTACATTTTTTTTTAACTTCTTTATCTTGAGAGATAATATGACATAAAGTTAGCATTTGTTTCCTGTACAATGATGCATGTCTCTGCTTAACCTTGAACTACTGTAACACCAGGTGAACTCAGCAAATGCAAAAGAGCAGGATCCAAATACAGAAACTTGGAAACTAGACAAAACACACAACCAAAATTGAGAATTCTGATGAGACAAAACTCAGTGAACACAGGACTGACTAACACAGCACAGGTAAGAACAATCAGGGGATAATGAAGGGAACAGGTAGGTGGAATGGAAATGAAGACTGGTGCACTGGTGAAGCAGGAAGCCATCATGGATTGCCAGGGACAACTGGCTGTGGCAGAAAAGGCAGAAACGACCTCCATAATCGTAACAGAACACGTAAGGCACTCCGGTTTCTCTGAGGCTGAAGCAAACTTTACAGTGGATGCTGCCACCTCAGGAGAAGCTATAGCAGATGCATGGAGACCACCAGGCACTGGTGGAGCACCACAGGGGTGCTTGAGGAGCAGGAGACAACTGCAGTGGAAGTGAAAACCACCATGGTGAAGCCAGCAGAGCTGAGGACCACGGGGGCACCACTAGGGCTGGAAACACCAGCTGGGGGCCATGGCACAGATGGAGTCACCATGTTGGAGTCAGCAGAAAGCCTTCATGGCCATAGCAGAAAAAGTAGGGACAACCTCCGTGGCCATGACAGAACAGGGAGGATCTTCGGGTGGCTCCTGGACTGAATCAGATTCTGGGACTGCATGATGGAGCTGATGGATGATGATAAGGCTTTCAATCATAGCTGGCAATGGTTAGTAATAGGGCTGCAATGCTTCCTTGATTCTATTTGAATATTCGATTATCAAAAAATCCTTGAGTCCATTTTGCCTGTGTCGAGTAATCGGGAAAATACTGGAAGTGGCGCATTCCAGATATTAAACCAGTTTAAAAAATAATAAAAAAGCATAATGCTATTAAGAATTCATAATTGCTTCTATTCAATTAAATAAATATGCAATGCAGGTTTAATATATGCGCTTTCATTATTTACATGCATGTAGGTTATGTACATGCATTTCACAGTAAATGCTGCTACACAAACTGTTATCCTTTACATGTGTGGAGCATCTCAAACTCCATCTCTGCATGCTGTTGTGAGTTTGGGTTTATTATAACAATCATCTGGTGCAACTTGTACCATTTCATCAGATTTGTAAGGTAAATCACTCGCTTTGAGTTTACTTGTTTTGATGTCCACATATTTAAGAAATTACAGTGGCTGTTGTTTTTCTATCATAAAGAAATGGCCAAATATTAAAGATGAAGTGGAAATTTGAATTAAATGTTGTTTAGTCAGTAACACAGAGTAGATCACGCAGTAAAGTGTAAAAACAATCGTCAAGCTGTTGGCGCCCTCTGCAGTCTTTTGTTGTAATGCACATTAAATTTGTTTAATTTGTTGTAATGTACATTAGCTCTATTGTTTGTAATACATTATGTATTTTAACAGTTTTGTTCAATAAAACCATATGATTACTTGCTTTTGATACTTTATTTGAACTGACTATTGCCTCATTGCTTTTATATATATATATATATTTTATGTTATTTTAAAGGCTATAGTTCACTTAAGTCTATTTTTATTACTACAAAAAAAAAAAAAAATCAATTATAATTATCTGATTACTCGAGTAATCGCCAGAATAATCGACAGATTATTTGATAACCAAAATAATTGTTAGTGACAGCCCTAGTTAGTAATGCTTTTTGGAAACACACCCTTGGATGATGTTTCAAACCAGGGTGTTTGTTTGTACTTAAGAAATGTTCAGCTGTTTATCAGAAGCTAATTATTTATTAACAATGACAACAGTGATCATAGTGGCGAATATGGTCTTCCAAAATTTTGCTTTAGAGCAAGTTATTGTGTCCTCTTTTAATTATATTAAAGGGATACTCCACCCCAAAATGAAAATTTTTGTCACTAATCACTTAGCTCCCATGTCGTTCCAAACCTGTAAAAGCTTTGTTTGTCTTCGGAACACAATTTAAGAACACAGAAAAGTATGAAAGCCATCGTCAAATTTGTCCATTTGCCATCAGTGGTTCAACCATAATTTTACGAAGCTACGAGAGTACTTTTTGTACGGAAAGAAAACAAAAATAATGACTTTATTTAACAATTTGTCTCCTCCACATCACCGCAGCGCCATTTTGGAGAGTATCTGCTGGGTGCAAACAAAAAAACTGTTTTCGTTTAAATTAAAGTGCAAATAAACGTAGAAAACGTATTGTATCCTATGGTGTGGATGACACAGAACAGCATACGCTGTTTGCGCCAGTGGATACTCTACAAAATGGCACTACGGTGTCACAGAGGACACAAATTGTTGATTAAAGCAATTATTTTTGTTTTCTTTGCGTACAAAAAGTATTCTCATAGCTTCATAAAATTAAGGTTGAACCACTGGCAGATGGACTATTTTGACGATGTCTTTCATACTTTTCTGGGCCTTGACAGCGTTATTTACTTGGCAGTCAATGGGACAGTCACAAACCTTCCGGTTTTCATCCGAAATATCTTAAACTGTGTTCCAAAGACGAACATGCACATGAAATGACATAGACATATTACAACTCTAATCAAGTTTTTATTTTGATCAAGTCAAAAATGTGACTTGTAATTTAACGTGAATCAACCAGAGTACAATAGGTTACAGAACTGAAAATCATTTTTAAGCATCAGGAGAAATGAAGGTAACACTTAGTTTAGGGACTAATTCTCACTATTACTTATTAACATGATGGCATATGTTAATATATTAGTATATTAATATAACATAGTACGGTAACACTTTAGAATAGGGAACACTTATTCACCAGTAACTACGATTTTTTCCCTCAATAAATTTCTAATTTGCTGTTTATTAATAGTAAGGTAGTTGTTAAGTTTAGGTATTGGGTAGGATTAGGGATGTAGAATAAGGTCAAGTAGAATAATGCATTAATATGTGCTTAATTAGTACTAATAAATGGCTAATATTCTAGTAATATGCATGCTAATAAGCAACTAGTTAAGAAACCGTAAAATAAAGTGTTACCCATAGTACTTATGAAACACCTATTCTGCATGACCATATTCTAAATCCCTAATCATACCCAATACCTAAACTTAACAACTGCTAAGTATTAATAAGCAGCAAATTATGAGTTTATTGAGGCAAAAGTCATAGTTAATTGTTTGTTAATGGTGAGAACTGGACCTTAAAATAAAGTGTGACCAAAATGAATCATTAAATTAACAACCACATTACCAGTTTTTTAACAGTGTGCTAATTTAAAGGCCAAACTCCCTTTTCAGTGTTGAGACTCCTCTTTACTTTTTTTTCTTTTTTTCAGTCATTCCACTTCACTCTTTCATAACTGAGAATGGTCACCAGATATGAGTCCACAATTTGGAGACAAATCGGTCTGGCGATTCAGTCATTCGTGAAATTTTGCTGGCTGTAATGAGTCATGCTTGTCTTACTCACACACAGTCTCATTTCAGAACACTACAATGGCATGCTAGACCTCACTTATGACACTAGTACTGTGAAGATAAAAGAGGATGTGAAGTTCTGTAATAAGAGGATGGAACCGCTATAGATTGAATTGTATCTGATTTTGTGCAGCACTTAGAAGGCGGCAATCTGATGCTGCTGAAAATTGTCTCCTGAAAAAAATTCTTTGTGAAAGAAAAAAATGAAATAAAACTAAATCAGAAAGAATGAACTCCCAATCACACCTTTTTAAAGACCAAATATTAACACTGACTTTTTACCTAAAAATCATTTTTAGATCAATTGAATGCTGCTGAAATAGACTTCTCTTTGAAATTAATAGTTTAAGAGATGCATTTTACTCTCTGTTTCTCATGTAAAATGTGATTATAGCACAATTCATATAAATGAATATAAACACACAAAAAAAAAAAATTAAATATTGTACTGCCTGTTTTCCCAGCCATTACATATCTTTTTGTTTCTCCTCACTTTTTTTTTTTCACTTTTTTCCATATATTAATTAGGGTAAAACTATACAAATATTGAGTAAACATGATATATATAATTCAACAGAAGAATCTATCACTATTTAAACATCCTTTAAATTTTCCTAAATTATTTTAGTAGTACGTCATTTTGGTTAAAACCATCTTCTAATTAAAATGGTAATTCCTCAATCCCTTAAAAATCCTTTATTCTACTGACACCTCAAGAGGATAGTATTAAAGTGATTTGATAACTCTACCATAAGTGGTTAAACTGATGGTGTTAAAACTCAATCTGTGTTACCAGCATCCCTGACCAGAATGAATTTAACCACTCCATTAAAAGAAAAGAAAATTACACATATTTTTTTTACACTGTGGTCAGATATGGACTGTTTGTTTGGTTTACAGCTGATTTGAAGATTTTGCAGTCTCATTAAACTGAAACACTCTCACACCTCAGTTTATGCTCAATGTATGCAAATCCTTATTATTTAAATTATATTCCAACATATCTGTCAAGAGACATGGCATCTTAAATTGTTTAAAGCTTCAACATCCAAATTTGGTGTCTTTCTAAAACACTTGTGAATGTTGTGTTTGATCATTTTAACCGTGGACATATTCACTTTCATTAACTCTAAACCTGACTTTGTGCTGATCCACATCATCCCACGTCATCATTAGCATGGCCCTAGAGTAGAGCGTTCCACTTCATTTCAGGATCTGCCAATATCACTTTAACAAGCAGAGCCCTCGGGTCAAAATATCAGCAAAAGAAAGATTCTGCTGAAACTCAGATACCCTTCTTCATTCAAAACTCATAAATGCAAAACAATGACAAGTCGAATATGTAGAAAAGAAAAATATATTTAAATACAATAATGTTGAGAAATGTCAATACTACTTTTAATTTGTTTCCAGTGGTTCTTCCCTTTCTGGCTAGGGAGTGAATAAAAGATCATCTGAAAACCAGTCTTCAAGACACAGAAAGACACAAAAGGTGATTGATCTAACTAACTTCACCTTATATTTTCTAACTCACGAACTGGTTAGCAAAAACTCAAGATGGTGGTGCACTGGGGAAATCTAACACCTTTACACAGTTTGTTTTATGCGTACCAAGATCAAAACATCAATAAACTTTATACTAGTGATTTAAATTAAGAACCCATTAACTAAAAGAGTTCATTTAGAATTCCATGTATTATAAGTAGGCGAAGACAATTTGATAAAACAACACATTCTTAAAAGATATGTTAAAATTAGATGTGTTTTTACAGGTTTATCCCTATGGTGGCAGAGATCAACAAACACAACAGAGAACAAAAAATTGTATTTTGTTGTTTTGTTTTTGTTTCAGTTTTTTGTTGTTTGTTTTGTTTTGTTTTGTTTTATTTGTAGTAAAACCACAGTTCAATTTTTAGAAGTGATCTATTGTGGTCTGTGCTACTTGCAGCACATTTTATTGTGTTGTGAGTATTTGCAGCACATCTATTTTTTGCAGTGCTTCTGTCTTAGTTTGTGTTGAGTATTTGCAGCACATTTCTGTTTTTGCAGAGAGTTTCTGTATTTGTGCTGTGAGTATTTGCAGTGCGTTTCTGTTTTTGCATTGCATTTCTGTATATGTTTATGTTGAAAATATTTGCAGTGCTTCTCTGTTTTTACAGAGTGTTCCTGTATTTGGCTGTGTTGTGAATATTTGCAACGCATTTCTGTTTTTGCAGTGCATTTCTGTATTTTGATGTGTTGCGTGTATTTGCAGTGCATTTCTCTATTTGAAGCCATTTCTGTATGTTTCTGTTTTTGCAGCATGTTTCTGTATTTGGTTGTGTTGGAAGTATTTACAATGTTTTTTGTAGTGTGTTTCTGTATTTGTCTGCGTTGTGAATTTTTGCAGAGCGTTTCTGTATTTGTATGTGTATATTTGTATGTGCAGCGCATCTCTGTTTTTGCAGCATGTTTCTGTATTTGGCTGTGTTGCAAGTATGCATTTCTGTATTTGCTTGTGTTACGAATATTTGCAGCACTTTTCCGTTTTTGCATCATGTGTCACAAATCCTGTCCATGGTCTTCAGTCTGCCTGCCACCAGAGGTCGCCTTGCCATTCTATTTACAACACAGACTGTTGAACTACACCCCAGACTACATTTCCCATGCTCCACTTCACTTATTATGCACACAGCTGCATTCTGTTTTTGCAAAGCGTTTCTGGTTTTGATTGGGTTGCTGTCACAGTATTGCCATTTCGTAGGAGCAAGGAACAAGGAGACTTGGGTTAAATGCAAACATACAGTCTTTGATATTCATCCAAGGGTCAAGCAGGAACACACATGAAGCTCAACTGAGGAGAAAAGGAAGACATACAACACTGGACGAAGCAAACTGAACAGAACAGAGCTTAAGTACTGAACTAAACGAGGGGATTAACAAAATACAACTGAAGTCAGTGAATAATCAAACATGAGGGAGAAACTAGGTAATGGGGAGCACATAGGGAGAAAAACAACCAAACAGACAGTCCCTCCCGGAAGGGGGCCATGGCGGAACAGGCAGTTCAGGGAGCCATGGCGGAGCAGCCTCCTTGGCTTCTGCACTTGGCCCGGGCCCTACGGCTGGAACAGGGTATGACTCTGTGTATGACTCGGCTGGACATGAGGACAGGAGTTTTCTCTAGGTTGGACTTTGGAACAGGAGCCCTCTCTGGGCCGGACTTGCGAACAGCGGCTGTGTTCAAAATGGCATACTTGCTTACCGCTTACTGCCCAGCACACAGTGCATACTGCCTACTTTCTTTTTTTTGAAGAAGAAGAAGAAGAATAGTGTGTGAAACGGTATACAATAAGCTAAATGTTTTTCAGAGTAGTTTGTTTGTCACATGATACACTAAACACTGAACATTAATTTAGCACAGCTGTTGAGCTTATTACCATACAAACAAATGTGTTAACAGTTCTTTTGACAAAGGCTTGTTAATAAGGCTTCATTAAGCAATAATAGTAAACAATGCTATATTGCCCAATTGAACTCATTTAATAGTTGATGAACTTTACATATTGGAAAGAACTGAATCAACACAGAGCTGTCTTTAACTGAACAATGATATTTTTGTTATTACACTACATGGAAAAAGCGATATATTCTAGTTACACTAAGTGCAAATAATGATAATTCTGTTTACACTAAACTAGCAGCATTTTTTAGCAACAAGCGTGTAAATAGAAGTTAAGTGGAAGATATTTATAATTCAGTACTGTAGTACATTATAAAACAGTATGCAATAACATATTAAGTGTAAATTATATATATATATATATATAAATTGTACAATTATTAATGTATAAATTATCATTATATATACATTTTGATGGGAAAATGAGGAGCACGAGTTTGAAAAAAGGCGGATTCGAACGCGGGTCTATTGCGTCAAAAGCACACGTGTCGTGTCCATTACCCCCTGCTTTACGTGCCGTAGAAATGAAAGTACAATTTATGTCCTACTAAAGATAGATTTTTTTAAATACACAGTAATAGTTTGTCATTTATATTTATATTCATTATATTTATTATCACTTCTATAACATGTGCTACATTTATAATTACTATTCCCCACTCACGCATTTGAAGATAAAAAGTAACATGGAGCACATTGCATTCTGGGAAACCGTATCCCACGCACTGTCTTCAGGTGCATAGATCAAATTTCAGCAAATGTAGCAGGTAATCCGGATATTCCATGCATACAAAAAATTCACATACTATTCACAGTATACACATAGTATACTACAATATAGTAGGAGTTGTATGGTAGTATGCCATTCTGAACACAGCTTCTATACTGATTTCAGTGTACTTGAGTTATCTTTAGCAGATTCTGGAAAATATAGTAGGTCATCTGGGTATTCCATGCATACAGAAAATTTGCATACTATGCACAGTATACATACTGGATACTGCAGAAATAGTATGATAGTATGGCATTTCAAACAGAGCCAGAGTCTCTGGACTTGGGAACAGGAGCCCTCTCTGGGCCAAACATGGAAACAGGAGTCCTTTCTGGGCCGGACTTGGGAACAGGAACCCTCTCTGGACTGGACATGGGAACAGGAACCCTCTCTGGACTGGACATGGGAACAGGAGCCCTCTCTTTGCTGGACTTAGGAACGGAGTCTCTTTGGGCTTGACTTCAGAACTGGAGCCCTGTCTGGGCTTAACTTTGGAACAGGAGCCCTCTTCGGGCAAGACTTAGGAACAGGAGCCCTTTCTGTGCTGGACGGGGAAACAGAAGCCCTCTCTGGGCTAAACTCAGGAACTGGAGGCCCCTCTGGGCTGGACTTAAGAGCAGAAGCCCTCTGTGGGCTGGAGAGCAAAGCGGCCAGCAGACTTGAGAGTACAGCGGCCAGTGGGTTTGACTGTAGAGCGACAGACAGGCTTGAGTGTGAAGCAGCTACGGTTTTAGGGCTGAGACAGATCTTCAGACTGAAGCCAGGAAAAGGGAAGTTGAAAGGAGTACAGATGTACTCCCTGCCTGACTGGGACGTGGGGTCATCCTGGTCAGACTTCTGTCTACTGCCTCGGGGGTACCACGGAGGTGACATGCGGTTGGTACCATTGGTTAGATATATGGGGATTCCTGGCATGGGGTGAGCTGGTGAGACACGGTGTGTTCCAGAGGGGGCTGGATGATGAGACTTTAAATTCTGCTTTATTTATTCCACTTCAAAATCTGAAGCATTTAAATAAAGGACAAGATTAATCAACTCAGTCAAAGGGAAATCACACATGAAGAGATCACAACGGATCATCTCTTCATCCAGCCCCAACTAAAAACAGGAACTGAGTGCAGTGTCGTGCCAGCTCACCCGGTTTGACAGCTCGAGGAAATTCTCCACATATCTCTCCAAAGGCCAACCACCCTGCCATAGGCATCACAACTGATCCTCAACCTCTGTCATATTTATCTTTGGTCCGGTGTTCTGTCACAGTATTGCCACTTCGCAGGAGCGAGGAGGCTTGGGTTAAATACAAACAAACAGTCTTTAATATTCATCCAAGGGGTAACAAAGGGCAGGCAGGAACACACATGAAGCTCAACTCAGGAGAACAGGAAGACATACAACACTGAACTGAACTAAGTACTGAACTAAACGAGGGGATTAACAAGATACACCTGAAGTCAATGAACAATCAAACACGAGGGAGAAACTAGGTCATGGGGACCACATGGGGAGAAAAACAACCAAACAGACAGTACATGGGCGTGACATTTGCTAATATTTGCACCGCGTTTCTGTATTTGTGTTGTGAGTATTTGCAACGCATTTCTGTTTTTGCAGCGCATTTCTGCATTTGCTTGTGTTGCGAGTATTTGCAACGCATTTCTTTTTTTGCATTGTGCTTCTGTATTTGATTGTGTTGCGAGTATTTGCCACAAATGTGTTGTCAAACTGATGAAGATGTTTTCTTAATTTTCTGGTGTTCTTCTATTTGCATGGTTTTCTTAAGTTGCAGCACGTTGCGCTCTCTCGGCCATGGTATTTATCGGTCTGTGAATGAATTGTACCTTGGGATGTGGAACAGTATTATTTGTCATATGATGAATATGAATAATTTATGGTAATGCTATCAGATGTCTGTCATCATTTACTCACCCAGATGTCATTCCTCACCTGTATGACTTAACTTTTTCTGTGAAACAGAAATGAAGATATTTTGAGAAATCTGTTTAGTTTCAACAACATGAGGGTGATTTTCAGGTGAACTACCTCTTTTTGTAACAATTTGTAATAATGCACGTTGCTACTTCAATTCATACTGAAATGTTTTCTTTTTTTAACTCTTAACAGTATATTTGTCTGTGTTTTGAGGCTGTGACAGAAACCTTCGTGTCTTTGTGTTCTGTCAAGCAAGATTCCATCACCGGTTAGGAGTATGGGGACACACTGCGTTCCTGTTTTTTCGGCAGTGATTTAATTCCTATGGACATAGTAGAGAAAACATTATGATGCAATCAGTTTTCTGCATCTCAAGCAAAGACTATTCCTATTCTTGGCTACCGAGAACAGCAAGACTATTCAGTGACCCGAATGGAACTCCATCTCCACCTTAACCAGACTAGGTGATGCTGGAGAGAACAAAAGGGAAAACTATTTTAAAAACTGAAAATGCAAAATGTAGCTTGTTTTGTCCCTGTAAAATAAACGATTTCTCTCCCTTTTATGAATTCAATTTTAATCAGAACTACAATGAAGTGATTATATATTTAGGAATACGACTTCAAGATTATTTATTGACAGATGCATGGTATTGCACACATATTTACCTGTAATCTAATGTTCCCTGAATATAATATAAAAACCATCCAATGTTTGTATGAGCAAAACAAGCACTTGACATTCCATCCCCCTTGGGCAAACACGTAGCATCTGACATCATTTGCTCTGTAGATGGCTACCGTGCTTATCAATGGTGACTAATAAATGCATTAATCACCTCTAATAATGCTGCCTGTTCAATTGATCGGCGACAGACAGTGTCAATTTAGCTCTTGGGTTATTTAACTAATTGCTTCCTGGAGCAGATCTCACCTCAGGTTCACAATAATAAATCAGAATGCTGACGTGCAACATGTTCTTCCTGTGATTAACGAGAAAGTAAATATAGTTTATGAAGAGCTTGAACTTTGCTGTGGTAAAGATGTTGCGTTCCAAACCGTGAAGTAAAACTACTGTAAAATATTTTTAAAAAATGTAAATATAAAATCTAAATATAAACATAAAATATATATATATAAAAAAAACAACACATTAATGAATATTCATATTAAAATATTAAATAAATTGTAACAGTTATAAAAAAATGTAAGTAACAATTTATGTAATTTTAAAGGTCAGGTATAGAAATACATCTTTAAGCACAGCAGCAACACAGACATGTTCACTTCCTGTCCAACAAGGGAGGCAGGAACTGTTTCTGATGTCTGATTAAAACCATGTGACGTGTGTCAGCTCTGTATTACCAGAAATGGTTGTTGTTTTATTTGCTGCTTTCATATCTCCCCAGACACTTTGACATTTGCATGCCAGCACACACACGTTTCGGTCGGCAAATTTGCGCTGACTGAAATGTACCTGACTTTTGATGACGTTCTTCTCCTTTTCCATCCCGGCAGATATGAGAGCACTTGAGGCCTCCAGGGACGTTCTCACGAACTGCCATTTTGCCTTCGGTCTGTTGGGTCTATGTCTTCTTGATCTGTTCTTATCTACTCAAGTGTTTTTCTCAGACTGCCAACATCGGGACTGCAGGATTCAAAAATACATTATACTTTCTTATCCTTTGCAGTGTTGAAGAGTTCATAGAAATGTGCTGTTAATAAGCTTTCCACATAAGAAAGATCATATAAACCAACTTTAACAAATTACAAAATGCAAACTGACAAAAACAATGCAAAATAACAAAAACAAAAGAAAACAATCACACTTTATTTTAAGGTCCAATTCTCGCTATTAACAAACCATTAACTATGACTTTTGCCTCAATAAACTCCTAATTTGCTGTTTGTTAATAGTTAGTAAGGTAGTTTTTAAGTTTTGTATTGCGTAGGATTAGGGATGTAGAATATGGTCATGCAGAATATGTGCTTTATAAGTACTAATAAACAGCCAATATGCTACTAATATGCATGTTAATAAGTACCTATTAACGGTGTGAATTGGCCCCTATAGTAAATTGTTATCGAAAATTTTAGTCAACAAAACTGCAATTAAATTAAATCAACTATTCAAACATTTTTTATTTAATATTACATATTAAACATGTTGCTTAAAAAATATTGTAACACTTTTTTTTTACGGTTTCTTAACTAGTTGCTTATTAGCATGCATATTACTGGAATATTAGCCATTTATTAGTACTAATTAGGCACATATTAATACCTTATTCTACATGACCTTGTTCTACATCCCTAATCCTACCCAATACCTAAACTTAGAAACTACCTTACTAACTATTAATAAACAGAAAAGTAGGAATTTATTGAGGGAAAAGTCGTTGTTAATAGTGAATGTGTTGTGTTCCCTATTCTAAAGTTTTGCCAAAAATATTCTAGAGAATTAATATAATAATACATACACTATACAGGACTCTATGCTTGTAACCACAGGTCGAGAGCTATAGATCCATCACAGCTTTGTGATGCGGTTTGCACATGTTCATTTGTACAACAGCATTTTAGTTTTAGCGCCATTTTAAAAAATAATAAAAATCTAAGATTACAAAATTAAAGTAATATTTTAAGAAAAAAAGGTAAATTATGAGAATAAAGTCGAAATATTTTGAAAATAAAGTTATAATTACGTGAATAAAGTTGAAATATTTGGAGAATAAAATCTAAACTTTAAAGTTATAATATATAATAATTATTTCACTTAATTTTTACTTTATTTGCTATGACTTTATTCGAGTAATTTTGACTTTTTTTCTCAAAATATTTTGTCTTTATTTTCGTATTGCTACCACATTATTCTCATAATTTTGACTTTTTTCTCAAAAAATTTCGACTTTATCCTCAAGATATTTTGACTTTATTCTCGTAATTTTGACTTTTTTTCCTTAAAATATTTTGACTTTATTCTTGTAATTAAAATTGTTTTTTTCTTTAACGTGGTACTAAAATGCCGTCATACATTTGAACTATGACTTCCAGAAACACTGAAACATTATGCTACAGTAGTAATAACGGAACTTGTATGGAAGCTCATTTCTGCCACAGGATTAAAAAAAAAAAAAAGGTAATTACAACTTTTTAGCCCACAATTCTGACTTTATTATCAGAATTGTGAGATATTAACTCACAATTGCAGGTTATAATGCAAGAACTTTTTTTTTTTGTATTTTTTTTTAATAAACTTTGAGTTTATATCTTGCAATTCTGACTTTTTTGTAACTTCGTAACTTGCAATTGTGATTTTTTTTTAATCACAGTTCTGAGTTTTTTAACTCACAACTGTGAGTTTACGTCTCGCAATTCTAAATTTATCACTTGCATGTTTAATTTTGAGGGAGAAAAAGAAAATCAGAATTGCCTTTTTAATTTTTTATTCAGTGGCGGAAACAAGCTTTCATAAACTAGTGACCATAGCTAGTTAAAAATTAAGCCTTTCTAGTATGTATCTCTTTTAAAATACACATTTTCATTTGTATAATTTTGTGCACATGCAGGTTATAAAAATATATTTATCCTGTGTATACATATGATTAATCGTAGGATGCATTTGACCAAGTTAATTAACCTGCCAGCTTTATTTTATCTGTTCATTCACTGTTGAGCTTCAGCTAAATTTTGATTTTTTTCCTAATTGTTTTTAATTGTTTCTGTTTTTGTAGCCTACTGACTAACAAAAACTAAATGTCTTCTTTTGTATTACGTAGAAGAAAGAAAGTCATACAGGTTTGTGGAACAACATGAGGATGAGTAATTGATGAAAGAATTTAAATTTTTCAGTAAACCAACCATAAAACAATCATTTTTGCCTGTCATTTTATTGACAAGAGTAACACTGCCTAAAGAATGAGCAATATAATGAGGCTTGCCTTTACAAAAACCACTAATAACATTTCTGCACAAATAGTGAATCTAGTTGACCTCAGGGTCAAAATGACGTCCTCCTACTCTCAGTGTTTTATAATCATTCTTCCACCTCCAACAAAAAAACGTGTGACTTCTCCTTCACACATTTACCAATGGCATGTCTTTTCTGCCAACATACACGTAGCTCCAATCAAGAGCAGATGGAGAAAAAGAGCTGCGAGCGGTAAAAGCCTGTGACCTCACTTATACTCCAAATCATTGCTTATGTTTCAAATCATATTAGGAGGCTCTCATAAAGTCAAAGAACTCTTAATTGCCAACCTCCATGCGCTCTTGTCGCTAAAATGTTTGTCACATAATTTTTGCACTTGAAGCTGTTTATATGAGAGTGCCTTCTCTAATTATCGCTCAGATAAATGTTATTGTTAATAATAGTGTCAGAGCTCATGTTGCTTCAGACTATCGGCTTTAGGACACAATTAATATTGGGGCAGAACACACACGCACCAAAATGAAAGCATTGTCAATTAAACACTTCAGTGCCTACCCAAGAGCCACCTGAGAGATGTTCAGTTTCTTTGGAAAAACACAGCATGTGAAGTAGATTGAGAAAATGCATGGAACACACTGTACATGCATTATGAATGAATGAATAAAATGTGACATACGAAAAATACAAAAATAAATATTGGTATATAAGCTCTGAGAGCAGATCTTTTGGAATCTGTGACACTGTCCCAAAATTGAGTTTCCAGTGATGTTTCCAGAGACATAACATTTGTTTTTTTCTACACTGAAAGAGGAAGTGCTGAGAAAGGTCACACAATCACAGCCAATCATCTTTGATGTTATATATTATACAGTTCTGTGGTTGGGATTGGACCAATGAAATTTCAAGTGGATGGTGCAACCCAGTTTAATATGACAGAAATAGAATTAAGCAAAATGTATGGTTGTTCGCTGGAAGTCACAACAGCAACAGAAGGATGAAAACTCACGCCATTGGTTGTGCCAGTGTTGCTATGTAAAGCTATGCTCAAATAAACAGAGCAATGTTTTGAGACACTGGTGAAATTAAAAAAAAAACATTGCTCTGAGTGTCCTGACCAGGGGTGTTATTTTTATATTATTTTTTATATTATTTTTTTATTATTATTATTTGGTTTGATTCAACACAGAAAAAATAAATAAATAAATCGGGGTTCCCTTAGGCATTTATGCACATGCGCACTCTTCAAAAATGGCGCTTATTGAGGGCGTGCAAAACTACATAGATTAAAATGCATTTATATTTAGATAGAATGGAAGATATAGATTGTACTGCATGTTAGCTTGCTTATTGTGCTCAAGAGCAGAATTTACTGAGCCCATATGTCTTACTAACAAGGAGCTATGCTTCTAACCCCAGGTCAAGAGCTGTAGTTCTAACCACGTAAGTTTGTGACGCTGTTTGCGAATGTTCCTTTAAACTATGGTTTCAGGAAACACAGAATCGTTGAATTATGCTTAACTTGGCTAACGATCCTTTTGGGAAATGCATCCCAGCTCGACACAACAACACAGACTCAACCAATAGCATTTGTTTGGGGCGGGATTATGTGTTTTTCTGACCAATGGCAGATGAGGAGTGTTCGAGAAACCTGTTTAAAAACAATAACTATAATGACAATTCTGTTTGGTCCTAGTGGCACAGAAATGACAAATTTCAGCTTTGATGCCTGCCTGTAGAGCTATAATACTGTGTCATTAGTGTACTTGATTTGTGAAGTGGTTGTTACATGTTTTAACTAGAGCTGTGAATTGATGCCAAAATGTTATTTTATTATTATTTAAATTAATATTATTGATTTTATGTTTCTTTTTTTTCTTTTTTTTTTAACACAATGTTTCACCATAGCTATATTTACACATTAAATTCCCAAATGGAGTCAACATAAATTAAGTTATTTTTAAAAGATTAGTTCACTTCCAGAATAAAAATGTCCTGATTATTTGAGAAGCGTCTGGGTGCAGACATGCACTTGCATTTTCAGACTTGCACTCTTAGACAACTGCACCTCCGCAAGTGACGTCACTTGGAGTCTATTTTATTTTTATAATTTTATTTTATTTTATTATTTTATTATTATTATTATTTTTTATTGAATCTCTTAACATTTTACAACAGTAGCCAGGTGGTGAAGACAAGAAAAAAGAAAGTGAATTACAAAGTCACTTGCAATAGTTACTTGTACTCTACCTGCGACGTCACTTGCAATCCACACAAATCACGGGGTTGCCAATGGAGACAAGATGCTCTGGAGGCTAAACGATTAAAACTAATTTAATAGCATAACGTACAGAGCGCTGCAAGTCATCTGTAAGAGATAAAGACAAAACCCGCAAATCCGTGGCCACAGAACAGCAGAATATGAACGCAATGTGCAAAGTCTCCAGTTAAGCATTTTCCTCCTGTAGAAAACCATTAAAACTTAATATGGCTTAATGTATTAAGAATCATTAAGTGCCATTAAAAGATCAAATTTGTTACATAGTTTATTAATTTAATGTACTTTAAGGCAAGCATATGGCCATGAACACAATGCACTTAATGTGGCAAAACGAATGATAGATGATAGAGACCAAATTCAGTATAAACCTTATTGTTGACAAACTATATACCGGCAGATTTTAACACGCATTAAGAAATGCTTTAAGTGATATTAAACGGACCAACTCTGTATAGGCAAGCAAACGTGTCCAGAACGCAATGCGTTTAATAGACATTTTACTCCCTGTAGAGAATATTCTTTATGGGAAAACGCGAATAAACAAATTAAGGTTATTGAGAAAAATATTCCAGGATTTTTTTTTTCATATTGTGGACTTCAATGGGAGCCAATGGGTTGAAGGTCCAAATTGCAGTTTCAAAGGGCTCTGCATCCCAGCCGAGAAATAAGGGTTTTATCTAACGAAACAGTAATTTTCTAAAAAATATATATATAAATGTATTTACTTTTAAACACAAATACTCGTCTTACACTAGCTCTGCAATGTGCGTCCGCAACTTCACACAGTATGTAATCACAAGATCACGCACAGTTAGTTGTTCGTCTATGTACTTCGCTTCAAAAAGTTAGGGTACAGTGTTTGTTTGACTTTCATTGTGCGGTCGCTTTGTAACCACTGGGTCAGTACTTTCGCCTACATCACGAATGACCATGTGACAACGTAATGCGTGAAGTCAAGCTTAGTGCAAGATGAGCATTTGTGGTTACAAAGTATATCATTTTTTAATTTTTTAGAAAATGAACGATCGTTTGGCTAGACAAGACCCTTATTTTTTTTGGTAACGTTTTTAACTAATATATCTTACAATAGTTTCCCAGATGATAAATCAAAGTACATTACACGTTTTGTGTTATGTTTAAATATGAAAATGAGGCATTATCTAATGAAATTTGTATATATTTCCAGAACAGAAATCTGAATATTGGCTAAATCTGTGGGTTCAAAACATTTTTTTTCTTTTTGTTGACATATTGGAGTTAAAAATAAATAAATAAATAAATTACCAAGAGGTTTATGGATATCTTTTACCTCCTATAAATCAGAAAATACTGTCAACAGCCAGAGGGAAAAAAAATCACCATGTTTTAGGAATAAATGTTATATAAATCTGGCAAATGGTATATGAACAAATCCCTGAGGAAATATAGATAAAAAAAAAAATGTAGAGAGTAGATATTTATTTATGAGGGGGCAAAAATATTTTGAGTAAACAGCCTTTAAAGATAAGTATTGTGACTGAAATCTACAAATGCAAATGCATGAAATATAATACAACAAATATTATTTAATAAATGTGTATTTTAGATCCCCCCATATTAGCATGATCACATCATTCTGGACACAAATAGTAGGGGCAAATATTTAATTGATTGCATTAATTGCAGATTTTGTAAATATTAACTTATAATGGACATAAAAGGTATGGTATTTCCCTCACATACACCAACAAATTTGAAAAGGTTTCTACCTCACTACTAGTTTTAAGCACAATTAAAACAACATTACAGTAATCTATCAAACCTTTGTCTCTCCAATACTACACTCGTGAGTGGGTGGTTGTCTCACAGTCCTATCTGTTTGTCCTTTCCCTTGGGGACACTTTAGCGTTTGTCACCGGAGTCACTCCATCATTCCACAGCCCGGTGTGTGGCAGCTTCTTTCAAGACTGCAGGGGAACAATCTATACAGATAAGCAACTGATGAGCGCTCTGTGCTTCATAAGACCCCACAATGTTTTTTTCATCTTTCATTTACTTCCAGAAAGTCGAAGGTTAAATGCAGAGTAGCTGAAAAACAAACACTGAAATACCGTGCGCTCAATAACACAGAGGTCTTGCCTTCATTGTGAGTGTGGTTTGTTTGGGAAGAGCATAATGTGTATTATGCATTGGGTAATTGGATTGACTTTGCCTTTGCAGTGAGAATGAAAGGACAAAATTCAATATGGGTGCTTGTCACAATAGCCATGACTCACTAAAATGAATAAGCCACTCAACATGTCTTTATAGCAAAACTACAAATGCTGGCAACAATGTGCAAACAAGGTGTGCGACCTCTGTGGGTTCAGGGAAAAAAAGATTAACAACTTAAACTGGCTTTACTTTCTAATTTGGTCATGCATATAGTTGTGATATCATTCTTTCCTGTGTTTTGGGATAAATTGCAGTAACTTTGATAGACAGAACCATACATGTCAAACAACATGGACTGAGTTTAAGTGCACATTTACATGCTGTTCCAGCTTTTACTATTACAGTACATTGGCTCTCATCTCTTGTACACCATTAAACACGTGTCTAGAAAAGGTCACTTCTCACAAACAGGAAATGTGCAAAAGGCTGTTAAACGTGTTGACCCAGACAATTGATCTTACGGTGCCACGTGGAAGGAGGGTATGTTGTTTGTCCGATAACTGTGAGACCAGCCATTGGGCATTTAAAAGAAAACTTCAAAACTGTTCAGCTGGAAAATTACATGTTGAAAGAACAAACATTAATGTGAAAGGCTATTGATCGTCGTTTTAGAGCAATAAAGTTTTGTTTCTTCTCTTATTTAGCAATCAATATTAATCAGCTCCTATTTTGTGGATTGTGTCTGCTAGATACATATTTTTGAAAATGGCCACACTAATAGCAAACGTCAGAGTTTAATGTGTCTCTTTTTGCTCTTTGGTCCATAGGAAAGAGAGAAAAAAGGGGAAAAGTGCCCTGGAGCTAGTCAGTTGGGTCTAAAAAGGTGTTACTGTGTGAATTGTGGTCAGTCTAGCCTGCTAGATGTGTTGCCTCTGCCATGAAAAACTGTTCAGAAACACTCAGCTAGAACTCATTTATTGTTGCTGAGAATGGGATTATAGTACCACAAATATTAGAGCCCCAAGCCAAAAGGTGCGAAATGTATAATTTCTTTCTGAAGTAATAAATTTGGATTACAGTTCTGCCATTGGATTCAACCAAAATCTCAGTATTGCTCACGGGAAATCCAATGTATTTACAAGTGTTCCCCTTAATGAAAATTAGAAGTTATATATCCAAAAAGCAAAGAGTTGTCCCTGTCTCTGGCCTCACCTCCACCTGGGTTATTTCACTTATATTCTTTCCTTCAGACTTTAATATTTCAGCTGCTCTCAGTTTGTCTTTCACAGGCTTTTGCCACTGCTCTGAAAAACAATAACTCTGATTTTGTTGTGCATTATGGGAAAAACTGTTAACTCTATCTAAGTCAGAATCTATCTATCTATCTATCTATCTATCTATCTATCTATCTATCTATCGAAAAAAGAGCAAAAGTTGAACAGAAAGACAGAGGAAAAGAGTGTAAGATAGATGTCTTAGTCATCCACAGAGAATGGGATTATACAGAGGGTAAAATGTTAACTGAAGCTGGAATTTGCCTTTAGGTTCAGTGTTTAATGTGGATTAGAAATCCTCTGAGCTTTTTTCATTTCACAATATGAATGCTAATGAAGAAAAAGGGCTATGTGCAACACAAGGCAGGACAAATATAAGCCTTTATTCACTCTTAAACCAAATAATTTATCAATGCATGTATACACAAATGACATTAAATACGGCATTAAATCAAACCTCATCGGTTCTTGCATGTCACATTATTAAATGTCATGACGCTATGAGAACCAATGTGTTTTTTTTGTTGCCATATTTGATGCATTCTCTGTGCGCATATTTGGAGTTGATTTGAAATGATTTGTTTATAAAGTTAATAAAGGCTTGTTTTTTTATCTGTTCTGTTCATCATACAAAGTGATTGTGTGCTTTCTGAAGAATATAACAGATGAGTCATATTGATTACTGTTGCACTACTGTGAGAGTAACCATTTGGGTTTTGAAAGTTTTGGATGCCTGAAACATTTATTCAGAATATCTTCCTTTGAGTTGCAGCAGAAAAAAACTACATGATGGTGAGTACATCATGAAATACTTTCTATTTTTTGGTGAAATATAATAGGAGTCATATTGACATTAAGGAATTTGGTCACACTTTATTTCAAGGTCCAATTCTTGCTATTAACAAACCATTAACTATGACTTTTGCCTCAATGAACTACTAATTTAACTACTAACTTTTTTACTAATAAAACTATTAGTAGTTAGCAAGGTAGTTGTTAATAGGTATTGAGTAGGATTAGGGATATAAAATATAGTCATGCTAAATGCTTTATAAGTAATAAATAGCCAATATGTTATGAATAGGCATGCTAATAAGCAATAGTGAAAATTGTTCCCTATACTAAAGTGTTACCGGAATTTTACTTGAACAAACCTGGATTCATAAACAAGTTGTAGGTGTTAGATTTTCTACAAGCAGGGCATGGATACAAGTTCAGGGGGGTTGCAAAAGAGACCCAGTGCTCTCACGATGAGATCAATACAGTGTTTCTGCACTATTAGCATCATCTCTGGACTGATAATAGCTGCAACTCTGCTTCCTGTTGCTTCTACAGCTTCTATTGTCTTCATTTGCTTAACATTGTTAGACTCATTGTTTGCCATTCCCAGAAACATTACAGAAGCCACAACAGTAATGCATTCTGTTCACAGTAATTCTATTCTATTCATGAGTTGTAATGTGTCTAATGGGTGTTTGTGTGTTGCTGAATCAATCTCATAGAAGCAATTGCTTGCTACTGATTTTATTAGTGTATGAGCTAACATATGAGGCACCAAGTGTAACCAGACTAATTTTGTGTAGTGAATGAATTACGTGACATGAAATGCATTATTTGATGAGCAGAGTTAGACTTGTTTCTTCCACAGAACGACAAACGCCAACTGCATTTCATCAAGTGACCAGTGAAAAATAACGTCAGCACTTGCGTTTGTCTGTATTGTGTCACAAAATATGTTTTGCCTTTATTTTTTTGTGATTTTTTAAATTTTAAATGAACAAATTAAATTAATTCAATTTAATGCTTCAGAATGTCTAAATGTATTTCATTAGATGCTATAGGTAAATAACTATAGAAGAATAGAGTGTGGTATGCTGTAAAACCATCTGCACTACAAAACCATTATATATTTATTAGTACAAAATTGAAAATGATATGACAACAAATACCAGTTTGCAATAGCAAGCTGTATAATGGACTCTTTTGTTACTTGTTGTATATATTTGTACATCAATTTCCTTTATAAACAAATCTAAAAAATAAAAAGTGCATTCACCCTTAGGAGGGAATGAAGTATAAATTTCATGCACAAAATACATTTGAGGTCAAAAGTTTACATACACCTTGCAGAATCTGCAAAATGTTAAATATTTTACCAAAATAAGTGTATGTGTATTTGAATCCTTTCCAATGACTGTGTGATTTTGAGATTCTCTTCTTGCCCTCATCTTTTTACACTGAGGACAACTGAGGGACTCATATGCAACTATTACAGAAGGTTCAAATGCTCTCTGATGCTCCAGAAGGAAACACGATGCATTAAGAGCTGGGGGGTGAAAACTTTTTGAATTTGAAGATCAGGGTAAATTTAATTTATTTTGTCTTCTGGGAAACAAGTATTCTCTGTAGCTTCTGAAGAACAGTATTAAATGGGGAAAAAGAATTATATTTAGGCAAAATAAGAAAAATGTACACATCTTCATTTTGTTCAAAGGTTTAAACCTCTGGGTCTTAACACATCTTGTTTCCTTCTGGAGTATCAGTGAGTGTTTGAACCTTCTGTAATAGTTGCATATGAGTCCTTCAGTTGTCCTCAGTGTGAAAAGATGGATCTCAAAATCATACAGTCACTGTTGGAAAGGGTTAAAATACACAAAAATGCTGAAAATCCAAAGAATTTGGACCTGAAGGATTTTTCTGAAGAACAGCAGGCAGTTTAACTGGTCAGGACCAACAAGGGACTCATGACCAACTATCACTAAACAAAAACAACAACAACAACAAAACATTCAGGTAACAATACAGTACTAAGATTTAAATGTATGTAAACTTTTGAACAGGGTCATTTTTATACATTCAATTATTATTTTCTGTTGTCAACTATATGTAAACATATGTGAAATACCAGTATCTTATTCAGGTCAGTACTAAATAAAATTAACATTCATTTTGCATGATCCCTCTTATTTTGGTAAAATAAGTAACATTTTGCAGATTCTGCAAGGTGTATGTAAACTTTTGATCTCAACTGTAAATTTTGACAATATACAACTTGCTATTGTCCGTTTGCTATTGCAAAGTTTTGTTTACAGCAAAGGAAAACCAGTCTCATCTTGGCTTATATCAAAATACTCACATTTTCCTTCACAAATTTCATTGTACATTTTGTACTAATTCATGACCGGTGTTTTGTTTTGCTCTCTTCCATGTTCCTTGTTTCATGTTCCTACACTTCCATGTTTATCATTTCTCACCAGCTTACACTATGCCTACATCCAAGCTTCATCTGCCAGAATGCTATTCTCTAGTGAATATGTGAACAGCAGCTAGTGGTAAGCTAGAGATTACAGTTTCTAAAATTTTACATATGGATATTTTTCGATTCACTTCAGAAGGCCTTTATTAACCCTCCGGAGCTGTGTGGAGTATTTTTCATGATGGATAGATGCACTTTTTGGGATTCAAAATTTCAACATCCATTCACTGCCATTATAAAGCTTGGAAGAGCCAGGGCTTTTATTAATTTAACTCCAACTGTAATCATCTAAAAGAAGAAAGTACACCTAGGATAGCTTGATGGTGAGTAAATCACGGGGTAATTTTCATTTTGGGGTAAACTAGCCCATTAATATAAAGTGGGATCCAAAAATTAGTCAGATTACATTTGGCTCCCCATTAGGAAAACTTAGAAATAACTTAAGTACAGCATATAAAAGTCACTTGCAGTGTGGTGGTGAGTTTTACACAGACATGCATCACTCATGTTTTCATTCACAAAATGTCAAAATCGTTAGTTGTGCATCTCATCATATCAATTTTGTAATAAAGGTCCTTGCACACTGAGTCCAAAATTCTCGTCTGAAAAAACAAAAAAAACACACCTCAAGTTGTGTCACTCACATTTATATACCTCTTCCGAAACTTTTGTCAGTCATTAAAATATTTGAATCGGTGAACGTGATTTCTCCAAGTACAACATGTTCCTGGAGTAACATGCTTACTCATCCTGGAGCAACATTCCAATCAACCAATCAGAATTTAGGTATCACCTTTCAGGAAATGTCAGTTTTAGGCTTACAATCAGGGTTAGTTGCTTCTACACCCTTGTTAATTAGCTATCGTTTCCCTCTGATTCTGGGAATAAATTATGGGTAAGATTAGGTTAGGATAGTAACGTTGATCCAGGATCAACAAAGATGTTGATCCAGGAACATGTCTTACTTGGCAAAATCGCAGTGACCTTTCTAAATTGCTGCTTATTAATGGTTAGTAAGGTAGTTGTTAAATTTAGGTATAGGTATAGGGTACGATTAAGGGATCCTAAATATGTTAATGCAAAATACATGCTTACATATTACATACATGCTTACAAAATACATATTTATAAATGTATAAATAAACAGCCAATATGCTAATAATATGCATGATAAGCAACTACACTGTAAAAAATAAAAAACAATTTGTTGAGTCAGCTTAAAATAATTTGTTACCCTGCTGCCTTAAAATTTTAAGTTCAGTCAACTAAAATACGTTTATTCAACTTGAAATGTTAAGTTGTTCTAAGTAACAACTAAGTAACAACTTGTGTTTGCTAAACTTAACAGATGGGTAAGTAACCCAGCTGCCTTAAAATTTTAAGTTGATTCAAGTCAAATATCTAAGTTGTCACTTAGTATAATTTAACATTTCAAGTTGAATAAACTTTTTTTGAGTTCACTGAATTTAAAATTTTAAGGCAGCCAGATTACAAATTATTTTAAGTTGACTCAACAAATTGTTTTTTACAGTGTAGTTAATGGTGAGAATACACTAAAGTGTTACCAGATTTATTGTATTTAAAATCAATTTTAACTAATTTCCAATCTTCTTACTATTATATTTTGGTTCTGTTTTAGCATGGCTGATTACAAAAATCATCAGGTATTCTGGTTTGTACTGTTCATTAATCATTCAAGTCCTCACTGTCATTATTAGAACTGCTCTTTTCTAGTGTCCTTCTGTGGTTATGAAGATCTAGTCTTCCTGATAGCCCTAATACTTTGCCTTTTGACATCAACCCAGAGGCCTCTGATGGATCCCTGTGGCAAGAGGGCGGGTGGTGACAATGAGGCTGCTGTTTCTCTGACTCACACACTCAAAGTAATTGTCACACTCGTACACCAACGTCCTCGTATCCACTCCAAATGATGGACTCTGCCACTGGATTATTTAATGAATCGTGCTGCCCTGTTTTCGTGGAGATTATTTTGGAGTGTCGAACGCCGGTTGCTCTAGGACTGAAGCTCATTGCTATTCATTATGCAGATTTTGTTCCGTTGAGATGCTGAGAGGAGATGCTTTAGGGGCCAGCAGCCTTGACCAGGTTAAACCAAGATATCAGAAAGATGATATCTCATTTATAATATGTGTATGGATTTGTTTAGTGTGTGAAACTAATTTAGTCAACTAATTTAGCATCTAGAGGTTAGAGGTTTAGACCCAGGTTACATCAATATTTAAATACAGGATATAACAGTATAATATATGGATAATAATAGTACTTTAGCAAGAACCCATACTTATTCAGTCATAACTATAAGGTCAATCATCTTTTGCATTTGGTGTCAGGATATGGAGATGATCCTAACTACACATAATGGTCTGTGTTTATGTAAGTTCTAAACTAGAAATCTAAACTGACTCATAATCATTTCCAGAATGCCATGGGAGACAATATGTTAGCCTTTAAATTGTCCATTTTAAATGCCCTCTTAACATGCAAAGACTGTTCTAAAACTACAATAAAACTAACAATTGACTGTAAGAACAACGTTAGATTAATAGTGTTATATACTTGTAATAACAGTGTAATATGTAGATAATAATAGACTATGGGTTCAATCATCATGTGCACTGGGTGTCAGGTTATGAAGATGATCATAACTACACATAATAAATGGTCTATGTTTGTGTAAGTTCCAAACTAGTAAAGTAAACTGAATGGGAATCATTTCAAAGATAGGAGACTATACAATCGCACTTAAAGCTGAGCATCTTGGGTGCCCTCTAAAATAGAAAGATGGTGTTTTAAAACTACAATGAAAGTATATAACGATTAACTGTAAAATATTAAACCACATACAGAAGCTATTCTAAGATTAGTACAGTTTTGAAAGTAAAATGCAGAGAGGTGTAGAGGTCAATCAATGATTTAAATCAATTTTTCTTCTCCATCATTTTCTTCATCATCACAAATTGGAACATTAGCTGTGAATGTTGGAAGTTGTTCTGATGTTCGTCACAGTTTGTCAGACATCTGGGATGCAGAATGGCTGTTCTTTGGAAAAGATGGCTTCAGTGTGCACATTATTGGATCAGAATATTCATTCGGTGCTGTTCCCACCTGGAGGATATAAAACATACCAACCATCTGTTTGTGAACTATTCTCAAAGAATTGTAAGATATATTATAGTTTTCCAGTTTCCTTGGTATCAGTATTGACTTGAATTTATCCCTAAATCCAAAGAAAAGAGCCTTTCACTCAGTGAGAGGTCTTTGTTGCAATGTTCCAAAAGTTTTAATAATCCCTCAAGAGAAAACCATTATAACTGATTATTATAAATCATTGTTCATTTGCATTGTTGAGTCTAGACTCTCAAACACGAGTGGATGTTTATACACACATCATTTTGAGGAGTAGGTGGTCAAGTGTGTGAAATCGCAGAAAAAGACAAACCCACAATGAAAACACAGATAAAATGTGACACACAGCCTCATTAAAACTTGAAATGTATCATCTTTTCCAATTTATGACTCACTATTATATGCATCATTTACTGACAATAGATAGTTTCTTTATGATATGTCAAACATTTTCTTACAAATATTACAGACACAGTCTTTATTTCCAATAAAACTGAAACTGAATATGTTTAAATACTTACAATGTAACTAAAATTTGAATAAATCACGATTTACTTGAACTTTTATCCCTTACAAAAATTAACTATGGTTTTACTACAAATAAAACCAAAAAACCATGGTTACTATAGTTACCATGGTTACTATAGTTTTTTTTGATCATTTTGCCTGTGTTAATGTCAACTTCATACATTTTAGGAATTTTAATATTTCACCCTCGTTTCCTTTTACAACTCTATTTTACACTAAAACAGTTCCTCTCAGGACCTTAAAGGAGAAGTCCACTTCCAGAACAAACATTTACATATAATTTACTCACCCCCTTATCATCCAAGATGACATGTCTTTCTTTCTTCAGTCAATAAGAAATTATGTTTCTTGAGGAAAACAGTCCCAAATTTTTCTTCATATAGTGGACTTCAATGGTGATCCCAAGTTTGAACTTTCAAAATGCAGTTTAAATGCTGCTTCAAATGGCTCCAAACGATCCCAGCCAAGAAAGAAGGGTCTTATCTTCCTCAGCTGGAATCATTTAGAGCCATTTGAAGCTGCATTTTGGACATTTAAACTCGGGAGCACCATTGAAGTCCACTATATGGAGAAATATTCGGGAATGTTTTCCTCAAGAAACATAATTTCTTATCGACTGAAGAAAGAATGAACAGCTTGGATGGGGATGAGTAAATTATCAGTAAATTTTTGTTGTGGAAAAGGACTTCTCGTTCACCTCATTGAAACTGCTATTTTTAATCCCAGGACCATTTTACTATAAAATGCTGCAATATTTGTTGATAGGCTTTCATTCTGTTGGCAAGACTGCAAACTTAAAATTTGTACTATTTTTTATTACATGGTGCCATTTTTTCAAGTTTGCATATAAAGCTGTTTTCTGCTTATGCATTTTATAGGGTCAGTTGGATAAATTATGCAGCTATAATTGTTTTTTAATTAAAATTACGTAGTGATTTGTACGTTTTAAACGTTGAAATACGTCTAAATTGTTTTAGCATCAATAAAAATGTACAAAAATGTACTTTGGTGCCTCCAAACGTTACGTATAAATACCTACGTATAAACAATGAGACCAGGCTGGTATATGCCAGTGGAGCTTTGCTGGAATCAAATGGGAAAAGTTTGGTACTGCACCCAAACAAAATCTTACTAAAAGCGAATTTTTTGAGATATCAACCTCAAATTTGGAACACAACTTGTTTAGATTTATGGCTTTGATTTTCTGTCAGCTGTTGAGTTAAAAATCTATAATTGCTCATGAATCATTTTCATAAACTTAAACCTCTGTAACGTTTTTGGTTTCAATTTTTTACAACTTTCTGAACTTCAACAATAATCTGCCAAGAGTCTTATTTAAAATGAGAAATTTAAGTCTGCACTCCCAAGCTTCAAATTTTTATATTTTTTGAAATGGACATTTTTGTCCTCTATGAACCTATGTGTAACGTTTTTTTAAATTGATGCACAAGCGTTCTTCAAAAAACTCCTAATTTCCTGCTTATTAATAGTTAGTAAGGTAGCTGTACTAATAAACAGCCAATATCCTAATATGCACGCTAATTTAGCAACTTGTTTATAGTCAGAATTGGTCTCAAATCCAAACCCATTTTACTATAGTGCATAAATATATGAAGGATTTATTACAACAGAAAGTTCACACACCTATGATGATGAACTCAACAATCAGTCGATGTCACAACAATGAAAAAAAACATGGTGTAAGATTTTGAAACAGTTTTCACTTCAATAGTAAATTTAATAATAACTACAAAGAAAGAGCAAGTACCACATTGAATTAAACATGAAATATTGAAGTAGAACGGAAGTAGAATGGTATTTTATTGTAAAATTCTTCGTTTAATTTAGAGCTTTTAAAAATATTTGTTTACTGTGTATTTGGACTGTGATGGCAGAGTCCTTTTTTTCTTCTGTTTCATTACTCAACCAGTTGAAAGTACTGTGAAACATTTGTCAGGTAAGGGTAAATCCTAAGCTTACAGAAGACATCCACTTGGGGCCAACCGTGTGAGCCGGGCTATAGGTACTGCGTTTACCTGCATCCCAATGATGGAGTCAGTCCTCTTGAAGACAATGGTTGCCTGAAGTCTTTTAGAGAACTGTGAGTTTTTTTCTCATAGCAGGGTGTTTAGTGGGTGTTCAGAATTCAACGAGCGAAGGATCGGCAGGGTCAGACAAATTTATCCATCCTGCTCCCAGCTGAGTGCCTTCTCTTCTTTCTTTCTTGTCTTTATTGTTATGTTCAGTTTCTATTCTGTTGGGATCCTACATATGCTACAGATGTAGTAAGAATCTGCATCACAAGAAGTATCTGGGATTTTTACATTCTTGAAACATCTTTGCAATGTTATGTAAGGGGTTGTTTAGTTTCACTCAAAAAATGAAAAGTACACTCCTAAAAATAAAGGTGCTTCACGATGCCATAGAAGAACCTTTTTGTCTAAATGGGTCCATAAAGAACCTTTAACATCTGAAGAACCTTTCTGTCTCACAAAAGGTTCTTTGTGGCAAATAAGGTTCTTCAGATTATAAAAAGGTAAGAAAGAGATGGTTCTTTAAAGAACCTTTGACTGAATGGTTTATTGTGGAACCAAAAATGGTTCTTCTATGGCATTGCAAGTACCTTTATTTTTAAGAGTGTATGTCAAAATTTACTAATTTAGCTACAAACTCTTATGACTTTCTCATCAAACACAAAAAGAGAAGTTTAGCACAATGTCTAAGGATATCTTTATTTTCCAAGTAATGAAAGAGGATAGGGAATGGAAAAATAAGCACGTATAATTATGTCCGACATGCATATCTCTTAAAACACAAAATTTTGGGGAAGAGGAAGAAAAAAAAATCCCTTTGTGATTTAATAAAATATATTTAAATATACTAAACATTATGCTTAAATATACTCAATATAATTTAGTATACAAATAATTATTATATGCTATACTATACCTAATATACCTAATATGTTATAAATATCAGTTATAAGGATTTTTTTGTTTACTTTGCATGATATTTGTACTGTGATGGGTCGTCACTTGTATATCTTTTGTAAAACAAAAAGACATTTGTGAGCCACTAGTACAGAGTGTCAAACAGTGCAGTGCACATTAAAGACATCAGCATCCATAACATCAAAATGTGCATCCTATGGTCAATGGCCAAATAAGGCTGAGCCCTTCTTGGTAGGGGGGAGGAAACTCAGTTGTTGTGGAGGTGCTTGTTGTGCTTATGTGTAATTAGTGTGGTCTGACCTCTGGAGATCCTCCGGTCCCTTTGAGTGACAATGTCACAATCAGTATCCTGTGAGAATACCCTGCTGCTCTCGGTTCTGCGTCAAGCTTGCGCAAATACACAACCTCATTCATATACACAGACAGTGGGATTGCGCCTGTCGCTACGTGGGTCAAACAGAGCCAGCCCACTCAGAGCGCTATTTAAGGGCCTCTCTTGCACAGTGCAGCGAAGTTTCAGACACTTGTTCTGCAGTCAGCGTGTGTTCTCCATCTCTCTCTCTCTCCTCCTCTCTGCCAGAGTTTCACCTGAAGGTATGATCTCAGTTCTTTCTTTACTTGAATGTTGAATGCTGCATGTTTACACCAACTGTTAGGCTTTTTGTTTAAAATCACCTTTTATTATTTTGAACAGGTTACGGTTGTGTAAAATATTGTAGAATATTTAAAATGTGTGCTTAAGTTACATGTCCTATTTTTGAATTTTAGTTTGTAGATTTTAACTTAAACAAAGCAGATAAGAAGTAAGTGAAAGAAATGTGCTAGTGATCCAGTTTCAACAGAAATTTTGACAGAATCCATCTTCAGTTCTTACTGCTGTTGCTTCTTGGCTTGAATCCAAGACTTATTTAGAGACATTCATTTTTTAATATCCCTCCACTCCAAAAAATACTAATTCGCTAAGCCAGAATTTGTAGCCCTGTAATGAATAAGACGGACCGCTTTGGCAAATGGCTTTTATTTGAAATTGGAAAAACCCTGAACTGAGATACCCATATTATACATTGCAGGCAAATTAGTTGTATATCTGATGACTTAAAACATATTTACACTCTTGTATGTAACCATGCTGGGTTTAATATCTTGTATGGAGGCAGGAAAGACTATTTTCTTTTATTCTGATGGTTGACAAATACCTTAATAATGAAAGAAAGTTCACTAGTTTACAAGTCCCAACGTGAATTTTAGAACCTTTTTTACTCATTAAAGAGCATTTTGCAAAAGGAATTTCATGAAGCGAAAGCAATATTAAAGCTCTAACATGTGTGTGTGTGTGTGTGTGTGTGTGTGTGTACATTTCAGCCATGAACGCTGGAATCTGTGTGTGTGTGCTGCTGGCTGCCCTCTCCACCAGCAGTTGCCTTTCTCTCCCTACACACTCAGAAAATGGGGGTCAGTCTGATCTTGGGACCGTAGCGGAACACACACGCCACACCCGTGCAGCACCCTCCAGTGGACAACTCAGCCTGCTGTCCAAGCCAGAGGACGATGAAGAACCCCGCAGCAGCTTGACTGAACTACTGGCCAGAATCATCTCCAACAAAGGTGAAATCCTCCTTTCAATTTTTATATTTACAGAACCTTTATAAATTGCCCTTCATGCATATTATGTTATACGCTCTAAACTATGAATTGCATTAACTTTGGTCAATTAAAATCATATTTTCTTTTTTGAGATTTCTATTAAACGTCCATAACAACAGGAATTGTATAAAGAAAGAAAGAAATAATGAATGCATTTCCTTATTTATATATACGTTTCCAAAGGTGCTTAAATAAAAAAAAAAATTGTCATTGTCCATCCATGCAGGTACATATCGCAGAAGTCCCTCTCCGAATAGCAGGCCCATGGGCAACACTCACAGAATAAAGGACAGAGATTACTTGGGATGGATGGATTTTGGTCGACGGAGCGCAGAGGAGTATGAATACTCCTCATAAGACCTCTTCAACAAATCACGTGAATCAACCTGATTAGCCAATCATCTGTACAGAGTCACCCATTTTAATGTCAATCAAATCAAAGTCTGAGAGCTCGGTCTGATGTAAATTTGTTTGTACAATGGAGATACGTCCGATGCAATATATAAATATATGTGTCCATCTATATATATTTATTTTGCAGAAAAAAATGAGTGAGAATGTAGTCTCAACTGCTTTTATTCTCGTAACTCATGTATATATGATTTGTCCTCACTTTAGACATATCACAGGTGTCTACGAATAAATCATTGCCTTAACTCACTCATCCGAAGTCTCATGGTTGTCGTAACTCATTGTGTACTTGAATTGCATAGAAATATCGAAGTTGGACTAGTACAATGTGCATTTTTGGACCACCAACAAATAACAATACAGAAAAAAAGACAAAAAAGAAAATAGGTAGATTAAGGAAAACTAACCCAGCAGGCCATTTGTCCATACTAGCTTTTCTTAGCATGTAGCTTTGGTTTACTATCTCAGCCGAATCCACCAAAGCACAGTGAAGCCATTTGTGTGGCGTTGAGGGAGCGAGCTAACAGATTACAGTTAACGATCTTATTATGAAAGCTTTCTCTTATTTGCCCCCCGAAGCGGAACGGCTAGCCTTACAGCACTAGCGCCATGAGTAGCCTTCAAATTCAATTCTCTTCCCATTGCCTGAGGGACAGATTAGAGTTCAGGCAATAATACCGTTTTTGCTGTACCGGAGGACAGGGCGAGAGACAGAGAGAGAAACGCATGCAGACGGTTTGACAGGGAGACGACGCTCTGTGGTTTATTGCGCAAAACACTTGAGTTAGCACATAATGGATGAATCGTAGGCTGATGAGTGCGAGCGAATGAAGGGCTACACCAAACAAAAAGAGCCATTATGCCACAGGTGTGCCTTAGTGAAAGAGATTTCATTCAGTTAGACAATATAAAGTGAACCAATAAATGCACGCTTACACACACAGTGCCAAACATGAAAAGGTTTGCAACCAGGGCAATTAAATGTGTTCTGGCAATGTAGATACATTGTCTGAGCCAACTAGCCAATTCCCTTATTTCCCCCCTTCTTCACACATAGACAAATGCATGTTTGAAGTGTTTTTCACTGGCTGATAGTAAGAGTTTGAGTTGATGTATGAACACAAATGAGACAAGTTTAATGTTTTTTTGGTCAGTAAATTAAGTCTATCAGTGCAGAATTGCACTAAAATGACATCCGCTACTGTATCTATTATGTCTAGTCCATTATACCCAACATATTAGTCATATCTCTTTTGAGATACTAATATTAATCTAATGACATTATTTGGCAGAAATTGTGAATGGGTTATACACTGAGGTTTTCTGAAGTATGAGAAATAGTAATGTGGAATAGATTGTCTCAGCAAACATTGCTAAACAATCATTTTAGCTGGAAACCTCTACAACACTGAATGCTAGAATCGGACAGTCTAGTGCAGGGGTACCAATCCTGTTTCCAGCCCTGCTCCAACACACCTGTCTGTAATTATCAAGAGTTCCTGAATATCTTAATTAGCTGTTTTAGATATGCTTGATTTGGGTTGGAGCTAAACTTTTGCAGGAAGGTAGATCTCCAGGAACAAGATTGGACATCGATGGTCTAGGAGGTCCACATGGCTATGTATGACAACTCTCTGTGTTCTTCCAGTGGTTTACATCAGTGGAGCAGATCTGGAGCTTTTTCCTGAACTCTGCCTTCTCTTTTTTTAGAGGGTTTATAGTTGGAGACCAGGAAACCAGGTCTGGATTTTCCTCTTAAAGTCAGCCTTTTCTTCTTTCCTTGGTTTAGAGTTAAACACTCCTGAAAATAAAATGAGATAAAATAATTAAGGAGACAATTGGTGCAAAAATCTACTGTGTAACATGTTGTCGATGTGTCCATATATTCAATATTTAGAGAAAAGTAATTGTGGTTGTGGCTCCTGATTACGTTCTTACTTTGGGGGTCAGGAAACCAGACCTGGAGCTTTGTTCTGAACTCGATCTTCTCTTCTTCAGTAGGTTTAGAGATGGCTACTGGTGAAATAATTAAAAAATACCTCTTAATTAAGTGACAATAATCTACTGTCTAACTTGTGGAATGTTCAAGAGTGTGGTTGCTGTCATGATTCTTACCTTCAGTGTCAGGAAATCAGGTCTGGATTTTCTTCCTGAACTCAGACTTCTTTTCCTCAGATGGTTTATAGTCAAACTAGTCAACTACTAGTCAAAAAAAGTATTTTAAACAATCATCAACCATCTTTACAAATATCAACCATTATTTTGAATATCCAGACTTGGAGCTTTTTCTTGAAGTCAGCCTTCTCTTTTTCAGTGGGTTTAGTGTCAGATACTGGTAGAATGAAAAAGACAAAATCATTACGAGACAATTAGTGGCAAAAATATTCTGTATAACTTGTTTTTTATGTATCCGCAGTGTCTATGTTGGTTGCAGCCTTGGCTGAAGGTCTTACCTTGGAGATCAGGAAACCAGACCTAGCACTTTGTCCTGAACTCGGCCTTCTCTTCTTCAGTAGTTTTAGAGAAGACCACTGAAAAAATACCACTGTGTTTAAGAGTGTGGTTGCTATATATTGTTAGTTGTGGCCCTGGTTGAAATTCTTACCTTCGATTTCAAGAAAGCAGGTCTTGAACTCCTCCTTTTCTTCCTCAGTTGATTTAAAGTCAGCTACTGGTGAAACAATAAAAAATGTAATTTAGACAATTATCAACCATCTCTCTCAATATCCATGGTAGTTGCTGCCTTGGCTAAAGTTATTACCTTGGAAGTTAGGAAACCAGATCTGGAGCTTTGTCCTGAATTCAGCCTTCTCTGCCTCAGTGAGTTTAAAGTCAGTTTCTAGTGAAATAAAAAATACTAACAATAAAATGTAATTCGGTGCATGAAAATCCCATATTGAGCAACAATCGAGTGTGAACGTATGTCCCACACTGTCAAATGGTCATGATTTTTGCTGATGTTTTTACTTGATGTTTATATTCATGTTGAAGGAAACTATATCTGTTGTAGTTGCGTCCCTGGCTGAAGTTCTTACCTTTAATTTCAGGAAACCAGGTCTGGAGCTTCCTCCTAAACTCAGCCTTCTCATACTCAGTAGGTACGGAGTTGGTTTCTAGTGAGATGTAAGAAAAAATACAAAACTGATTAAGAGACCACTAATCAACCAGTATTCTGAATGTTTAAGGCAAACATGTCTTTCAGTGTCTATTGTAGTTGCATCCCTGGTTGAAATTCTTACTTTTAAAGTCAGGAAATCAGGTCTGGAGCTTCTTCCTGAACTGAGCCTTCTTCCTGAGCCTTCTCCTTCTCAGTGGGTTTAGAGTTGGCTACTGCTGAAATAAAAATAATAAATCTATAACTGGAAAAACCCACAGTGACAGACCATTATTCTAAATGTCTGGAAGAACATGTGCCCTACTGTATCAGGTGGTCATGCCTTTTGCTGATATTCTTACCTTGAAAGTCAGGAAACCAAATCTGGAGCTTTCTCCTGAACTCAGCCTTCTCTTCATCAGTGGGTTTAGAGATTGATCTATTTTTGATCTACTGATAAAAAATAAAAGAAATACTTGTTCAAAGACAATTATCGAACCATTACCCTGAACATCTTGGGGATATGCACATTCTTCTCAATGTCTATGGTGGTTGCACCCTTGGCTGAAGGTCTTACCTTGGAGCTCAGGAAACCAGACCTGGAGCTTGAAGTCCACCTTCTCTTCCTCAGCTGGTTTAGCGTCGGATCCTAGTGGGATAAAAAAAAAAAAAAGACAAAATCATTAAGAGACAATTGGTGGCAATAATCTACTCTGTTGTGGATGTAACCACATATATTTAAGCTCAAGCGCAAACAATATATATTGTTAGTTGTGGACCTGGCGGAAATTCTTACCTTTAATTTCAGGAAACCAGGTCTGGAGCTTTTTCTTAAACTCCTTCCTCTCTTCCTCAGTTGATTTAGAGTTAACTACTGGTGCAACAATAAAAAAGTCATTTAGACAATTATCAACTATTTTTTCTTCTACAGCATCTTTGGTGGTTGCAGCCTTGGCTAAAGTTCCTTGTTACCTTGAAGGTCAGGAAACCAAATCTGGAGCTTTGTCCTGAACTCAGTCTTCTGTACCTCAGTACGTTTAGTGGTGGAATATATATATATATATATATACACTGACCAAAATTATAAACGCAACACTTTTGTTTTTGCCCCCATTTTTCATGAGCTGAACTCAAAGATCTAAGACTTTTTCTATGTACACAAAAGGCCTATTTCTCTCAAATATTGTTCATAAATCTGTCTAAATCTGTGTTAGTGAGCACTTCTTGTTTGCAGAGATAATCCATCCACCTCACATGTGTGGCATATCAAGATGCTGATTAGACAGCATGATTATTGCACAGGTGTGCCTTAGGCTGGCCACTCTAAAATGTGCAGTTTTATCACAAAGCACAATGCCACAGATGTCGCAAGTTTTGAGGGAGCATGCAATAGGCATGCTGACTGCAGGAATGTCCACCAGAGCTGCTGCCTGTGAATTGAAAGGTGTTTTAGAGAATTTGGCAGTACATCCAACCGGCCTCACAACCGCAGACCACGTGTAACCACACCAGCCTAGGACCTCCACATCCAGCATCTTCACCTCCAAATTCATCTGAGACCAGCCACCCAGACAGCTGCTGCAACAATCAGTTTGCATAACCAAAGAATTTCTGCACAAACTGTCAGAAACCGTCTCAGGGAAGCTCATCCGCATGCTCATCGTCCTCATTGGGGTCTCGACTTGACTGTAGTTCGTCGTCGTAACCGACTTGAGTGGGCAAATGCTCACATTCGATGGCGTCTGGCACTTTGGAGAGGTGTTCTCTTCACGGATGAATCCCAGTTTTCACTGTACAGGGCAGATGGCAGACAGCGTGTATGGCGTCATGCGGGTGAGCGGTTTGCTGATGTCAACGTTGTGGATCGAGTGCATTTTGAATGCACAGATCTGCTGTAAATATATCAAAACAACTGCCATCTGCAAACAAAATTGTAAAGTAGCTTTAATTTTTTAAATGTTTCTGTGGATACTTTTTTAACCAAATGGTCTCTAGATGTTTTCTGTGGATATATGAAGTCAGTCCCACTTCCATGTTGTGTTTTGCTACCTAAGATATTTACTGTGCATTGTATGACAGTGTTTGAAAAATAACCTCACCTTGTAGGTTTGGAAACCAGACCTGACACTTCTTGCTGAACTCATCCTTCTCTTCAGCTGATGGTTTCACTTAATAATTTAAATTATGCCACTTTGAGAGTCCCTCTTTTCTGTCTAAATAAAATCTTGGTTTAAATGTTGTGAAATAAAGAGAGATGATCAATTATTACTTATTTATCAACCTTACCATGGTTATTCACTTACCATGAAAATTTGGAAACCAGTTCTCCAGTTTCTCTTAAAACAGAAAACGGCTCCTTTCAACGTCCCTTGCAATTCTATCCATTTGTGGATGAAACAGTTTGGCAAATATTTAGCAGATTTTTTTGCTTTGTAATTGGGCAAAGTAATCACGTTGAGCATATTAAACTTTCCACTTTTTCTACAAACAGTCTGTTAGCTCTTGATCAACTCCTCACACATTACACAGAATGTCTAAATTAATGTGAAAATAACTGCTTGAATAAAAACATTAAAACACAAAGCAAAAATGAAAATCGAACAATTTTGCCTTTAAGTGCTGTGACAAGTCCCAGATGATCTAACACAGTACACAACCCAAACAACGTGGTACAACCCAAGATCACAAAGATTCCTTCTTCTATTATCAGGACCACATCCCTCATCGAAAAACCCTTGTAAAATGATATAATTAATATCTACAAGTAAAATACTTTTGAAGTCTACATTATGTGTTTTTGTGAAATTGACTATTAGCTAGCAATTAGCAAATTTGTCTGAAATCCTCAAATCTGTTAGTCAACCTGTTACTTTTTAAAGTAACAGGTTTTGACATGTAACATTGATTAGGTTTGACCCTGTTTTTAAAGACTGTGTAAAATTTAAACATTTAAAGGTCTGCATATTATTGAGCTAAAGCCTATATCATTCAGTGAGTTCTAATTAAACTATAGTATCTAGTAATGCTTGTGTCTGTAACAGGGTTGACAAAAATATCAAAACATGAGGTAGAAAAATAGTCATAAAATAATAAATTACATTGCCTGAGATGCCACAATAAAAATGTTTGTTATTTAAAAGTGTCTTCATTTCATGGATATTAAAAAATATATATATATATTGATTAAACTTATTTTATTTTTCAATTTTTTTAAGTGGAAAAGGCACCAATTTTGTTGTAATGACCCTTATAAGGTGAATAAAAGGGATAGTTCAAGCAGTTATCTTGTAGTTATCTGTGGCCTAATGGTTAGGGAGTCAGGCTTGTAACTGAAAGGTTTTGGGTTTGAGTCCCAAGTCCAGCAGGGATTGAGGGTGGGGGGGGAGTGAATAACCAGTGCTCTCTCCACCCTCAATACCATGACTGAGGTAAGGCAACTGCTCCCTGGGTGCTGCAGTGATAGCAATATGGCTGCCTGCTGTTCTGGGAGTGTGTGTGTGTGCATGTTTGTCCACTACTCACTACTGTGTGTGCGCACTTGGATGGGTTAAATGCAGAGTACAAACTCTGAGTATGGGTCACCACACTTGGCCACACGTCACGTCCTTTCCTTTCCTTTCCTTAACCCCCGGAGCTGTGTCGAGTACATTTGATGATGAATGGATGCACTTTATTTTGCTTCAAAATTTCAAACATTATTCACCACTATTATAAAGCTTGGAAGAGCCAGGACATTTGAATATAACATTTTCCACAAGCTGATATGATCCTTTAGGGTCTTAATGAAAAGTCTATAATATACTTCGGGTAAAAATTCTCAATGGTTGTGTAAAACAACACCCTTTTTACCTTGTCAAAATGAGCTCTGCAAAAATCATCTCATTCTAAGGGGTTGTTCCTTTAAATGCAAATAACCTCTGCTTGCCCCGCCCCTCTCTCTGTGGAGTGTCGAGCCTGTTTACTTTAGCCAGATTTAGCTGCGTTTAGCCGCAAACTTCCTAACTATTATAAAAAACAGGCGATCGCAAAGATTCATAAAAAAAACCTTATACTCAGTTCTGCTGTAGGTGAAGCTGGATCACGAATGATTTGCATGAATATAGACGGATATACACTACCGTTCAAAATTTTGGGGTCAGTACATTTTTATTGTTTCTTTTTTTTTTTTTAAGAAATTAATACTTTTATTCACCAAGGATGTATTAAGTTAATAATTAAAAGTTTATTAAAGTTAATAATAAATAATTTACATTGTTATAAAATATTTATATTTTTAATAAACACTGTACTTTTTAAACTTGTTATTCATGAAAGAATCCTGAAAAAAAAAATTACAGGTTCCAAAAAATATTTGGCAGCACAACTGTTGATATTATCCAACATTGATCATTCTAATAATAAATCCGCATATTAGAATGATTTCTGAAGGATCATGTGACACTTAAGACTGGAGTAACAGCTGATAAAAATTCAGCTTTTTATCACAGGAATAAATTCTATTTTAAAGTATGTTAAAATAAAAAACATTATTTTATATTGTAAAAACATTTTGCAATATTACTGTTTTTTTTTATATTTTTAAATAAATAAATGCAGCCTTGATGAGCATAAGAGACTACTTTAAAGACTATTACAAGTCTTACTGACCCCAAACTTTTGAACGGTAGTGTATGTAGATCGGGAGTCGCATTCCCTTCACAAACAAACGTAATCCACTGCATCTTCAGCGGCTCAGATGTCGGGAGTAAATGACGACCACTATGTTCATTATTACATCCAGCAACACAACACCTCAATCGCTCAATCGGAGATTTTCTTGTCTAACTTACATCCCTGCTCTGGGATCGAAACAATAGAGGTTACTGGACTGTGACAGCTGATCTGAGGTAAGACGCTCGTGTTAATCAACTATCGTGGGAGCGACGCCACACCGACAAGAATCTGAGAATGGCTCAATTTGAAAAAGGGGATATTATTTTTACAGATTAATTAAAAACCACTGCATGGATTTTTATGATTATAGGGTAGATTTGTGCATAAACTGCCAACACACATTAATGTTCAAACAACATGAAAAAGTGAACTTTGCATCCGATGATCCCTTTAAGATTAAGATGCTGTGACATCACAAACATGTTGCATTGTGGTATACCTCATGGAGCTGCCTTAAATGAACACACTATATGAGCCGATTTGCTCACTTGTTCAAAATTGATGGGTTGAGGGTATTTTCATATAACCTTTCCTCATCCAAGTGGAACACACTTCAAAATGGAAATGGGGATTCCCCTGAGGGGAAGTGTTTAGGCAAGTTTGTGTGTATATTAAGTGCAAAACGATTGCATGAGTCAGATTGTATGAGTCAACCATAAACTCTCAATTCATTTTCAGTGGGTTAGTGTTTGTTGCTCACACTCCACTCTGTTTCACCTGTGTATGGTGTAAACTACTCCTCTTAATTTCCTTGTGTAATGTAGCTGGTATGATAAAGACAAAGACGATGATGTATGCTCTACTGAAAAAAGTTTTGTGAAGTAAATGAACCAAAGTCTGAAGAACTGCTTTAATTCTTTGCAGCTTACAGTAGATTCAACAAACTTTCCTCAGAGATTCCTCAAACACATGGTGTGGTTTCCTGTGGTAGCCATCACAAGATGACTGTGGTCAGAAAGGAATAGACACGGTCAGCAGCAATACTTATGTAGGCTGTGGTGTTTAAATGATGCTCAATTGGTACTAAAAGGCTCAAAGTGTGCCAAAGAAAATATCCCCACACCATTACACCACTAGCACCAGCCTGAACCGGTAATACAAGGCAGGATGGATAAATGCTTTCATGTTGTTTTCCCCAAATTCTGAGCCTATATTCGGATATGTTGCAGCAGAAATTGAGACTCATCAGACCAGACAACCTTTTTCCTATCTGTATATTGTCCAATTTTGGTGAGCCTGTGCAAATTGTAGCCTCAGTTTCCTGTTCTTAGCTGCCAGGAGCGGCACCTGGTGTGGTATAATGCTGCTGTATCCCATCTGCTTCAGGGTTCGATGTGTTGTGCATTCAGAAATGTTCTGCATTTCTTGGTTGTAATGACTGGTATATATAAATTATTGCTACCTTTCTGTCAGTTCAAACCAGTCTGACCATTTTCCTCTAACTTCTGTTATCAACAAGACATTTTCACCCACAGAACTTCAAAATCACTTAAATCACCTTTTTTTTTTTATTTATTTTATTTATTATTTTTTTATTTTTATTTGAAATTCAGCAGACTGTCTTGAACATGTCTACATGGTCTAGCTAGCTAGCTAAGAGATAGCTCACAGAAGGTCAAGTTATTTATTGTTAAAAATGTGTGAGACTTTCAGTTCATTAACAGCTATAGGGAAATAACGAGAAGAATAACAGTGCGCCATAAAAGGTAAAACTGTTCGCACTACAGACCAGTGTGTTTACAATTAAGATAATACATTAAAATAATATGGTAAGACACACCAGTTTGCAGTATCACGCAGCAAAACATCTTTTGTACAGCTAAAAACAGCTGGATACAGATGAGACCGAAAGCCAGACCCATAAAATTTACAAATGGCCATGCCCGCTCTTATGGGAAAATTAAGGTGGAAAAACTTTGTTGAAAAGTGGTTAGGTTTAGTTTTAGATTTAGCGTTATGAGGCCTAAATTGCAATCAAAATGTATATAAAGTTTGAGGAGAAAATTGGCCCACTCGGTACAGTCTTGCAGGAACAGAGTGTTTTGTATTTATGTTCACAATAACTTGCAGAGTGTTACTATGGAAACCCTCTTCAGCTAGAGAATGTCATCTGAATATCATTACATTGTTAGTAAATAGCTGGTGCTCTTCAGCACCAAGTGGCCTGTTGATCATTCAGATATGGTCTGGACACAAGCATCTACTCACTCCATGCAAATCTACAAGTTAAGGGCCCTAAAGGGTTACTGTCAGCTCAAGATCAAACAATGACGAATTCAGAAACGTGAACTGGCATATTATTGACCCCCTTGTTGTGTCTGCTCTGGTGGTTTCTCTTGGACACGCGCTGGGTTTGAATTACACTATATTGGAGCTGCTGGGCTGATATTTAGATTGTAGGGACCAGAACATATAACTGAATCAGATATGCTAGTGAAGCTTGATGGATAGATCTGAATTGATTTGGTGTTGCAAACACAAACGTAAAGCTCCTCTGCAAGCTCAGTGTTGGTGAAGCACGCCCTCTAGTGCTCAACAAGGCTAGCGCATCTCATGTCTCAAAACGAGTCAAAAGTTTACATACACCTTACAGAATCTGCAAAATATTAATTATTTATAATTAATACAAAATAATACAAAATGCATGTATTTTTTTAGTACTGACCTAAATAAGATATTTTTTACATACACTTGATACTTAATATTGTGTTGTTACCTAAATGATCCACAGCTGTTTTTTTGTGTTTTTGTTTAGTGATAGTTGTTCATGAGTCCCTTGTTTTTCCTGAACAGGTAAACTGCCCACTGGTTTTAGAAAAATCCTTCTGGTCCCACAAATTGTTTTTTTCAGCATTTTTTGTGTATTTGAACCCTTTCCAACAATGACTGTATGATTTTGAGATCCATATTTTCACACTGAGGACAAATGAGGGACTCATATGCAACTATAACAGAAGGTTCAAATGCTCACTGAAGGAAAAACAATGCATTAAAAGCCGGGGGTGAAAACTTTTGAACATAATAAAAATGTGTATTTTTCTTATTTTGCCTAAATATCATATATATATATATATATATCATATCATTTAGTACTGCCCTTCAGAAGCTACAGAAGATACTTACATGTTTCCCAGAAGACAAAAAAAAAAAAAGTACAATTTACCCTGATCTTCAAATTCAAAAAGTTTTTTAATGCATCGTGTTTCCCTCTGGAGCATCAGTAAACATTTGAGCTTTCCGTAATAGTGGCATATGAGACCCTCAGTTGTCCTCAGTGTGAAAAGATGGATCCTCAGAATTTGTGGGACCTGAAGGATTTTCCTGAAGAACAGTGGGCAGTTTAACTGTTCAGGACAAACAAGGGACTCAAGAACAACTATCACTAAATAAAAAACACAGCTGTGGATCATTCAGGTAAGAACACAGTGTTAAGAATCGAGAGTATGTAAACTTTTGAACGGGGTAATTTTTTATAAATCCTTAACTATTATCTATCTTATTCAGGTCAGTGCTAAATTAAAAACAAAACAAAACAAACAAACAAAAAAAAAAGCATTTTGTATGATCCCTCTTATTTTGGTAAAATAATTAACATTTTGCAGATTCTGCAAGGTGTGTAAACTTTTGAGTTTGACTGTACTTAACTAATAAAGAAGACAACCGACACAAAATTATTGCAACTGGTTTATTGATCCGCTGCAAAGGGAGCTTCTAAAATTCATGAACAAAAACTCCGCTTTCACCAGTGTCATCACTTTTGCTTTTTTTCATTTTTTTCCCTCTAGGTTTTTTGCTTTTTATATATAAAAGTTAGCATGTTTAAATCCATTGCATATTTACCATTTACAATATACAAGTAAAACATCCTTCAGTAATCTGATGAAATAAACACACCATTGAAATCAATGTTCAGTCATGGCAGATACCTCTGTGGTTCCGAAACACATTCAACGAAGGTCATGCTGATTAAATGCGCACACACACATACAGTACACACACATTTACACCTGACAAATTAAATTTGCCTCAACTAAAAGAAAACACACAGACCTTTTCTTTAGAATGACTCATGCACTTTCTCTATGTGCTTCCTCGACAAAACATCAAATATAATATATCCTTCAAATATCTGCATTGGGAAGTCAACATCACACATAGTTACAGTATTTATGTCAGTGCATACTGTGGCAGGCAAAGCCATTATGATACAGTCTGTCAAAAAAAAAAGAAAAAAAAGAAAAGAAAATCAGGCACTATAAATTCCTATTGCACCCTTGAAATCTTTAAAGCTTACAATACATACTTCACTTGCTTAACATACGACACGCATCAGTCAGTAGGTTCCAAAACCACAGCAGATGTACAGTTTTTCAGTTGAACCTGACATCCTTTTGACCAATGAAATTGTAGTTGTGCAATTTTCCCAAGTCTTTGATACTGCAATTCCACATGCCATGTACATCCACACATATACTTATAAATAATGTTGGTCTCAACAAAAGGACATTAAAAGATGACACGATTGTGTTTCAAGTTCAAACCTGCTGCAATTCTTCCTGCAGCACCTTCACAGCCCCGTGGTCTCAGTTTCTCTCTGAAGTATTTCAGTCAGTCGACTTTTGAGGATGTAAAGCGCAGAGAGTTTGTGCTAATGTGCAAATTATCACCAATTCACATCAACAGCGCCCTTGTATCACTGAACTCTGCTATTACACTGTAATTACTATTGTATTATGCATTAATAAGCCATTTTAGACAATTAACATTACACCGCAGGTATTTAATTAGATGGACTAGATGGAAAAGGCTTCTGTGAAGGTGTTTGTACTTAAAAAAAGCATGTTTTACAGATTTTCGGCACACTATAGGGCTGAATTAAAGCACTACAAGGCCATTAAAAAGTAAATTCCGACCTAAAATCAATAATAAATGACTACCATTAGCATTAAGGTGCTATCAGTGCTCTTGCTAGCATCACGAAATTAACCAATCTTGAAATGTCACATCGGAAGACCAGATTTACAACAACAAAGACATTTTCTTGCTTATCCTTGAGTAGTTTTTTAATTCAAAAAGTGCTTAAATTAGTCATTTTGGGGCATGAATTTTCCACTCTGTTTGTATGCTACATTTTCTCGCAGCTAGCAAGTGCAAATTGTCCTTCTTTTTTTTTACACACAACGACAAAAGCTTGGAATATACCAAGATATGCGACAATGCTGAATGAATTGTACTCTATATATGTTGGTCAGATGGACAGAGAATAGACAAAAATAGGTTGTTATAGCAAGTGTTATAACAAAATAATCTATACAAATATCATCTTAATAACAGGCACTCAAGTTGTCGCAGGGATGATACTGTATCAATGCAAATTTAAAGAAATAAAAGGCAAAAAGGGACGATAGAGAGGCAACATTCATTTTTCACTGAGGCTAGTTTGTCTAGGTGGCCTAGGGGCCAACAGCAGGTCCTCACTTGAAGGCCCCGGGCCCTTCATAGCCATACTAGCCCCAACCATAGCTGGGTAACTGCGATTTCTTCTCATCCCTGAGTTCAGCACTGGCAGTCCCCCGATAGGGGAAGTCACAACAGCGTGGGCCCCGAACGCCGGTCCCGGCCTTCCGATCCCTGGGGTCAAAGTTCTGGGAGCCAGGCTAAACTTCTTCACCTTGTCCACCAGTCTCAAGTTCTGCACACTGACTTCAGTCTGACATTGCGTATCTGTCCGAGCCCTTTCGTCCGCCTCCCGCACTTCCTTCAGAATCGAGCTGGCTGGACGCGAAGCCAGGAAGGTTTCGTAGGGGGGGTCCGAAGGGCTGTAGTCTACAGGGAGCACTGGACTTGTGGGTTTGGACTTGCTGGGGGAGTTTGGAGGGGTGGAAGGGAGCGTGTCTGGGCTGGTGTGAGTAGGGGTGGCAGTGTGTGATGAACAGGAGTCTGGTGGAGGGGCTCGATCCGCTCGGTCCCAACTGAGAGGGTTATAGACAGCAGCAGATATACCTCTCTCCTGTAGGAGGCGCACTAGTCCCAGAGAGGTACTGGTGGTCTTGGTTGAATCGCGGAGGTTGGTGAAACTCTCCGCCAGGCTGAGGCGACGAGGCGTGCAGGGGGTGGAAACAGGGGTTGAGCGCAGACTGCTATTGGACATCACACAGGAAGCCAGTGATGGACCTGACAAGAGACTGAGAAAGTAATGCTTTATTAGTTTGAGTTATCTAGTTAAAGCCACATGCCAAACTGTGCACTGATAAAGCTGTGAATACAATCAAACAAACTGAAATATTCCAAGAGTGCTGTGAGTAAGTCAATGCAGTCAATCCAAATGCAGAAAATTTTGTTCACTAATGTGGTTAGTGTGTTTGCAGTTTGATTGGAATAGATCTGTTTTTGATTGTGCAGGTTTAGACTTTAATTTCTATACAATATATAGTGGCTGAAAAACAAAACGCCATTAATACTATATGAATTAAGCACAATATTTTGCTGCACAATATAGGAAAACAAAATCTGTTTTTTTTTTCTGATAAAATGGCAATTGCAATTTAAAATGTACTTAAAATATGTTTAATAAAAGCTTTACTGTGCTTGTTTGTAAGGCAAAATGTTATGACTATAAAATAATATTGTTATTATTAAAAAAAAAAAAATCTAAAACTTACTACTAGCACTACTACTACTAATAATAAAATTATACATAACACCTGTAAAATTACATTACGAATAGCAGCATTTACTGTGATTTGGGCTGCTCTTAGGACAATAAGATGCTTGTGTAAGAAACATGCTTTGCATATATTATTTAAATTGCAGCTTCTCCGGTTTGCTAATCATAACATGATTTTGGGTTGATTTTTACTTTATTTGCAAAAAAAGTGAGAATTGCGAGATAAAGAACTTACAATTCTGACTTTTTTTTCAGAATTGCGTGATAGAAACTCACAATTTTTTTCTCCTTGCAATTCTGACTTTTTTCCTCGCAATTGCAAGTTTATATCTCATAATTCTGACTTTTTCCTTGCAATTCTGACTTTTTTTCCTCTCAGAATTGTGCGACAAACTCCAAAGTCCAAGTTTTGAGGAGAAAAAATATGTTCTCAAAATTGCAAGTTTATGTCTCTCAATTCTGACTTAACTCACAATTGCGTGTTATAAGGTCAGAATTGTGAGACATAATCACAATTCTGAGAAAAAAGGAATTGTAAGAGTTTATCTTACCTATTGTGACTTTATTTCTTAGAATTGGGAGTCTTGGAGAATTTTATGTCTTGCAATTCTGACTTTATAACTTGCAATTGTGAGTTTATATGCAATTCTGAGAAAAAAAGTCAGAATTGTGACTTTATATTACAGAATTCTGAGAAAAAAGTCAGAATTGCAAGATAAAAATGCACAATTACCTTTTTTTTTGTTTTTATTCAGTGGCGGAAACAGCTTTTATTCAATGGTATTCATGTTATTATTTTGGATATAAATTATTTTGATTATAGATTAACAGCCTGTTGACATCAAACCTCACAGTATTTATATATAGTTAAGTTGTTTGATTAGATATATCATTGCTCTGTCATAATTCTGTTCTTTCATGCATTCTACAGTATTTTACAGCATTAAAACAGTAATAGACTGTATTTTACATTAATTGACAATACACATAGATATAACCATAGATTCATAAACTGTTTCTGTTATTTACTCATAAATCGGCTACGTCATAATGCATAAAGTCACCCGCAAAAAGGTGTTAGATCGAGAAACATCCTACAGGTCAGTTAGGACATTAGAGTGATTTGTGCTTGGTTAGAGAAAAGCACACTCCCTTGACACAGGGTCTAATCGGTACTAGGGTGGTCATGCTATTCCTCCTCACCCCCAGGGGGCTCTGCTCAGTGAGTCTGCTCTAAGCCCGCCACCAGAACAACATGATAGAGAGCCGCCTCATCATCCTCGTCATATGACCTGCAGAGAGCCAGTCACACAGCTGTACAGTGTGGTTGCTACAGAGACAAACTATTTGTCTGGAACCCTTAATACAGATTTAAGACTGTCCAATAAACAACAGGGTGTCCCATTGTAGCTTTATGGTTCCAAAGGTTGCTTCTCCCTGCTATGTTCCTTTTAATGTGCCCTCAGTTAGATTTCAGCAGATTTCATAAAGAACTAGATTATTTTGCTCAATTTTTTCAAATTTTTTCCTTTTTTTTTTTACCCACACTCTCAGAAATATGTGCAAAAATTGCATCTTTAAGTGCATGACAGCTTGGGGCAGTAGCATCAAAGTGACAACTCTGTACCTTATTTACCCCTAATAGGTTCACAGTAGTACATTTTAGGGGTATATATGAGGGTACTGACACACTATAATCCTAAAGGTACATTTTTTGCACGTATTTATGACAATGTATTTGCCAAAAATGTCTGATATGATCCATAAAATAATGTATACTAACATTATAAAAGACCATGGAGTATTTACCTGGGGGTGACTCTGGTGAGTTCATCCGTAGGGTGCAGTATCCTGCAGGTGGTGAAGGTGTACGTGGAGCTGGTGTGAGACATACATTTACCAGGGAAAAGCACTGGGGAGAGCGAGAGAGGAGAGACTGACATTAGTACACAGCACCACAAACACACTTATAGAAATGCATAGAGGTGGTTTAAAACTGCTTCAGGATCTGAAAAGACCTAATGTAATGTAATGTGGCATAATGCAATTTATTATTGTGTGTAAAAATATGACTGCTAAATTAGGACCTTTAAATTTACATGCAGATCATGAACTTTAATTGTATGATTCATCCTGATGCAGTTTTAAATAGCTTCACACAGCAGGAGAGAACAGTGGGAAAGAGGGAAGATCAAATGATGAATTTGATTATTACAGACAAGCTAGAACATATTATATGCAGAAGAATTTTGTTTCAGTAATTATCTACAGAAAGTTGTCAATTGCCATTAAAGGTATAGTTCAAAACAAAACAAAACAATACAAAACAAAAGCAAAAACAAACAACTCAACAAAACAAAATATTAACAAAAGCAAAACAAATAAACAAAACAAAACAAAACACAAACTATAAACAAAAGCAAAAAGCCAAACAGAAACAAAAAATATATAAACAAAAGCGAAAAACAAACAGAAACAACTAACAAACTAACAAAACACAAAATATAAATTGAAGCAAAAAAAAAAACAAAACAAAACAAACATACAAAACTTAATATAGACAAAAGCAAAAAACAGAAACAAACTAACAAAACAAAAAATATAAAAAGAAAAAAAACAAACAGAAACAATCTAACAAAACTAAATAGAATATAAACAAAAGAAAAGAAAACAAACTAACAAAAAACGCAAAATTTTAACAAAAGCAAAAAAAAAAACAAACAGAAACAAGCTAACAAAACAAAATATTAACAAAAGCAAAAAACAGAAAAAAAAACAAACAAAAAAACTAAATATAAACAAAAGCAAAAAAATCAAACAGAAACAAACTAACAAAACAAAATCTAAACAAAAGCAAAAAAAAACAGAAACAAACTAACAAAGCAAAACAAAAAATATTAACAAATGCAAAGACAAACAGAAACAAACCAACAAAAACTAAACAGAATACAAAAGCAAAAAAACGAAGAGAAACAAACTAACAAAACAAAACAAAATATAAACAAAAGCAAAAAACAAACAGACAAACTAACAAAACAAACACAAAATATAAACAAAAGCAAACAAACAAATAAACAAACAAACAAACAGAAACTAACAAAACAAAATGCTTCATATAATCCTAGGTATTTACAAGTGTACTCAAGCCATCTGATATCCGCAGAAAGTATGTAAAGCATTGTGTCTAAAACTCTAAATTGTGGCATTTCGGTGTGTTTGTGTAGCAGACAAGCCTGACTTTAAAAGCATGTGGAGTGCGTCTGTGTACATGTGGTGTCAATGTGACCTCTTTCCAGTTGACGTTAGAGCCTGTTCCTTCACATGACTGTGGCTCACACCTCCACGTTTTTAATAGAACCCTGTAACACTATCCTTTAAACACACTCAGCTCAGCTGGATGTTAGTTACACGCTGGGGCTCCTCTTGGGAGTGTGTGATGATGTGTGTTAAATGCATCCAGGAATGTGTGTGTGTGTGTTGTACAGTTTAGTATCAAACATCACACTCTGTGCCCTCAGGGTGGACGCCAGCCTAAATCTCACATACAGGTTTATCAGGGGACGAGTGTGTGGAGAAAGTGAGTAAATAAATGCTGTTTTTCCCTCAGGCGAGAAAACTCTCTGACACAGCGTTTGGTTAATGCAGGTAAGAAGAGTGATTGAGAAGAGTCTTTAGGAAATTAACTAGTGCTGAAAATGAGAATTGAGTCTAGAAGAATATACTTGTTTTCACTTATTTTCACTTATTATTATTAATAAATAAATAAAACGTAAAAATATATAAAACAAATAAATAAATAAATTCATACAATTATATAAATAAATAAATAAAAGAATGAATAAATATAAATTAAGCACATTTTATAATAATAAATCAGATTGTCTATTGTTGTAATATAATATTTACAGTATATTAGTATAATTTAATACTTAAGTGGTAAATAAATATCATTAAATTATATTTAGCAATTAATTAAATTACAAATTAACTGCAAAACATTTTCACTTAATATTTGTTATTATCAACTGATGTATTCTAAAGTTTCCAAAGGCTCAAATCTCATTTTTTTTTCAGCATAAGGAGTCAGAGAGATGATTGACAGGTGGAATGACAGTAAAATTTAAAAAAAATTAATTACTATACTCAAAAGAATATGGCATCTGTCTTCAGGGTGAGTGGATGATGTGCAGTGGGAGTGTGCCTGCTGCTGAACAAGGAGAGAACCAGCTCATCCTAGACCCTCACAGGCACAATACAACTGGGGCTTATGGGTACTCCACTAGGGCACAGTCTGTTTTATAGTGAGGCTTTATGTTCCCTCCCCCCTAAAGGCTGTCCGGAGGGTTAGTGGCGTTATGAGGGTCCCTCACCAGATGAGACCTCCTCCTCTCCAGCCTCCATTCGGCCTGGCCCCACTCCAGGGGTCCCTCCATTTTCTCTGAGCTGCTCTTCCTGGTTATCAGGATTGTTGGCACGAGGTCGTCGCAAAGCAGGTGAACAAGGCAGAGAGCCCAGGCAAGAGGTAGAGATGGCAGACTGGGAATGCTGTCCTGGCTCGTCTTCCTCCAGGTCAGTGAACTGGTACACCTCCTCCAGGTCCAGCTCCAGCGAGCGAAAGCCCTTGGTCACGACGCCCGGTCGCGTGTCCAGGATGCCGCCCAGGTGGGGCTGAGCGAGCTGCTGCCATGCGTGTAATGTGGCCGAACCTGAGGTGTGAAGGAAATGAGAGCAGAGATCAGATAACTATAAAAATGCCACAAAATATAACATACAGTACACTAAGAACACACTTAGATCATAAATGTAATGTGACATGCATGAAGTGTGACATCAAAGTTCATAAGATACAAAAATGATGAATGCAAAGACATGCAGAGATCAAAATTTCAGTTCGGTCCAACAGATTTCAAATTTGCATCTGTTGCATTCCAAAAGAAATGAGGAAAGAATGAACGCATCTTGATGTAAATATAATATAAATGATATAAATGCTGAGGAAATGGCTAGTATGGAAACACCTTACCAGAACTCTGTAATATCGAATGGTAAAGCAATGATAGTTTCAGAATCTTAGAAATTATCTGTGTCATATTCTTTTGAGTTAGGGATAAAATTATAACAGATTAATATAATATAATATGATATATGTGTGCAGATGTTCATATGTGTTTAGATATTTAACTGACATATATATTTAACTGATAAATAAATAAATAAATAAATTCTATACATATCAAACTATTTAATATTATTATGTGAGCAATTTTAGAGGACGTTCAGATCAAAGCACACGTTGTACTCTCCAAAACTAGGGTGAAAGGCCTGGATTTGGCTCGGTCACCTTCCAGAGGCTTGACGATCTCCAAAACTGCGCTAGGGTGATGCAGAGGAGAATAATTGTTGAATAAAGTTGTTATTTTTGTTTTTTGGCACTTAAAAAAATATTCTCGTAGCTTAAAATAATTACGGTTAAACCACTGATGTCACGTTGACTATTTTGTCGATGTTCTTGGTACCTTGAACCCTTCAGAAAGCTCTCAGATTTCATCAAAAAATATCTTAATTTGTGTTCTGAAGATGAACGAATGCCTTACAGGTTTGGAACGACATGAGGATGAGCAATTAATGACAGAACTTTCATTTTTGGGTGAACTATCCCTTTAACTTTGCATGTTGTCATTATTCTAGTTCATTTAACTTAATTTTATTGTAAATACAGTCTCGCCCTTGAAATCAGAAATAGATTTCATGATACATAACCAAAGCTGTGATACTCATTTGACTCTTGCTGTGGACAGACTAAAGCAAAGAAAGAGAAAGGAAGAAGGGGGAAATTAAAGTTGTGTTTATTAGAGAGCTAAAAACAGACAGATAAGAAAATGAAAAGATAAGAAAACAAAAGAAGGATGCAAACACAAACTTAAACTTAAAATTGACAGAAAAGATGGGAGTAAACAGTTATAACATTAAAAATTCACCCAAAAATGAAAATTCCTGTTGTTCCAAACCTGTATGGCTTTATATTTTTCGGTGGAATTACAAAAGACGATATTTTGAAAGAAGTGCCTCTGGGTTTTTTGTCCATCAAGGGTAACCATAATAAATTGGTTACCAACATTTTTTAAAATAACCCCTTTTTTTGTGTTCTGCAGAAAAAAAGAAAAGTCATACAGGTTTGTAATGTCGTAAGGGTGAGTGAGTTTTTGAGCCAAGAATCACTCAAAAATCCAGGAGCTAATCTATTAGATATTCTGTTAGTGCTTTTAAAAACATACTCAAAGATGTTAACGAAATAAGAAGATTGATAATTTGTTAACAGGTTTTGAGTTTTCTGCACTTCCCAATAAGCTTTACTATTGGGCAGGCTGTCACACTGCTTAGTTTATGTTTTAACTATAACCAGCAGAGGTCGCTAGAGATATGATTTTGAATCATAAGGCTGTGACCGGTTTACAGTTAAGGGGATAGTTCATCCGAAAATGATAATTCTCTCATTAATTACTCACCCTCATGTTGTTCCAAACCTGTAACACCTTTGTTCATTTTCGGAACATGAATTAAGATATTTTTGAAGAAATCCGAGAGCTTTTTGAACCTTCATAGACAGCAAGGCTCTTACCACAGTCAAGGCAAAAAAAATTTGTAAGTGAATGTGACATCAGTGGTACAACCATAATTTTATGAAGCTACGAGAAGACTTTCTGTGTGCAAAAAAAGCAAAAATAACGACTCTATTTAACGATTTCTTCCCATCTTGTACAATTTGCCACCATTAACTACAGTACCAAGGCATGCATCGTAGTACTCTCAGTAATGGTGCCTATGGTGATGTGGAGGAAAAGAATTGTTGAAAAAAAGCAGTTATTTTGTTTTCCTTGTGCACAAAAAGTACTCGCATAGCTTCATAAAATTATGGTTATACCACTGATGTCACATGGACCATTTTATCAATGCCCATACTACATTTATGTGCCTTGACCAAATAGGATCCTTGCTGTCTATGGAGGGACAGAAAGCTCTCAGATTTCATTAAAAATATCTTAGTTTGTGTTCCGAAAATGAAAGAAGGTCTTACAGGTTTGGAACGACATGAGGGTGAGTAATTATTGACAGATAATTTTCATTTTTGGGTGAACTAGCCCTTTATCTAAAATTGAAAAACATGACACAAACAATGACACAAGCACTGATATTCAAAGCTAAATGAACTCAATGAACTCAATGCTGCTGACATGAAGATAAACTCCACTGAAAACAATAAGTGAAAGATATGCTTTGAAGAAGCAAGCATTTTTCTAACTTTTAGTAAATGAAAAACACAATTTTAAAATATGCCTTAGTATCTCTATGGAAAAAAATAAAAAAAATAAAATAAATATAGACCATAAAGTGCATCACGAATAGAGTTGTGCTTTTCACACTAAATCTTAATTTTCAAATGTAGTTCTTTGTGCATAAGTATGTATGGATACACACACAGACACACACACAAATGGAATAATTACAGTTTATAGCATAAGTCTCTTATGCTCAGCAAGACTGCATTTATATGATCAGTGAAAACAGCAATGTCATGAAAATTTGATTACAGATTAGTTAGAGAAATGTTTTTATTATTATAGGAATCTTTTGTAACATTATTAATGTATTAACTGCCATTTTTATAAATTGAAAGCATTCTTGCTTAATAAATGTTTTAGAATTTTTTATTTCTTCACCCAAATATTTAAATGGCAGTGTATCATGATTTTCTCAAAAATATTAAACAGCAAAAAATATTTTCAACATCGATCCAGAATGATTTCTGAAGGATCATATGATCATGACATAATTTGAGTAATGGCAGCTGGAAATAAAAGGAATAAATTACATTTTAAAATATGTTTTAATAATATTTCACAATACTACTGTTTTTACTGCATTTCAGATAAACACAGCCTTGGTGAGAACACTAAAAAAAATCTCTATTCCAAACATTTGACCAGTAGTGTGTGTGTGTATACATAGTGTGACGTATCTAAATCTCAAACCAGCAGCGAGGTTGTGTGTTTCTGAAATAGAAAGAGTGTTGTGTAGACAGGTCCTCAGCATTGTGGTGCATTAATGCCCACAGAGTATCAAACAATAAGAGGGTGAAAGGCCTGGATTTGGCTCGGTCACCTTCCAGAGGCTTGACAATCTGGAGTTTCTCCGGCAGGTAGGATCGGGTGCTGTAGATGGAGTAAACCGAATGCAGCGTGCCCAGAGACATGATGCTGTCTGCTGGAGTGAGGGGGTGGCCGTCTTCACTGCCACTCCCACCATCTCTCTCCTCATACAAGTCGCTCTTCTCTTCTGCCAGGGCGTTGAGTTTACGCTCTCTCTCCTCCTCAAAGAAACGCCGCTCGCTAAGGTAGTTGTCCCGGCGAAGCGAAAGACGACGCAGTGCCGCCTCCAGGTCATGGGAGCCGGGTGTGCCAGGCGTGCCAGGTTTTCTGTTGGAGTCATCAGAGCTGGAACAAATATTACAAAAGAATGAAACAATACAGTGTGGTCCAAAGTCCACTAATGAAGAACTTACACACACACACACACACACACATAGAACCAATAAATCAATATAAAAATTCTTTCCAATTCAAAAACACTAAGATAAGATAATTATTACGTTACAGCATAACTGCAATAAATGGCAAAAGGCTGATATTTTCTCTCTCTCTTTCTCTCTCTCTTTTCCCTTAATAAATACAAAACAGTAGTTACACTAAAGTCAAGTTCGGAAAAAAGGATATCCATTTTGAGTTATTAGAGTTTTTCAAAATGAATCGATAATCAACATAGTTATGAGTTTTAGCTACTAAAAATTAAGAAAGTCTAGCTAAATCTTTAAATAAATAAACAAATATTTGTACAAATAAATAATTCAATAAATAAATAAATAATTATATATATATATATATATATATATATATATATATAATTAAATTTTTGTGAGAATACTGAAAAATATATAAAACAAACAGGATATCCATTTTGAGTTATTAGAGTTTTTAAAGATGAATCCGTAATCAACATAGTTATAAGTTTTATTTACTAAAGATTAAGAAAGACTAGCTAAATCTTTAAATAAATAAACAAATATTTGTAAAAATAAATAATTCAATAAATACATAAAATAAATACATAAAACAGGAATACTGCAATTTTTTTTTACAATTTAAAATTTTTCTATTTTAATATATTTTTTGAAAGTTATTTATTCTTATGATGGCAAAGCTAAATTATTGTTGATTTGGTGCTCAGTTATTATCATTTACTAAAAATGTGTAACAATTCCAAACTTTTTACATAAAATACACTACAGTTCAAATGCTTTTTCCAAAGAAAAAATAATATTATATATATATATATATATATATATGTGACCCTGGACCACAAAACCAGTCTTAAGTCGCTGGGGTATATTTGTAGCCAAAAATACATTGTATGGGTCAAAATGATTGATTTTTCTTTTATGGCAAAAATCATTAGGAAAGTAAAGAAGTAAGTAAAGATCATGTTCCATGAAGATATTTTGTAAAATTCCTACTGTAAATATATGAAAACTTATTTTTGATTAGTAATATACATTGTTAAGAAGTTTATTTGGACAACTTTAAAGGTAATTTTCTCAATATTCTGATTTTTTTGCACCCTCAGATTTCAGGTTTTAAAATAGTTTTATCTCGACCAAATATTGTCCTTTCCTCACAAATCTCAATTTTGAAAAATTTACCCTTATCATAAAATATATTTTCACAATACTACAGTTTTTATTTTTGATCAAATAATGCAGCTTTTTGAATTGACCAAACCCAAACTTCCTGAATGGTAGTGTATGTAATTTTTCTAAGTGAAGATGTCCCTGGATGTCCTCAAATACAACTAATTTGCCCTAAAACTATAGTTAAGCAAAAACACACAGCATATTTTGATCATACTGCTACTTCAATGTCTTCAACCACATTTGATGTTCTTACCCGTCCTGATTTGACTGGGTTTCCATTAGCATACTGTTAGTGCGGTTGTCCATTTCAATACCATCCCCTCCATACATGCTCGATCGGGGTGTGCTCCGACAACTAGAACGTCTGGAATTCACACAGGATGTCTGATTGGACCCTGGGATGTTCAAGGGGGATGGACCCATGGAGCGCTGCCGCACTGTCTGGTTGATGTTACGCACCGTCGCAAAGACACGTTTAGGGTGCAACCTAAACAAAACGAGAAGAAAAGAATGTACAGAGGTTCATGCTAGAGGTTTTTTCTCTCTCTCTCGTTACTCTCCTTATGTCCACTATATATGGTGAAAAATCCTAAAATGTTTGCCTCAAAAAACAAATTTCTTTTTGATTGAAGAAAGACGGACATGAACATTTTGGATGGCAAGGGGGTGAGTAAATTAGTTCAGATGAATCACAATGTCACCCATAGAGGATTTGAATCTACAATCATTCAGTTATGAACTAATAAGCTAAACTGCTGAAAATAGAATAGGCAATGCTATTAAACATACAATTCCTTGTAATAAAGATTAGAATACATTTTATATTCCTGTGAAACTGACTTAGCGTGTAAATTCTTAACTCATGCAGGATATGAGACATAGGCAGGACAAGGGAAATGACAAACAAAAGACACACCTTTGTTCTTCTACTTCTGGATCAGACATCTGAATCTCTTTCCTCATGGTGCCTTCAATTTCAGCAGCTAAAGAGTCCTGTTACACACAAAGCACAAACACACCATTAGCCAGGGAAATAATGGTTATATTGTATGTATACTAGTATATGTAAAATACAAAAATACTGTCAATTAGTGAAACTAGCATGTAATTCTGTACAGCAAAAAAAGCTTTTAAACTGCAAGCTGATATCACATGACCCTATCCACATATTTAATTCAGAAAGACTGTCCTCTTATAACCTTAGAAGTAAAAGACATACAAAGAGTTTCTTTGCAAAAACAGATAACTCTGCTATTAAAAAGTTATTTTTACTTAATAAAAAACAAAACAAAACAACAACAACAGTTTAATTGAGATTAACTGGAATGCACAATGAAAAAACATAAATTTTGGAAATGGCTAAAAACTGTTTTTACAAATGAATTCTTCATATTATTTTTATTTGTGTAAAGATGTTTTGGCCAGTCCAAAAAATAAAAAAAAAATAAAATAAAAGATAAAAATTATATTTAAAATTGTAGTTAAAATGTTTTAATGCTAAATAATTCACAATAAATTATTACTTTCATATTTTTAATCAAATATTTTTTTAAAAATGGTTATTTTCTTGTTGTCCATTTCTCACCATGGGGAAGAGGCCGAGCGAGTGAAATCGCCGTGGTGTACTGAGAGGCATCGTTTTATTCCTGAAGTTCTTCAGCTCCTCCTGAGCTTCATGAAGCATCTCCATACATTCAGCATACTTATCCTCCAGCTCCCTCAGCTAAACAAAGAAACACATTAAAATTAATCAATTAAAACAATAGTACACACCTCTTTTAATCATTAATGGTTATATGGTGGCATTTTAGTTCAGTTACAGTATACAGATACGCTTTTGAGTGTGTTTGCATGTGTCACCTCTGCTGTTAGTGCTCTTTGGGCGTCTTTAGCAGCTCCCAGATGCTGGGTGAGCTCTTCATTTTCTAGTGCATACTAAAAAAAAACAGCAAACATTATACATAACTGACAGTAAAACAAACTAATCAAAATGAGAACCAAATAAAAAACGCTCAAGATTATGTTTCACGAATACATTTCATACTAAGAATAAACACTGAACAAAGCAGCATTCATGTTCTTATTCCACACTAAAGAAAACGTATCAAGCTAATGTAAGTAACTAAATAAATAACATTCATATTAAAAACACATTTTATTTTGTGTTATACTGCCCAGTTTATGTTATATTGACCAATCTGAAACAAGCATTTCAGAGATCTGTGTGCTAATCATGTGAGGACTCACAGATTTGGCTTTTTTCTGCAGGTCCACGATCTGAGAAAGGAGGTGCGTGATTTCCTCTTGCTGGCGAGAGGCGTCCTCTGTTTTCTTAGCCAGCTCCTCCGCAATCGTAGAGATCTGTATGTTAGCATCTCCTAAGGGGGAAGAGATACACTTCATGTGTCAAACGCTCCCTTGGTAAACAATAAAACGTGGAAAGTCCCAAATCCTCAATCAAAGCAAGCTATAGATTAGCCCCTCAGTACGTGTAGTTCATGTCATTAATAATTGAACTGTTATGCTACAAGGATGGAACAATAAGTCAGTGAACAGAATACATGAACTGAACTAGTGTAGGATGATTATGTAATATCAGTTTACAATGGGAGGGAATATGATCATTGCTGCTGTAATAGGTGGATCTACTCACTGAGCTCTTTAACACAGTCATTTACAAGCTGTTGTTCCTTTTCTTCGTACGAGATGGTCTCTGTCTCCAGGTGATTTGCCTATAAACACACTCACGTGTTAAGGAACGATCTGAATAAACAATGGAGGCATCATTTTACAAGACTCATCCTTTGTTTCAGGGTTCCTGTCAAAAGAACAGGTTGTGTCTAAAGTGCCCATGTTTTAAAACAAAACGGTTGAATTTAATCTACAGCAAAAGGAAAAGCTATTGTTGTACAAGCTTGTTGTTTTCATGTCATGGCCCAGTTTAATGGGGTTCACATGAACTGAGAAATATTATACTGTGATGTCTATGGGATTTGCGTTCATCAACTGTTACTGGAGTTTCTAAAATGTTTTGTTGTGAACAGCTCGTGTAGGTGTGGATGTAGATTTCATGGTTAGTGCAATGCAATAACCATGAATCTGCTGGGGTCAGATGCCTGACACATGTCACTGCAGATCTACAGTTACAGTTACATCGAGATACAGAGACATGAACTGTATGAAAGGTTTCTGACTGCTCTTCAGTGCCTAAAGCTTTAATTATATGATCTAAATGTTAAGTTATGCAAGTTATATTTCAACCACCCACCATTGTTATAGTGTTATTTTACTAAAGTGCACTGATAACTGGCAAATATCTTTATCTGAGAACGACGCTGTTACATATTGTGTTTGTTTATTGAAATGTGATATGCCTGAAACTCTGATAAGCTCAATTGGAGGCTGTTTTGAATAATATTATGCAAAGCATTCTGAAGGATGTGAGGTCAGGCCTCATTCTTCTCACCTCTGAACGCAGGACGATGTTCTCTTCCTCCAGGTCTTTGAGTTTTTTCTGTAGTGAATCCAGAGGGAGGTAATTCGGGATCGTGAAAGACGAGTCATTTCTGCGGATACTGCAACGAAAAAAAAAAATTCACAAACAGATGTGTCTACTTTAGTACATAGAATTTTTTTATTTTTTTTTTTAAATGAAAAAATAATAGAACTCCACACAGCTTGAGGTATCATTCAAACTTAATGCATGGACTCACGGTGTGGTAGAAGCAGACTCTCCGTCACTCTCCTCAGCTGCACTTGTGTAGAACTGCAGGAGTTCATCTTTCATCGAGAGATCATGACGCAGCTGAGACACCTGCATGGATGCATACAAACACTTACTGTATGCTCACAATTTTAGAAGAAATCTGTTTTAGGCTGCTAAAAAGTATGTTCTTTAAAGGTTCTTTACACAAAGCAATAGTTAGTTTAGAACCATATCATCTTCAAGAACCATTTTTTGCTGACACGGTTCTTTGTGTTAAAAGTACACTACCAGTCAAAAGATTTTTAATGTTTTTTGTAAAGAATTCTCTCCTGCTCACCAAGCTTGCATTTATTTGATCCAAAATACAGAAAAAGCTGTAATATTGTGAAATATTTTTACTATTTAAAACAACTGCTTTGTGTTTGAATACGTTTTAAAATGTATTTTTTTTTCCTGTGATCAAAGCTAAATTTTCAGCGTCGTTACTCCAGTCTTTAGTGTCACATGATCCTTCAAAAATTATTCTAATATGCTGATTTGCTGTTCAAGAATAATTATAATTATTATTATTATTATTATTATCATCAATATTTAAAATAGTTAAGTCAATTTTTTGACTAGAAAGATCCAAAGTTTGGCATTTATCTAAAATAAAAAGCTTTTGTAAGATTATACACCATTCAAAAGCTGGAAAGAAGAAATTAATACAAGAATGCTTGATCAAAATTGATGATAAAGACATTTATAATGTTACAAAAGATTTCTATTTCAGATAAATGCTGTTCTTCTGAACTTTCTATTCATCAAAGTTACTCAGCTGTTTTCAACATAATAATAATAATATATATATATATATATATATATATATATTTTTTTGAGCAGCAAACCAGAATATTTGAATGATTTCTGAAGGATCATGTGAAAGGAGTAATGATGCTAAAAAATCAGCTTTGAAATCACAGGAATAAATTACATTTTAAAATATATTAAAATAGACACCAGTTATTTTTAATAGTAAAATATTTAAAAAATTTAGTGTTTTTGCTATATCTAAGATCAAATAAATGCAGGTGTGGTGAGCAGAAGAGACTTCTTTAAAAAAAAAAAAAATCTTTTGACTGGTAGTGTAATTTATTCCCATATATCTATAACTGTCAAAAAAAAAAAATATTTCAGAGCCACCTCATTACTGATTTTCTGGAGCTCGACCCGCACAGATTGTTAACACACTCTCAGCAGGTACACTAAATTCTTCTTAAAATGTCTATACATTTTTACTTTCAATTTGCATGGATGGTTCCTTTCAAGCATGTTCTATTTCTTTATGCATTTATGTTCAATGTTAATTATCATTTATACATTCAGCTAATAAATGTTGTTAGCACACTGTCATTTATGGTACAATTTCTGATGTCAATATACAAACTACAGTAAACCCTAATAGAGGCTTCAAGGTATTATAAGTCTTTTATAATATAAGGCTATTGATTAAAAAGTTCTTTAGAGCACCATTGAGCTTATATATAGCCCTTTTTTAAAGCATGTTTCCTCATGGAACCTTTTCAGAAGCGGTCTTTTTAGCACCAAAAAGAGTTCTGCTATTTTTACAAGCATAAACATCTCTAATCTGTTGCTGTTTAAAAACATTCTTTTTAAAAGGGTTTGTAATTTTGCCACCACCAGTGACACTAAATTTAGAACGAAAATAAGATGACATTAGCCAACAAGCTCATCTCACTTTTTGGTTTTCCTCTCTTACCTCTTCTCGTATGTGCTCCACCTGCTCCTCCAGGAAGGTGTTCCTCTCGCTAAGGGTTTTGTTCTTTTTCAGTAGCGACTGGCCAATACGAGCCGCCAATTCCAAATCCCGCTCTTTCTAAATTGACATGCAGACGACAACAAAGTGACCCTATAAGTTTTTATCTTTAGCTCATATTCATTAACAAACACATCCTTAGTCTGTGTTCATTTGGAAAGGATAAAACTTTTCAGAGACTTTATTACTACATTTTACGGAGATAACTGAATATAATGGATGAAAATTGTGGTTCCAGAAATAAAATCAATATCTAGTTTGCAATAATTATAATCTCTCAAAAGGTATAGGAGCATCATCAAGACTGTGAATGATACTTATGTAATCATGAACTATTATAGTACACTGCAAGACCTACATCACAAGATGTGGGACACGCTTTAAACAGAGAAAATACCTCCACTCTATTTTTTATTTTTAAATGACTGCTATAACCCATCCTCCCACTTCCCACGGCTCACCTCCTCCAGGAGACGTGTCACAGCATCTATGTCATTATATGTCTTAGTCATCTGGCCCACTCGATCAGCACATAGAACTGTGGGAAGAGAGGAATAAAAATGAGATACTCAATGAACAACTCAAAATAAACTTTTTGAAGTTACATGCTCAGTTAGATCATCTGAATATGTGAATTGTGAAAAAGAAGCAAACTAGAACATATAGACCTGGTTTCATAGACAGGGTTTAGCCTAAACCAGGATTAGGCCATTGTTGGCTGTGTTCATTTAAGCAATTTTATAAACGTGCCTTAGTTAAAACATTACTGGTGTGTATATTGAGACAAAACAAAGGCACTGATATATTTTAAGATCAGTCAGTGCAAGTTTCTTACAGTTAAAACAGCTCAGACTTACATTTTAGTCTGGGATTAGGTTTAAGGCTTGTCTGTGAAAGTGGGGGATAGTTTTAAAAGAGAATGTAAAGATGCAAAGACAATCAAACACCCTTAACAAAAAAGGTAAAACAGCGATATAGGACGATTTTGAAGTTGAGGGAGAACATGAGATGGGAGTTTTTCGACATACTCTAACTGTCATGAACCGAAAACAAGGTTGGGAAGAGCAAGACAAGATGAGCGTTTGACATTAAAAAGTATATAAATTGTATTATTTTTATTAAAATAAAGATTGTTACGCTAGATAAAACCCTTCTTCCTCGGCTGTGATAATTTACAAATGCATTTGGGATCGTTTGAAGCCGCATTTAAACTGCATTTTGTAAGTTCAAACTTGGGGCACCATATCAGTCCATTATATGGAGAAAAATCCTGAAATGTTTTCCTCAAAAAACATAATTTCTTTACGACTGAAGAAAGAAAGACATGAACATCTTGGATGACAAGGGGGTGAGTACATTGGGTCTCATTCATGAAACATGAGCAGAACGAATTTTTGTGTAAATTGTTCATAAAGCCGTTTTGACGGAAACTTTCAAATTCATAAAAATGTTCATATTTTCAAATGTTAGCTGGTACAAAAGAAATGTCCGCCTGCTCCCTACCACGTGTAAATGGTGCGTAAAACGTTCTGTGTTCTTTTTGGCAAACTGATGACACTGAATTTGGCCTAATAATTACAAGTACCCTCTTTTATAATTTTTTTATTTTTGACAACTGTAAAACACGGCACTTGTCACTGTTACTATTTACCCAGCTGCAAATGACCAGCTGGTCATTTTAAGAAGAGTGCCTGACACTATTGTAGCTGGCTAAAAAGTCTTTGGTGGACACATTATTGAATATTTATTGTTGACCTATGACCTATGACCTATTTTTTTTTTTGCATTTATGCAATATACTGGAGCCAAATCTGAAAAAGTAGACCAGAATATTCCACTGCGTTTCTGGACACTCAAATTGCGCAGCTGTAATTAAAAGTCGGGGATTATGCTAATTGTGTATGAGCGTGCACGAGCGCCCTGTTTATGAGTGATTGGAATTCATTAACATAAACATGTTTAACTAACATTAAAATCGGATGTTTCCGAAGCGTTTGTGAATCTTGTGTGTTTGTGAATGTTTGTTCTTACATGTTTGTAATTCTGAAGTTTATTTAGTATAATTTCATATATTTAAAATATGAAATGTAATATTGAATAATAAAAACATTAAATACATTATGACAATACTTGAAAGTAAACATTTTAACATTTGATATTTTTACAGGGTTATTTAATTATGTTAAGAAACTGTCATGAAAGTGTTCTCTCTTTAAATACGCTTGGCTTTTTTATTTCATTAATACATATGCAAGTACTCATGTAACTAATGCACATTAAACATATTTTTTTTCATCATTATATTGTTCACATGGCCTAACTAGCTTTCTCCTAGAATCTTATCTTTGCTGTAATAGACCTTCTCCAGGGAATTCTTTATCACAATGGAGATAAAACACAACTATTATCACCATCATATTTTCTCATTATCATCAGGTCAGCATATTCCATCTTATAAATATCTCAGTGGATTTATTATAGTCACATCGAGCAGATCCTCCCTGACTACGTGTTTGAAGCAAAACATATTTAATACAATATAATACAATTACAAGCTATAAAAACATTTAACGCAAAAATAAGCTGTCCTAAGATGAAAATACCAGTTTTACAGATAACACTGAGCAATACAAATGATCGTAAAGTAAATATGGGAACTCCCATTTTTCATTGCAGTAACATGTTGCACATTTTAATTCTGCAGCATATAATTTTTGCACCACTAGAACCATCAAACTGAAAATGGCTTAATTTATTGGCTGTACTGCTGAGAAGGACACTAGTCAAAAGCTACTCAAAAGCACCACAAAAAAGCTCTAAGTATGGTGTTAAAGAATCAAATGCAAAGCAGACATTTCCATCTGCGTCACACTCAGAGAGCACAGACTCTACCCAGCACCTGAACCCAACACCCAGCAACACCCAGCAACACCCAGCTATAAACCACACAGCAACATTCCTGAGTAGGACTCATTTAAACACACATCATCTCCATACTGTTATTCTTCTCCTGAAACAATAAACTCTGGCAATAAAAGAGAACATTTTCAGTGTTCATTCATCAAGGTTGAAAATATTTATGTAGGAGATAGAGTTTGACGCATGGTTTCATTATATTGTACTGTAGGTTAAACATAGAACAGCAGATCTTGTTATGAACTGTGAGTCACACTACAACAATGGCTGATAGGATACGGCTGAATAGTAAACCTAACAAACCCACCCAATGCATCTCAAAGTACAGCAATGGTATTGCTGTGTGATATTATTCTCATTTAAGAACAATTCTTATTGTTCCTGGGAACAAACCAATAAACAACAAAGTCCTGCAATAGTGTTTAATAATTCAACAACCAAGATCAATAATACAAATCATAATGTTAAATATTCATTAGAAAAATAAAAAATAAAAAAATACAGTCTCACTTGACAGAAGCTATCCATACTATCCATACCTACTTACTTAAATGATCCTTTAACTGTTTAAACAATTTGGGCTTTTTATTTTTTAGTTTTTGAAAGAAGCCTATCTCAAGACTGCATTTATTTGATTAAAAATACAGTAAAAACAACATTGTGAAATATTATTATAATTTAAAGCAACTGTTTAACATATTTAAAAATTTTAATTTATTCCTGTGATGACAAAGCTGAATTTTGATTTGATTTGGCGCTCATGAAACACTTATTTTCAATATTAATATTTGAAACAGTAGTGCTGCTTACATTTTTTGCAGAAAGCATTATAATTTTTTTCATTTATTCGTAACAGAAATCTTTCATAACATTGTAAATGCCTTTACTGTCATTTTTGATCAAATTAATGCATTATAAAAAGTATTTATAATTAATAAAAACTAGCTTTTATAAATGCTTGGCTATTTTGATTAAAGCTATGTGATACAAACAAAAATAACATAATGAAGATAAATAATATTTTACATATTTCTAAATGTTTAACATATTTAGACATTTCCTATTATTCAAAAACAGCCAGTGTAAATAAAGAATGAGCAGGGGTGTTAAAACTTTTGACTGACAGTGTATGTGGCATGATATTATGGATTACGAATATAATAGAGACATCTAAAAACTAAACCGAATACATACCACATAGACTAATACCGCAAAAATCTCTCACCACATTTGAGGGACATCACATTATGTACCTTTCATAGTTCAGTGGCCATCACAAATGAATTAGCCTGCTTAGCAAGGTTTATTTACATGGGTAGAATCTTATTAAAGACCAAGTCAGACTATCAACAGCTGCTGGTCTAAGCTCCCAGGACAGTGTGATTCACACTCGATTTCCGTCCACCAGCATGGGTACTCAAACACTTCAATGACCCCGGTACCATGACGCTCAACACCAGACCAAACAACAAACTAAGAGCAACCGTACACAATGACCTGCCATCAGACCGGCTCCCATTGCACAGAGATAATTATTCCCACAGTGTAAACTGGACACAAAGAACACAGTCAGGCATTTATAGCTCCCACATGTCTTGTTCAGTGCATTTATAAAGGTGACTTTCTTGGTTCTGAAGTAACCTTTAAGAAAAGGTCGGTTTTCACTTGCACATACAGAAATTAACATTTACAGCTTTTCAATAGCACTTTCAAACAACCCGGTATATATAATGCATCATAAACATATTGTAAGCAAGTTATGAAGCTATTTGTTTTATATACAGTGTCGGAAAGGTTACTTTGGAAACGTAATAGGTTACAGATTAAAATTTAAAATGTAATGTAGTGCAACTATTTCAATTACTTTATTAAAGTAACGTAACTGATTACATTTGATTACTTTTTTATACTTTTCTAAATTTAAATTTCTATTTTTTTCTAAACTGTTAATCATTTTTAAACATTTAAAGCAGGCAGGGTTAACCTTACAGTAGTACTCAACGCTGATTACTGCAAGACTGTAAAATCGTTCATCACTTGAATTATGATATATTAAGAATAATCATTTAGTTTTAAAGCACAACCACCACACAAACTTTAGTACCTCTTTTTACTTTTAGATTGTTCTGAGGTTAAATACAGATTTAAATCCATAACAAGATTTAGTTTAATAACACATTTTTTTCTCAGTAACTGGTGTCCTTGTTACATGTTACATGTACTCACTATTATAACAACAATTAATTGTGCATAATTACATGCAAGTAACCCTAAGCCAAACCCTAATCCTATAGCTCTAACCGTATAGTAAGTACATGTAGTAATTAATCTTAATATTTAAATGTATAATTACACTGTAACAAGGACACCTTAAAATAAAGTGCAACCCATTTATTTTGTAGTTAAATTTCGTAATTCTGTTACATGTAACCCCAACACTGTTTATATACAGTATGCTTTAAAATGAACAATACAATTTAACACTGCAGATATAATCTACCTACTAACTGCTACACTGTTACAGAATATAACACATGAAAGATATAACCCATGAAATTTGGTACTCATCATTTTAATGCATTACACAGTGCTAATGCATAATAACTAATCAGGTAAGTTTGTAGTACAGTGCAACAGTGTCACAATTATTATTACATGCAACCAATTCTAAAAACATTAACCGTAAAATGCATAGCTAATTCACCTAGAATAAACATGGGTCTAGAGTACAAAATGATGCATATCTATATAAACCTGTTCATAAAGATAAAATACTTTTGATAACTTTTTGATAACAATTTTAAGCGTGTTATACCTACTAAAGGTTGCTGTGGGGTGACTGTTACTGTAATAAGGTAATAAATACATATATAAATATAAACTTTTTTTTACACTGTCTATATGTAATTACATAGATAAAAAAGGGGAAAAAGACCTGCATATATAAATTTGGGTAAATAAATAAATAAACAAACAAACAAACATGATTAACTCTAACTGTCACTCCCATTTTTGAACACAGATCCAGATTTAAATTTTTATAATTCATGAATGAAAACATTTTGTAATATGATTTTGATGTACATTTTCCATGGTAATGCAATGTCTGACTTTAAAATGCCTTTCAAAGGATGAATTTTGAGATTTTAAGTTTTGAACTGATATATAATTTCTTATGCTTTCTAAAACACGATAGGGAGAAAAGAAAGTCTTTTATGAAGGTCAGAAAAAAAAAATAATGTTATGATGTATGACGTACATATTATGATGTAGATTTTTTGAAGTTGCACTCCTGACATATATTAATTTATTACTTTTCCTACATAATTTGTAACACAAAAATATGGTAAAATATCTATTTAGGAGTCTTAGACCTTTCCAACGATGTATAGTTTGTCATGATTAGATTAAGATTTATTTGTAATATGGTGACGTAAACTTAGGCGTCCCACAGAGGGGACAGTGACAGTTAAAGGGTTAAATACACTAAAGGATGCCTGAAATTCTATAACATTTAGTATTAGTTTAAAAAATATATTTATAAATAACAAATTACATATTCAGGTTTCAACTAAGATGCGACAAGCATTTGTTTTTATACTCCAACTGCTCTGTACTTATGAGACACAAATGTATAACTATTGTCCATTCATAATAATAATAATAGCAGTCATTTTTCTTTTATTATTATTGAATTCAACACCAAAAGCTACACTATAAAAAAAACAAAAATACTGTAAATAAGAACTTTTTGGAGTATGTTTTACAAGAAATTACTATTTTCGTATCTTTACTTCAAAAGTTTATATTTAATAAAATGTGACACTTGCTGTTTCTTTGTAATTATTTGTGAAAGAAGGGGGAAAACATAGTTGATATAGTTAATTATTACTCTAGTTATATAATGGCATATCTGCAGTGCATGTTGGCATGCATGCTACCATTATTTGGATGGTCTGTGCAGTGTTGACATGACCAACCTTATGAAATGCTCTGGAACACGGCAAATTTATAATAAATCTAAACAGCATTCCTTGACCTCAATTAGTAACAATTAAACCCAAATCACATAGTTCCTGAAACTTTATGATTAATACAGTGAAACTAAATGATTCAAACTGTGTAACTTACTAATTTACTTCACAACTATAACATTAGTAATGACATTGTAACACTGACTGTCTGAGTGTTTAGGCTCATACAGAATATTATAAAATACAAATAGTGATAAGATCAAAAAGAAAACAAAAACCCAACAAGAGATAGAAGAAAAATGTTTTGTTTACATTTTGAATGATCAAGCCAGGTATGTCATCACCAACCAAGGATGGAAAAACCTGTTTAGATTGTTTAGATTTCAGAATAAGACACTTGACCATCACCGAAAGTTACTGTGACGGTATGTCTCTTCTTTGATAAAACAAAGACGTTTGACTTTTAAAAGGATCAGAATGTCAAAGGGCACAGGTACTGTACCTTCCTCCACGGTGTATGGCTCTGGGTCTTCCTCATCATCCTCATCATCAGCACTGTTTGAGCTAACGTAAGACGAGGTAGATATTTCCAGGAGCTCTGAAGAGGAGTCATACTCAAAGTACTCCTCTTTAGAGTGATCAAGAGTCAATGCCATGTTGTCACTGGGCTAGTTAAGCCCAGGCTGGCTCAGCCGTCTCACGTCTACAGCCATCTGTGAGACCGTGATGTTGAGCTGGACATTTAACTCTATCTCAAAGATCAGATAGACAGTCTCTGACTGACACACACCTGTCACAGCAGACTCAATGCTTGGACGCTGCCACTTAGATAAGAAATAGCAGGGGATGTGTCACATAACTAAGATAATAACCCAACTACAATTTTTTTTTTTGTTTGTTTGTTTGTTTTTTTTTTTGAAAATCAACATGCACTTACATATGGTATTATAAGAAATTACAAAGGTTTTATATTAAGATTAGCCTAACTTAAAACTAAAAAGAAAATATGACACCCCTTCTGCAGAGTACAGAATGGTACTTTCCACTGACGCACCATAGCAACCTATCAAGGCGTGACCGAGTTGTGTTTGACTACACCTGTCGTGTGGGCGGAGCTTATGCATATTCCCTGATGAAAAGATTCCACATAGCCATAGAGAAGGCAAACAGGACATCTGACACAACAGGACTCATAAAGTAACAATACAAAGATAAAATGATACACCTGTTACTAAAAATGAGATACATATTTGAATACAAAATATAACTTGGTAATGGTAGTTAAAAGTATTGCACAAAAAAAAATCTAGAGATTTTGTATAAATACAGGGAAATATGTTTTAGAAAAAGAAAAAAAAAAAAAAAAAAATGAAGTTTAATTTTAGCATCATTACTCCAGTCACGTGATCCTTCAGAAATCATTCTAATATTCTGATTTGCTGCTCAAAAAAAAAAAACAAAACAAAACAAAACAAAAACGGACTCAAAGCTTTTGAATGGTATATTGTTTAAATGTTACAAAATCTTTTAATTTCAGATAAATGCTGATCTTTGGATGGTTGTATTTATCAAGGAATCCTGAAAAAAAATGTACTCAACTGTTTTAAATATTGATAATAATAATAATAATAATAATAATATTAATAATAATGTTTCTTGAACAGCAAATCAGAATATGTGATCCTGGACCACAAAACCATAAGTGTCAATTTTTTTTTCAAAACTGAGTTTGATCATCTGAAAGCTGAATAAATAGGCTTTCCACTGATGTATGGTTTGTTAGGATAGTCTAATATTTGGCCGAGATACAACTATTTGAATATCTGGAATTTGAGGGTGCAAAAAAACAAAAAACAAAAAACAAAAAACAAAAAACAAAAAAAAAAAAAAATCAAAATACTGAGAAAATCGTCTTTAAAGTTGTCCAAATGAAGTTCTTAGCAAAGCATATTACTAATACAAAATTAGGTTTTGATATATTTATGGTAGGAAATTTACAAAATATCTTCACGGAACATGATCTTTATTTAATATCCTATAATTTTTGGCAGAAAAGAAAAATTGATAATTAATTGATAATTTTGACCAACAGAATGTATTTTAGCCTATTGCTACAAATATACCCGTGCTAATTAAGACTGGTTTTGTGGTCCAGGGTCACATATTATAATGTATTTAATGTATAATGTATTGTAGTAATTTAGCTTTGATCACAGGAATAAATTACATCTTGAAATATTTCACAATATAACTGGTTTTGCTGTATTTTGGGTCAAATAAATGCAGGCTTGTTGACATGGTGACTTCTTCAAAAACATTAAAAATCTGTTCAAAAACTTTTGACTGGTAGTGTGTGTTTGTGTACCACTATGTTCTGTGAGATTTACTTCATCATTAGCAAAACTTCTACTAATCACACTATTAATTCAACATAAGTATTCATATATTTTATGTAAAATGTGATTCTGCCACACATACACTTACTTAAGTTTGTACAGACCCTAAAACTTACAATATTAATCATCTAAAACTCAAATCATTTAGAACGAACCACTTTACAGACATACAAATGTTTACAAATCCTTATTTTTAATCAATTCAACAATTCAATAATTTAAGAATAAGTTAATCGCTTGTTTCTTTGTAGTCATAATCAACGAGTCACATTTATTTAACACAGTTGGCTCATTTACTTAATTTGAAATAACTTCTTATAGCTTTCTGTGACTTCTGAAGTCACATGTCCAGCTTGTTTATCTTTTTTTTTTAAACCAAACTACATCATTTAGAAAATACTGATCATGTGATGTTTTTATTTTGTTTTGGATTAGCAAAGAACTGATACATCTGTTTGTATACATATCATTATTGTGTGTTTAAGCATCTTCCCAAACCTACAAAAAAACACACCCATGTATAAACAATTAGATCAGACTGATTAATAACTTCCCTTACTAAACTAAAAGCTACACAAAACTTATTAGGAACGTGCTGAATCATTTTAGTTCATGATAGCGTTATATGGTAACAGACTTTACCCTTTAAACTCAACAAGTTGACAAGTGGAGCATGAAGACATGCAGTGTTTGATAACAACACCTACATTTCTACACTCGTGCAACTCCACCTAGTCTAACAACAACACATCAATCACTCAGTAACAATGCCTGGGTTTGTTTTGTTATCACAAATATTTTTGTTATATTGTCAGAATGCAAACTGCTTATAATTGCAATGGAGTCTGCAGCACTACTTCCTGTAAATGTGGTTTGTTTAAGTCCTTCATTCCTATGGAAACACAATAGCATGACAGGAATGGGACGATGGGACGATGGCACAATGGCGGTGGCCGTGAAGGAGGCGGGTTTCTCTTTAGTGTGAACTTAGCCATGGCTGAGCCTTTGTGCTTTGGCTCAATTGAAGAGGCAAAATGGAAAAGCAAGAAAAGACAGGCTGAAAATGGTGAAGAATATGGTGAAGGCCTGGGAAAACTTTGAAGAGGGGAGGAGAAAGTGAAAATGAGAGTGTGGGAAATGCAAAATAGGTTGAATGGGTATAAAAAAAGAATGTGTGTGTGTGCGCATGCTGAATTCTACTCCCCCCACTGAAGTAATCAATATGCTGCGTGAGAGGAATAGAGGCCCAAACCACAACACAGAATGTGGGTCAATGAAGAAAAAAGACTATAAAAGACTAAATACAAACATATCATATCACATACACTGAGAATCATCTACAAACAGAGCTTATATTCTGCACTAATGATCCATAACTGATGATTGTTTTTAAGTGTTATAATGAAGTTTGTTTGGTACAAAATAACAGTTCAGACAGTGGAAACAGAATTATTAATTCATATCCATGTCCAGTAAGTTATTACACATACACTATTTACATGTCTCTGACTACTCTTTCACACCACAATTCAGCCTGAGAGATTTTTGTATTGACTGCAAGATTGACAGCCTACAACAGTCTGTGTGTTTGAAAACACGTACGCATCCAACACCTCTGCATCTGTGTCTTTGCACTGTATTAAAACAATCTACTTCTGTGACTCACTGGTGTTTAATTTTATTTGCTCCCCCAATTACGTATGATAAAATCCAGACAGCAAGCTATTTATCATAACTAAATAAAGATAGAACTAAATAAACATTGCTTGATAACTGAACTTGCATAATATGCTGCTTGGCTACAACATTGCAGTGGATCAAAACAGCGCAGTTTTATGCAGATTATATAACCATCCCAATTCTAAGTAAAAAGTATTACAAGGAAGAAAGGACAAGGTAGTGATCCGTCATTGACAAAATCAGAGCAATAAAACATCCAGCAGACATAGATTAGAGTGCAGTGCTGTGATATAACCTGCTGCTTGTGAAACAACCAGGACGTATGACTTCATAATGTCAACACATGAGCGCATCATCAATGAGATTCAGTTGAGACTAAATGTGACCCTGGCTGTGAAAACCCAGCTGAAGTTATTTTTGTGATTTACTGTTTTCTACATAAAACCATCCTTTATAAGGTAAAGAACATTCTGTGAAAATGTAACCTTGATATCTTTAAAGGAGAAGTCCACTTCCAAAACAAAGATTCACAGGTTTATGCTTTTAGAGGAAAGCATTTCAGCATTTTTCTCCATATGATGGACTGATATGGTGCCCTGACTTTGAACTTCCAAAATGCAGTTTAAATGCGGCTTCAAATGATCCCAAATGCAGTTGCAAACAATCCCAGCCGAAAAAGAAGGGTCTTATCTAGCGTAACAATCAGTTATTTTAATAAAAATAATAAAATTTGTATACTTTTTAATGACAAACGCTCATCTTGTCTTACTCTGCCTGGACTGTTTTTGTTCCGGTTCATGTTTAGATTATGTCGAAAAACTCCCATCTCATGTTCTCCCTCAACTTTAAAATCGCCCTATATCACTGTTTTACCTTTTTTGATCTTCTGTGCATGTTTACTGTGCAACGACCGGGTCAGAACTTTTGCAGTGATGTAGGATGATTTTTTAACTGATTTTTGAAGTTGAGGGAGAAAATATGATCAGAGCAAAACATAATTTCTTTACAACTGAAGAAAGAAAGACATGAACATCTTGGATGACAAGGGGGTGACTACATTATATTTGTTTGTATGAATCTTTGTTTTGGAAGTGTACTTCTCCTTTAATACTGACTGAGTTAGGCCATGTCAAAGATTGAAATCATAGTGAAAATAATGGCTAAAATTAAATGTTGATACTTGTCATCTCATTATTAGATTTTGAGACTTCAGCCTGGATTTCATAGACAGGGTCATAAATGCATAAATGTCAGTGAGTACACAATCATTTTATTGATTTGGACAAATAGATTAAAATGTATTTGAAAGGACAACGGACAAATGACATTTGATGTCTATGTATATTCAGATATACAACTATATGACTGATTGGGGTTTGAATGCAATTTAAACCTAAATACACAGAGTCATAAATTTATGCCTCTTCACTTTAAGACTATGAGACAAGTAAAACGAGTGCTATGGCAATTAGGCACTTCTGCTGATATACAGGTATCATTTTGTCAGAAGTCTTATGGGTAATGCTTTAATGATAAATTCAATAACAAACACAACGTAGTTGATAATATAACGCATTCAAATAGTAAAAACTGTCATAACTAGGGGGTCCAAAAGTCTGAGACTACATTGCAAATCTTGGATTTTAAATGTAATTTAATCCTGGTAATAATAATAATAATAATAATAATAATAATAATAATAATAATAATAATAATAATAGTAATATTAAAACAAACAAACAAACAAATTAATAAACACACACATAGATTTGAGAGTAAATTACAATTTTTGGATTAAATTGTAATTTAATCCTATTCTTCTTCTACTACTACTACTACTACTACTACTACTACTACTACTACTATTACTATTACTACAAATAAAATGGGTCACCATACTTGACAATACGTCTAGATAAAAATATACATATATATTTGAGAGTAAATTGCAATTTTTGGATAACAAATAATTAGATACAGATAATTACAAATTATTCAAGAACAATTTCTAGTTTATGATTATTTATTTTTTTTATGATTATTTATTTTTTAAGTATGTAAACTACTTTGTACAATGTACTTTTATCTGGGAGTAAATTGCAATTTTTGGATTTAAAATGTCATTTACACCTATAATAATAATAATAATAATTAGATACAGATAATTACAAATTATTCAAGAACAATTTCTAGTTTATGATTATTTATTTTTTTTATGATTATTTATTTTTTAAGTATGTAAACTACTTTGTACAATGTACTTTTATCTGGGAGTAAATTGCAATTTTTGGATTTAAAATGTCATTTACACCTATAATAATAATAATAATAATAATAATAATAATAAAACAATCTCCTTTCCCCTGCCACAAGGTGCTGTTTGGAACATTAAGGTAAAAGACATAATTCGCATTATTATTAATAAATTATTATTTATTATTCTTAAATTGAATGCATATAATACAGGAATAATATAATATATAGAAAAATGCATTTCAGACGTTGACCCCACTACATATATTCTTTATATATTCACTGCATATGAACTTCTGACTTTTTATGCATTATATAAAGTCTGTGACGTATTAAAGTCATTTGAAAAAGTTCCCCTTCAAGGTAAAATGGTGCGGAGTATGATGCAACACAGGAGCTGAGTGGCCAGCTAAACCTAGTCACTCTCCACATTACCTCTGTCATTCCCATGCCTTGGCCCAAATCTTATTTGGATCAGCATTCTTTCACAGTCTCATCCATGGCAGACCTCGCTACTAACCAACTTTCTAAAAGTGTTTAATTCCCACGGGTATCTCTCCCCACCCCTCCGCCCCCTCTCTCCCCCAGGATTTTTCCTGCACGGTCTTACCGTCAGAACACTCTTCATAGTACCAGTCCAGCTCGTAGTAATCAGCCTCCACAAACCTCTGCATGCTCAGTCTCCTTCAGTCTTGAGCTGCAGCCTCTCCCGTCCAGTGTCTGAGGTCACATACACATACATGCACCCACGGGCACCCATTTTCCCAGCAACCCGGTAGCCCGATCTACCGATCCGCCACTAACTAGTCAGAAGACATTCTGCACACACAAGCTTAAAGAACGAGAGATGATGAAGGGAAAAAATGCAGCGTCTCTAAAATCCAGCAGTGTTGCGCAGGAAACTGTACTGCTATAGTCAAGGTTGTATCACACGCTAGGGGGCGGGGCCTGCCAGCAAAGCCAGCCAGTCAAAGCGCACTTCATCAGAGCTGCTTCGTCACAGCCCGACCCCGTCTCCTCATCTCTACCCGTTTCCAAGGCGCCTCCCTCTAGAATGGTTTCCATGGCAACTGGCTCTGACTCTAGGCTGATTTAGCGACTGCATGTGTCTGCATGTGCTTTGTTGCTTAACTTCCCTCTGCATTTCTCCATCACTCTTCCACTGATCTTTTTTGCAGTGGTAGTGATGCCTGCGTGGAATCTTTCATTTTGGTGCTCAGCTCACGTGTAAGTGGCTGGTACAGTGACGGCAGGTGTTCTGCTTCTGTCTGCCTGCCAAAAGAAGCAGCTGACTCTCTGCAATTCACTCTGCCAAGAACTCTACAAATAGGCTGGTGGAAAAAAAGGAGATGCACTTAATATTGACCACAAAAATCCTTGCTTCTTTACTCTACGCAAAGACTTTATCATTTATATTCATTGTAAAACTAAATATGTTATTTGATAAAATCAGTTATTTGAGTACTTTTGTGTACTGAACATGACAGTGTTTTCTTGAATGGTGTAAATTATCCAATCAGAAGCTTGCGTTCAGCATGGTGTCATTTCCCTGTGCCGTGGACCTGCTATTGATGACTTTCCAGTTGCCACCTCATCGACTCACTGGTGAAAGGCTCACACTGATGACATCATGCTGGTGGGGTAATGGATTTATTGAGTTGTATGATACGAGGAGTGATTGGAGGAAACAAAGGGAACAATTATGCCTGTAATTACCTAGTTACCTCTGACTTGATTAGTAATGTCACAATGAATTCCACACAATCAAAAAAAAAAAAAGGACTATTAAGATTTTTGTTTTTTAAACTGTATAATTATTGTTTTGACATTTAAGTACTTAAGTGCTTTCTTTACAAAGAAAGAAATCATTCATCATGTTAATTACTGCAATGCGGAAAAACAACAACAACACAAATCAGACATAAATGATATGAGTATCTTAAAGGGATAGTTCACCCAACCGTCACTTCTGTCATTAATTACTCAGCCTCATGTCGTTCCTAAACCCGTATGACCTTCGTTCATCTTCAGAACACAATTTAAGATATTTTTGATTAAATCCAAGAGCTTTCTGACCCTGCATAGACAGCAATGCAACTACTATGTTCAAGGCCCAGAAAAGTAGTAAGGACATTGTTAAAATAGTCCATGCGACATCAGTGGTTTAACCATAATGTTATGAGTAGGGCTGGATGATATGACCTATAATCAAATCAAAATCATATTATATGATATATATATATATATATATATATATATATATATATATATATATATATATACACAAACACACACATAAATATTTTTTTTTTTTGCAATGATCACTCAAATGTGGTGATCAAACACTTATAATGACGTGACAAAAATAGGTCACACTTTATTTTAACGTCCAATTTTCGCTATTAACAAGTCATTAACTGTGACTTTTGCATCAATAAACTACTAATTTACTGCTTATTAATAGTTAGTAAGGTAGTTGTTACGTTTAGGTATTGGGTAAGATTAGGGATGTAGAACAAGGTCATGCAGAATATGTGCTTTATAAGTACTAATAAACAGCCAATATGTTAATAATAGGCATTCTAAATAGCAACTAGTTAATTGTGAGAATTGTTCCCTATACTAAAGTGTTACCCAAAGATATGTAATAGAGGCAGGGTATTTAACAAATAACATTATTTTTTAACATTTCAATGAAATTAAATGTTTTTTTCCCCCCCACAATTTCTGTGTTGTGTATTTTCTGGTAATCAAATAAACATGCAGAACATGGATTTGTATTTAAATAACCTTTTTGCAGTTTAATATTTACAGACACTAGTCTATATCACAATTTGATTTACGTGTACTGACCTGTTTTTTTATTTATTCATCAAAAATATGACACATTCTGTGAAATTCCGCATTATACAGTAAATTCCTTTTTTATGACTGGATTCCGCGATTCTGTCCGCGTTTTCGGCATCACAGAAACTGTAGTGCCCTACTAATGTAGCAAAAGAGTATGATAAGCTCATTGTGAGAGTAAAAGATGGGAACATTGTTTATTTACTTCATAGCATTGCGTTTCACCAACTAGTTGACAACGTAGCGTTAAATCACCATTCAACATTCAAACCACCACCAACTCAACAACTCAAACCACCACCGAACTGGTGACCACGGTAGGTTAACATTATTCTATATTGAATTATGTTGAAAATGAAAATTTAAGGGGTCATTGTTTATAAACTTTACAGTAAGTTATGTATTTGTGTCATAAAGATGTCTGAACAAGAAACCTCCTTACTGAGCAGGGTTACCAGGTTTTCACAACAAAACCTGTCCAATTGCTACTATAAATTAGCCCAAAACTAGCCCAACCGTGTTTCGAGGGGGGTCCCCCAGTAAAAAAAAAAAATAAATAAATAAAATATTCGCATTCTGGGGGGTAAAATACACGTTTTTTCAAGGAGTTCCCCTGGTACAGTTCGCATTCTAGGAGCTTACTGGGGTTGCTTCAACCTGCCCAATTCTGCGGGTAAACCACGGACTTGGCAACACTGTTATTGTGTGAAAGGGTTGGCTGGTCGCCAGTGGCAAACAATGAAGCATGCTCTGCTGGACAAACTAAGTAATTACACAATTTCAAGCATTTTATCTGCATTATATGTTAAAAAAAAAAAATAAAAAAAAAATAATAATAATAATAATAATAATAATAATAATAATAATAATAATAATAATAATAATAATATCGGTGGAATATCTGTGGCATATTCGCCAATGCCAAAATATATCTATGACAGGCTCATATCAGCTGATCGGCTGATAATTGGTCAGGCTCTAGTATCTACTCTAGGTTCTTACTGGACATTCACACAGAACACGTCTTTGCATCTAAAATGCAAGATGCAGCATTCAGGAATGTTTTTTTTTTAAAAAAATTCCTCCATGTTGCCGTTGAATACTAAAGTTAACATGCAAACCTGCTGCTGTAAACAAAATCGTCCCGACCTAGTTATGAGGGTACGAGAATACTTTTTTTGCGCAAAGAAAACAAAAATAACGAATTCCCGAGAGTACCATGACATATGTGTATGCATTCCTCTGCTTGCAAACAAGACGCAATGAGCTCTGCAAAACTCATTCCATTCGGAGGGATTGTTCTTTAAATGCAAATGAGCTCTGCTCACCCCAGCCCTCTTTACTCTCTGTGGAGTGACGTGCTGCTCTGAGAGATTGTTTACTTTAGTCGCATTTAGTGCATTTATCCGCGAAACTTGCTAACTATGTTAAAGATGAGAGATCAAAAAATAAACTAAAGCTGCTTATAATTGCGTTTTTATGTTATGCTTTTGTTGAAACTATTGGGTAGGCCTAGGTCTAGTGCAGATGGTACATTATTTTAAAAAGTCACTGAGCATTAGAGTCAATGGACATTTCAAGTCAGAACTGCGGTGACGTGAACAAACCAACATCACATAAAACGTACCACATGTGCCATTTTTTCGAAAAAAGGAACACTTATTTAGCACCACTAAGTGGACATTTCACATCAAATACATCAGGAAACGTACATGGCATACATATTTCGCCCCTTGCGAAAAAGTTCCCACAGGTACGTTTATATCATTAGATCAGGTTGACTAATGCACAGAATGACAGCCAGTTTGAAATGTCGAAAACACAGACAAGACTGAAAAAAATGAAAACTGCCAGTACTGTTGTACTCTAAATCAATGCCACTCAAGAGGACAAACTTGGCCAACTCGAGGACTGGAACTAACGTTTGCATACATTACATAACAACGCCATGCACTGTAAGAGATTTGGTTAAAATCATGTTAGCCACAGTCCCTCCTCAACCCAGAGCTGGGCCTCAGTTTAAACTATTTTTAGCTAATATGAAAGAGCTGCATGACAGCTCATAAGATCCAGGGCATCAAAAACAGGGCTCATAATAAATCAGTATCAAACACACTCTGTGAACTGTAAAACTCCTGTGATCTATAATCTGCTATAATCTGATCACTATACTGTACACTGAAAGACGGCTATCAAAAACAGCATTTATAATGTCTGAAGGGTGAACAACTTTGAATAAAACAGGAAATAATATTAAAATCAATCATAAATAAGTACAAAGAAACATTTATAGCACTGGACATTTTGGGACATATTTGCATATCTATGTAAAATAATTTTCCAGGGAGGCTAAAACATGATCTCTACATTGCTGACTGCAGTCATTTTACTATTCCAACACAGTGGTTAAGAGTCTGGCAGGAAGCAAGGCCGACTGCAGATCTGTCTGTTAAAAACGGAAAGTTTTACATGTGGCCAAATGGTGATGACCCCAGTGTTCAATCAAACTCAAGGACAGATAATGACAACGGAACTGATCTAACAAACTTATCAGCTGCTCCTATAAACACTAGTGCTGTGAGTGACAGGAGACTCAGCCAATGACAAGGAGTGTAGGATGGTTGCTTGGCAATATGATCCAGTGTTGCGGCTGGATCATAAACACAGCTGTCACATAAGAACAACTGTACCAAATTACATCTCAAGTATCACAAGTCTGATTCTCTTCTTATATGAACTTCTCATGTATATGTGAAAACTAAGATATGTGACCCTGGACCACAAAACCAGTCATAAGGATCAATTTTTTGAAATTGAGATTTATACAACATCTGGAAGCTGAATAAATGTGACCCTGGACCACAAAACCAGTCATAAGTAGCACAGGTATAGTTGTAGCAATAGCCAACAATACACAGTGGGTCAGAATTATTATTGCTTTTTCTTTTATGCCAAAAATAATTAGGATATTAAGTAAAGATCATGTTCCATGAAGACATTTTGTAAATTTCTCAGCATAAATGTGTCAAAACTTAATTTTTGATTAGTAATATGGATTGCCACGAACTTCATTTGCATAACTTTAAAAGCAATTTTCTTAATTAGATTAGATTCAATTAAAATTCGATTATTTATTTATTATTATAATTTTTTTTTTTTTGCACCCTCAGATTCCAGATTTTCAAATAGTCATATCTCGGCCTATCCCATCATATATCAGTGGAAAGCTTATTTGTGACCCTGGACCACAAAACTAGTCATAAGGGTACATTTTTAGAAATTTTGATTTACACATCATCTGAAAGCTTAATAAATAAACTTTCCATTGATGTATGGTTTGTTAGGATATGACTGTCACACCCCTGGACTGTTTAGTTGGTTTCTCCCCTCAATTCCCCCTACAGCTTTGTGTGTTTTGGTATTTCCCTTATTGTCTGCACCTGTGGTTGTAATCAGTCTGTGTATATATAGCGTGTGTTTTCCCCTCTTGCCTTGTCGGACGTTAATGTTGCTACCCTGTGTTCTTGTGTCTCCTGTGTTCCCTGTTGGATTTATTAAATACTTCTCGTTTATTTACATCGTTGTTCGTGTGCTTCGTTTAAGCGTGACAGAACGTCCGACCGATACAGTTTTTTTTTGCGTATTCCTCCCCGTTTTTTTGGTCGTGTTTTTTCAGTCTTTTGTTTCCGTCGTGTTTTCATCAGTTACTCCATAAAACTTGCTTCCATCAACGTCCCCCCAAGGAGGGGAAATGCCATTCTGGGAGGAAAAACCATCTTTATCTTCCAGGATGGCAGGGATCTTGAGGACTACGTGGAGGAGTTTATTAGCATTTGCCATCTTGCTAGCTGCGATGACGGCTGCCTTATGGAGGGATTTTGGTGTGGACTGGATGATGACCTCCGCTTCGTCATGCCCAAAGGTGAACCATGCTGGACCCTAACTCAATATATTAACATCTTACTGAGTGCTTGGGGTTCAGAACTCTGTCTGGACGAAGCGGAGAAGGATTACGACCCCATCCAGCCACACCTCGCAGACGTCTCGCAGCACGACCCGGAACCCAGCCTATCACCACCCCGACACGCGGAGCACGAGCCCGAGCCCGAGCCCGAGCCCACCGCAGACGGATCCCACGCTACCAGCGCGACCCAAGAGCCATCGCCCATCGGAGCGACAGAGCGAGCGATCGCCACGGAGCTGGAGGAATTTGCGTCTGACCAGGTGCGAGAGCCGGCCACAGAGCCTGCGACGGTGGACGTTCCTGATGGGCGTGAGGGTGCTGAGGACAGCACCGCCCACTGCACCACCGCTGAGGGTGAGCAACGCCTGGATCTGGGACTAATTTTTCTGGAACAAAATTTGAGTAATTTCTCTGAAGATATATATGAAGATATGCCCGTTCTCCTTCCACCATCTAAATTACCTGACTGCCTGGATTTCCCACCCACCCTCCCTCTGTCTATTGTTTCTGCTGCCTCAGTCCCACCACCACTGTCTCCTGGCAGCCCATCTGCTCACTCTCAGCCCACCATCTGTGTGGTGGGTTCGCCGCAGGTCTGCCAGTCTCCATCAGTGTCATGGCTGGAGGATCCCTCATCTCCGCCTCCAGCCTCTGAGTCCTGGACTCCACCTCGGCCCTTCGACCCTGCGGCTCCACCCCGTCTCTCAGCTCCCTCGTCTCCACCGTCGCCCGTCGGTCCACCAGCTCCACCGGGCTCCATCGTCCCTCCGGCTCCGCCCTGGTCAGTCGTCGCCCCACCTTCGCCTCTGGACTCCACTCCTCCGGCTGCGCCTCGTCGCTCCGTCCCTCCGGCTCTGTGGACCTCCTCCCTCCCGCGGGCACAGCCTCGGTCCTCTGTCGCTCCGGCTCCGCCGCGGACCTCCGGATCTCCGCCTCCGCCTTGGTCGCCAGAGCCTTGGGCTCCGCCTGGGCCCTCCGGATCCTCGGTGTCGCCCAGGATCATCGGCTCTCCGTCTCCGCCTCGGGCTCTACCACCACCTGCTCCGCCTCCGTCGGTTGGCCCCATGGTGTCGCCAGCCCTTCCTCCACCATGGCTCCTCCCTCCATCGGCTCCACCGTGGGGTTCCATCATGGCTGTGGTCTGGGGCTCACCTGGCTCCTCCTGCTCCAGCCCTCTCCTATCTCCTCCTTGGCTCCTCCCTCCATCATCACCTCCTTGGACTATTCCGTCACCACCCTGGACTCCATCTATTGCCCTCCTCCCGGGAGTCCGTCCTCCACCAAAGCCCCCTCCTAAGACTGTACATTTTGTTTTCCTGTTTGTCGGCGCGAGGACGCGCCTTCCGGGAGGGGGAGGTAATGTCACACCCCTGGACTGTTTAGTTGGTTTCTCCCCTCAATTCCCCCTACAGCTTTGTGTGTTTTGGTATTTCCCTTATTGTCTGCACCTGTGGTTGTAATCAGTCTGTGTATATATAGCGTGTGTTTTCCCCTCTTGCCTTGTCGGACGTTAATGTTGCTACCCTGTGTTCCTGTGTCTCCTGTGTTCCCTGTTGGATTTATTAAATACTTCTCGTTTATTTACATCGTTGTTCGTGTGCTTCGTCTAAGCGTGACAATGACAATATTTGTTTGGAAAATCTGGAATCTGGAGGGTGCAAAAAAATCTAAATATTGAGAAAAATCGCCTTTAAAGATGTTACATGTAAAGATGTAAGTACTTAGCAATGCATATTACTAACCAAAAATTAAGTTGTGATATATTTACTGTAATAAATTTACAAAATGTCTTCATGGAACATGATCTTTACTTAATATCATAATGATTTTTGGCATAAAAGAAAAATCAGTCATTTTGAACCATACTATGTATTTTTGGCTATTGCTAAAAATATACCTATTGCTATAAATATAAAATATAAGTATAATAAATAAATATAATAATAAACACAAGACCGGTTTTGTGGTCCAGGGTCACATATATTATCAATGTAAAAATTAAATATGACTAATATATGCATGTAAGATAAAATACTTTTAAAAATAGTTATATAAAGATTATAGTATGTAACATTGTGGGATGTAGAAAAATATATTGTCAGTTACTCAAAACCTGAGCATAAAACACACATTTTATTTAGTTACATATTACATATTTATATAGTTATTCACATATTTAGTTTTTATACTTGATTCTAGGTTTATTAAAACCAGTCATAGAGCAAATGTTCAACCAACACATTCTCGTGTTAAAGCATTGTTAAAGTATGTATGAATGACAATGATAAGAGTGCATGCATATGTGTTTATTTTTATGTCAGTGCATGTGTGAGATTTTTGCTGTTACTATTTTGAGGAAAATATGGTCAGAGGAAGACAGCTTCATTATGAGTGACAAAGAAAGTGAGGCAGGAAAAACACTGAATGAAAGAGAGAAAAGTACAGGAACAGTATGAGAGTGAGTGCTTACGGAAGTATTTGAGGGTCTCCTCGATCTGTTCAGTGGTCAGGTCGAGGTTAATGTCGGGTGAGATGAGAGGGGTGTGGAGCCAGTCGTCGTGGTCATAGCCGTATATTGTGTCAGCTCTCAACTTATAATGAGGCAACTGCTCCTCGAGCAAACTGATGATTTCCACCTCAGGAAGATCAGTGCTGTTACACACATCTGAAAAGGAAAGAGAGGAAGCAAAGAGAATGGTGAGAAAAATCACGTTGGGCATGCACAGACATTTGCCTATTACTAAACACACTACTAAAAATAACCCAGGCACAACCATGTTTTTGTATCACAATAGTCTTTGAAATGATTACATGTGCATTTGCAACAAAATTAAACCATTAAAATTAAATAAAAACAGATGGCACAAGGATGATTTTTAATAAAAAAAAAAAAAGTGTTATACAAAAAAAGTGTATATTACAACTTATGATTGTAATAACTGTATAATAACAGTGTAATATAGTAACAACGTACTATCATTACAAAGGTGAAGTCAAAGACACATTTGGAACCAAACTAAGCACTTATAAATGAAAATGCATCAAGTGTGAATTTAGGCTGACCTCTAGTGGTCTGATGAAGAACTACACAACTACACTAGAACACAAGTGGAACCTTTTAAAACAGAGTTTATCAATGAACACACAAATTACCGGTGAATTATAACCCAGAGCAATAGACAAAATGTTTTTGGAATGACAAAACAAACAGGTTGTGGAAAAATACTGAGGTTCAACGTCCAACCTAATTATCAAGTAGCCACTGTCTTACCAGAATATGTTTATCTGCCCATCCTCCCTTCAGACAACATGCTGTTGTTCAACACAGCAGCCGTTCCTCCGTCAGACAAACAGCCCTTATTCCAAACCACCACCACAATTATAACAACTCTCTTCTGTTTAGTAATGACTATGTAACTTCCAAGCAGAATTGTAGAACTAAAATGTGTGGCAAATTAGAGACTCAACCACTATGTGTGATGGAATCCGCATGCTTGTGTTTAACTAAGCACAGGGGTTTAACCTCTAGAATGGGACTGGCCTTGCAACAATGCAACACCCATTACAGCTGTAATGCCAAAGAGGTGAACCACTGATGGTCAGCAGAGAAAGAGAGCGAGAGAGCGAGAAAGAGAGAGAGCTGGAGTGAGAGAGAGAAAGAGAGTGTCTTTGAGTGCACTAATGTCATGTGGCACAGTGCTGGCTCCTGAATCAAGGATAAAAGTAGTGTCCACCTTTATACAAGGTCACCAAGTTTGTGCCACAGATATAGTCCAATAATGTCTGTCTGCATTATTTTGAAGCTGCTGTTTGTAATTTACTAAGTTAAAATACCAGTTTAAAGCCAATAAACAGTTTTTTTTTTTTATAATCGGCCACAACATGGCTGAAAGTAGAAAGAAAGTTGACAGTCCTGTATTTGAGTGCTTTATACAGGTAAAGGTCGTCTTAACAGATTTTGGACTCATATATTGCTAATTTTCTAAACAGTTATATCTGAAAAACATTATACACTGAATGATCGGATCACACACTACCAGACTTTGAAGTCATTTTGAACACAACAAATTCACGCAGAAACACAGAAGATGGCTCAAAATATCAAACATGTTGTGATATCCGCCGACTGGATGGAAACATTCTGTGACTGCCATGAGATTTTCAATGAAGTCTGTTCACTCAAATCTGCAGACTGAGTTTTAGCGACTAGAAACTTCTCCAGACTGTAAATTGGGGCAAAAATCTATGGAAAAGTCATGTTTATTCCAGCTTTAGGTTCACAGTTGAGTTATATACAAAAATGACTATAACATTCTACAACCAAACTTACACTCTTGAACTTTTTAGGATTCATAAGCATTTTCATCGAACCCCATCTCTGTAAACAGAAAAGCCCTGGACAAGTTTCAGTGTTCCAGAAGTTGTGATCGTTGATATTTACTTTCGTCACTGACACTACGGTTCAAGGTGATATTTACAGGTATTGCGCAAACAGAAACAGGGAAAGATTTTGGGATGTGAATGAGACAGTTTGAGATTCACACTTATATAATACATAACTGTCAATTCAGTTGAATGCAGCCAACTGTAATTATTTTGAGCATTATTTAAAAAAAATAAAACAAAATAAAATAAAATTTATGGTAAAAAAATGGCAGCTGTGGTTGCCAGAATTTTACTGTAAAAAACACGATAGCAACATTTTAGGTTTTACAGTATTCATTTAAATTTACATTTAAATACTGTAATTTCATTAACTGATATACTGTTAATGTACCAACCTATTGAAATTCTGAAATCTGTTTTGTACCTTTGTAATATACTGATAACCACCAAAAGCTGGTGGTGATGGGAAAGTCACATGATGAACCAAAGCCCATCACAAGCAGCTTTTAAATATTAACATATATAGAAGGCGCACAGTCGCATTCACACAAACACTAAACACCACCATGGTAACACGTATAAAACTGAAATAATGCAATAAACATTAATTCAACAACATCAGATGTAACATTCATCCCTAATGTACAAAACTGATAAGAAAAAAGCTAAGAAACTTTTAATAAGCTAAGAAAATTTTAACAAAAAACAAAACAAAATATCACATTTAAAAAATGTAACACAGGGAATTCTGGGAATGTCAATTTATAGTTATTCACTGTAAATTTTACATTCTTTTTACATTCTTTTATGTTTTTGCCATAAAATTACAATTTATTATGTACAGAAAGCACTCCCTTTCTCTCACTCTCTCTCCCTTACAAATGCACATACTGTACATAGATGGCTCAAAATATCAAACATGTTGTGACATCTGCCAACTGGATGGAAACAGTCTGAAACTGAGTCTGTGACTGTCATTAGATTTTCAGTAAAGTCTGTCAACTCAAATCTGCTGATTGGCTCTGACTTTTAGCAACTAACTACTCCAGACTGTAAATTGGGAAAAAAAATTAGGGAAAAGTTATGTTTATTCCAGCTTTAGGTTCACACACAGTTGAGTTATATACAAAAGTAAATATCAACAACATCAGATGTAACATACAACAGATGTAACATCAGGAGTCTTTGAATATGTATAAATGTCAATAAGCTGAAAAAAATAATTTGAGGTAATGTAATCTTGTTGAAATTGATTTTATAAAATTGGTATCGTTCAGGAACCGGTATCGAAGTCAAGGTATCGGTATCGGCATCGATAACGAAAATTTTTTCAAAGTACAAGCCATGAACCAGACCAACCAACATTAGTCTTTGATTTTTAACCTGACTGCATATTAAAACCAATAATATCATAACAAAGCACTACAAATCCCTTAAAAAAAGCAAATTAGTAAGAAACTAATCCTACACACAGTGTTTTAGGGACAAAACCCTAAAGAACGTGATAAATCAGCATCTGAACAATGTCTAGAGGTGTGGTAACTGTAGTATAAGCAGAATAATAGACTCCAATCATCTGAATTATCAGAAAATAGCACACCCACAAGGTGTAACGGCCACTCCGATTTGTGTCATGGCCACATTGCTACCTCAGATGTGCATTATATTCTAATAATTCAACAGCTCATTGTCAATTATTCCTTACATACTCCAATAAATAAAAATAGTTAATAGGAATAAAATTGTATTCCGTCATTTTTAATGCTTTGTGGGACCAAACTATGGTACAGTAAGGCTGATGATACACAGGGCAGCTTTTTGAGCAATGTTGACATCAAAGGGAAATCAGGTGAGACACAGGGCCCACAGCTGATTTAAATTATACAGAAAAGTGGCCAAGCAACATTGCTCAAAAAAAGTTGTCTGGCGAAATTGCTCAAAAATTTGTCAGCCTAACAGTGACTTCTCTGTTTGGTGGATCTCACTTGAGGATTGTGGGTAGTGTAGTTTTTCATCAAAAGTTTAGTAATTATACACGATAATGCCACTGTACATGATGCAATGGTAAGTCTTCCTTACAATGTATTGGTAAATGGTTATATGCAATAATAATTAAAAAAAAAAACTAATATGATTTAACTTCCCTAATATTCTTGTATGGCTCAGGCACTCTTCTCTACTCTACTCTACACTACTCTGCACTGGAAAGCATGAGGCCCCTGAGAGGGTAACTAACCCTGTACTATAAAGAATGACGTTAACATATCAGGCACATAAACAGACCAAGAAATCACATCATTACAAGTTAGATGAAAATGGTATTTTTTTTTTTTTTTCAGACAGGTGAAAAAAAAATACCTTACCTTGATTCTTTTACACAGAGGTATGAGGTGAAGGTTTTGTTCTGTTAAAATCTAACTAAAGAGCAATCTTTGTTTATCTTGAGCCAACTGGTAAAATATCTGAGAGCATGTCAAAACAAAACCTGTCAGACTTTGCTAAAATGAGGTGTAGTGCAAAAAAAAACAGTAGTGCACACACACCCACAGACACATTGGGTTTTATGGGGATTTTCCATAGACAATGTTTTTTATACAATACAAACTGTGTATTCTATCCCCCGAACCTAACCCTTACAGACAACTTATACACAGTCTATATAATGGTCTCTTCTTTTGAGGTCAGGGGACAGAAGTGTGTTGAAATACAGTGTCTGTCTGCCCTGGAAAGCGACTGCATGTGTGACTGATTATTTCAGGCTTGGATTTTACAACACTAGCAACCAAATCATGCTGCCCTTCCAGTCTCCTTCACCATTAAAGACTCTGTTCCACTCATTAGCATTAGCAGAAGAACGATTACAGATGCCTGATGAAATACACCGGTCTACAGAAAGTAACAGAACTGTGTATTCTGCACTATATTCTGTGTATTTTGTTTATGCATTATTAACTAATTTTGAATTACTCTGCATTTTGAAGGAAACAATACTTCAACCAGTTACCTGATGCATGCATACTGTACAATGGGGTCCAGTTTGTAAATAATACATTTTATTGGAATAAAATATATAAATATTTAAATAATATGTAAATATTTAAATATAAAATATATTTTTAAAAAAATCCGTAAAAAGCAGAATTTTATATAGTGCCAACTACTACAAAATTGTCAAGTACGCTTGTTTTAGCTCAAAACATACATACTTTTAAGCCATTTTGTCATTTTTTTAAAACAGTAAAGTTTTTCATTTAGATTTTAATTCACTGGCTTTTAAATCCTACTATATGTGTGCATGTATCAAATCTTTAAAATAAAAATAAATAAAAAACTACACTGAGTGTCTAAAAAAAATATACAAAGAATCTTACAAAAAATGACTTAAACTTTGTAATCCAAGTTAAAATTACTCATGAATCAAAAACTCCAACATGACTTTTGTTACAAGGTAGTACAACTTACGAACTCACAGTTAAATGAACCCTAATTGCACACAACTTAGCCTAAACTCTGAAGCACAGAAGGTCGTTGATATAAAATCTCTGCTTACAGCTGTACAGTCGGACACCGCTGATAAAAACTCTGATAGTGAGCGAAAGTACAGTGAGGGTGAAGAACAGCAGTACTCACTCATGGTGCTGCAGGCATGGGCTCTCTGTTCACTCGCCCGAACTTACATTTTCCACTTCTTCAGGATCAGACACGGCGTCGACAGAATGAGTAGTTAGGGGAGGAAGAGAGGGAGAGTGAAAAGACGAGGGAGGAGGCAGTGAGCAAACGCGGACACAGCCCAGCCATGTCAGGCATGCCGATGACACCAGTCACATGGCCCCTCACTAAACATAGACTGAATTTCTCTCAGGCCAGTCAGCTTCAGTGCTCATTGTTCCTGTCCTCCTGATCCGGGATCAGTTTTTTCCTTTTTATTAAACAACATATGTGACTTACAGTACTTAATGCAAAACGGGCTGCAGATCAGGGGCTTTTGGGGGCGTGTGTTAGGCAGGAAGTTAGACAGCCTCGGGGGAACTGGTTCAGAGATAAGTCTAGTAATTTAACAGCTGTTGACTGTGTCAGTGAGTGTAAGAGGGAAAGACAGCAACACAACTATCTCAATAATGGTACATATGTACATGGCTTGAATGTACACAGTATTTTATTGTAATTTTAAAAAAAAATACACTACCAGTCAAACGTTTTTGAACAGTAAGATTTTTAATCACTGATTTATATATAATGACTGGATCGCTCATTGCGTTCTAAACTGCCGTCAGGCACTGAAGCCACCGGAAGTGTTCGATCCGCCATCTTACTATTCCCTACTGACAGAGAGCACCATTGACTCACAGCTAACCCGCTGACCTAAAATCACCCGGTTTTAATCGTATCAGTCACACAGAACTAGTTTTTATGATATGTTTATGTAAATTAATTTTTACTTAAAATCTTATCTGCAGTGTTTATCGTCTTTTCGAGCAGGATAAGCGATGTTTGGAAATCGTTCAGGTGGGAGTGTCAGCTGCGCACTTGCCGACACAGTTCTGATCAAACACAAAATATATTTCTTAACGTAAGGAATTATTCAGGAAATAGTAAACATGAACATATATCTGGAATTAGTATCTGAAATTGGTTCGAATATACAATAAACAATACAATACAAGCCTGTTATATTGCTCTATGTTGTATTGAAATTCAAATCTTGGAAATAAAGCTTGATGTCTTTAAATCCGTACCAAATGTAATTAGTCAGCGTTATTTCTCCAAGTTATAATGTGAATATTTTAATGTCCCTAAGTGTGCAACATCTATTTCAAACTCTTAAAGATCGCGCAAATTCTATTATATTAAGTGCCTTAAATTACATTTATCTGACTATAATACTACTACCTGATTTTGCTAAATTTCGTCAATGAAAATAGTCTGAAACAAAGTCACAACTAAGCCGCATCTCTATTCAAACACAGCTGCGTTCCGTTTATGAATGAACCGGCGTTTTTAAACGAATCTGAGTCATTGATTCAATTACCCATTCGTAAAGAGAGTCGCTTCATTCCTGAATAAATGATTCAGTGATGAAATCAGTGACCTAATGCCGTCTGCTGACAGTTTTAGTTTCATTTTTAAAGTTTCATTTTCATATTTTAGTTATTTAAATAATTTGATATTCCTATATTTAAAATGTTATAATTAACATTTTTGCATTATGTTTATTATTAACATTTATCTCAACATGAATGTTATGTAGGCTGAATTAAACGTTTAAATCAATACCTGCTTCAAAATGATGTTAACGAAATCATTGTTGAAACATGCATTTAGCCTGTAATGTTACGAATAAAAACAGTATAACAAAACAGCATAAAAAATTATTAGCTGTACAAGGCAAATTATATGTATACAGAGCATAAATCTTTCAGTTTTCAGAATGAGCATTTTGTCATTTGTAAACATGGTGAACGTCCGATGTTTATCATGTTCATATGATGTTCGCTACTGTAATGTATATGAACGTAACTTATTAATAAGGAGAGGGAATTCCCGACATTAAACGATAACCGTTTACATGCTTAGGACATTTGCGTTATGAGAATGTACAGTGAGACGTCAGATATGAAAACGCTGACTTGTTAGGTGATGTTTTCTCATTAAAGTCGTATTATTTCCTATTCATTCAGTAGAATGTTTGCGAATACTAGGGAATAGCAATATGGCGGCGCAGTGGCTTCACTTCTATGACGTCATGAGCTATCCAGTTCTCTATTACAGATCAGTGTTTTTAATGTTTTTTTTTTAAAGAATTCTTTTCTGCTCACCAAGACTGTATTTATTTGATCTAAAATACAGCAAAAGCAGTAATACTGTGAAATATTTTTCCCATTTAAAATAACTGCTTTCTATTTGAATATATTTTAAAATGCAATTTATTCCTGTTATCAAAGCTTAATATTCATTCAAAGCATCATTACTTCAGTCTTCAGTGTCACATGATCCTTCAGAAACCAGGATGCTTTCATTTGATCAAAAGTGATGATAAATGCATTTATAATGTTACTAAAGATTTCTATTTCAGACAAATGCTGTTCTTTTGAACGCTGTATTCGTCAAATAAATAAATAAATAAATAAATAAATAATAATAACAATAATAACAATAATAATAATAATAATAATAATAATAATAATAATAATATGTTTTTTTAGCAGCAAATCAGAATATTAGAATGATTTCTGAAGGATCATGTGACTGGAGTAATGATGCTAAAAATTCAGCTTTAAAACCACAGGAATAAATTACATTTTAAAATATATTCAAATAGAAAGCAGTTATTTTAAATAGTAAAAATGTTTTAAAATTGTACTCTTTTTGCTGTACTTTAGATCAAATAAATGCAGGCTTTGTGAGCACGAGAAACTTCTTTAAAAAACATAAAAAAAACATTAAAATCTTACTGTTCAAAAAGTTTTGACTGAGAGAAAACTTTTGATATATATATATTATCAAATGCTCAAATAATTAAATAAGTAATATAAACACATATTTAAACAACACGTTTAATAAATAAATACACAAAAATACCTAAAATTCCACAAAGAATCACATAGGAAATGACAAAAAAAATTCTGAACCAGGGCAAAATTACTCAAAACATAAAATGCAAGGTTACATAAAATAAAATAAAATAAAATAAAATAAATAAAAAAGGCAGTACAAGGCAGTTTCTTGCTCTTTAAAGCGCAAGAAACTCTAATGCTGTAACGACAAACAACTTGGCCTTAACCATGAAGCACAGAAGGTCATCTACAGTTATTATAATAATTATTAATAATAATCCATTTATAAATACTATTTCTTTTCACACAAATTGTTATGCTGACAATATAATAGTAAAAGTAAGACAGATATACAGTAGTCAACATTTAAAGTGGATCAAAACCTTTCATCCAAACAATACCCACTCTTCTTTTGAGACAACTTTGATTAACTCTTTAGATCCACTTCAAATGTTGACTACTGTGTGTGTGTGTGTGTGTGTGTGTGTGTATATATATGTATATATATATATAGTATTTTCCTTATAAATATATAAATATAAAGAAATGTAAAGTGTTCATGCAAATAAACATAATAAACTGTCGTGCAGCAGTCTTATAGCAATAACTTTCACTAACTAGAACTTCTCTCCCTCCCTGTCTCTCTATGCTCAAGCAGTAGTCAAACAGAGAATGTCAAGGTGGTTTAATGTCACAGGCTGCTACTTTAGTTAGAACTGAAGTTCAGAACGAGGTGAAACTTTTGGCCACAAGCTGCAGACTACTCTTGAACAGCTGAAAACACACATACAGCACACCTTACACTAGATACTTCTACAGTCAAGGTACAGTTTTTAGTAGACACTCTTATCCAGAGTGATTTCAAAAACACTTTAGCTTCGCATGTGACTATGACATGGCCGACAGATGGTCAGCACACAGTTCTGAAAATTACCTGATAGAGAACACTATTTAAGCAAAATAAATTACCTTATTACCTAGACACCTATAAAGTACATAGTACTGATGGCATTTTACAAGCTAATAAGTCAAAACAGGACAGTTGAAAGTGTATGGTTATTTTCCTAAAGTACTGGTTTAATAAATCCTAATGCATTCTCTATTTATTCGAGGACAAAAACTTTTCATGACTCAGCAATAAGAACATGAGGAGACATGTGGGAAACGCCAACGTGCGGTGCAACACACGGACAGATGACTGCCATAAGGAGATGAATGGGAATCTTTGGGAAAGAGCCAATCAGATTGCAGACGACAGCTGCTGAATTTAAGTGTAACACCATCTCACAGTAAATCTCTAATACATTTTGAAGATTTGCTAATAAAATTGCAGTCATGGCACAAAAGTACTTGCTCTCAACAAATGAGCTATTAGTACACAGGGAATAACATTCAGATTTGTCCTGGGTCATACCTCAGTCCCATTCCCACACTTCTTTGTAAGCTTAAAAAGCAGAAATAACCAATATGACATATTGCGCTTCCCTATAATATTTGCACAGCCTTGGCAAACCACACAAACAGTGGTACATTACTATGGCAATGACAGACAAACAGTATCTTTGTTTTGGGAATTCTGATACAATCTTTTCTGTGAGTCAGAACAGGCAGCGTGACATCAGCAACTGTATTTGACTATACAACTGCATTAACCTTCAAACATGCACATGTACTTGACCTTGAATGAATGTTGACTTGACCCAGTTAAGCCTGTAAACAAACTAAAACGAACATGAAAATGTGGTCAGGGTCAGAGTAACTGGTGTCTGACATGTTAAGTGTTTCATCGCAACACTAATGATAGTGTTACTAGAGCGAAGTACAGACAGCTTGACAGGTTCATTTAATATTGCAACATCTCACAGCTGTACATCATGTGACACAAACAACATAAATGACATTCACATAAGATTTTAAAACACTGTGCAGTGATTTTTGCAATTATGATTAGGCTAAAAACAAACAAACAAAAAAATACAATATCCTTTTAACAAGGTAACATCATCCTCCAGGAAGTGACATATTTGTGTGTGTAGAAATAAATATATATGAATATTACTTAATATATGATGTAATATGATGTACAGTTCAAAAGTTTACATCCACCTTTCAGAATCATTACAAAATGTTATTTTAACAAAACAAGAGGGATCATACAAAATGCATGTTATTGTTTATTTAGTACTGACCTGAATAAGATAATTCACATAAAATATGTTTACATATAGTCAACAAGAGAAAATAATAGCTGAATTTATAAAATGTCCCAGTTCAAAAGTTTACATCCCCTTGAGTCCCTTGTTTGTCCTGAACAGTTAAACTGCCTGCAGTTCTTCAGAAAAAAAAAAAAAATCCTTCAGATCCCACAAATATTTTGGTTTTCCAGCATTTTGTGTATTTGAACCCTTTCCAACAATGACTGTGTGATTTTGAGATCCATCTTTTCACACTGAGGTCAACTGAGAGACTCATATGCAACTATTACAGAAGGTTCAAACTGACTTATGCTCCAAAAGGAAACACAATGCTTTGAATTCAAAATCAGGGCATATTCAACTTATTTTATCTTCTGGGAAACATATAACTATCTTCTGTAGCCTCTGAAGGGCAGTACTAAATGAAAAAATATGATATTTAGGCAAAATAAGAAAAATGTACACATCTCCATTCTGTTCAAAGGTTTTTACCCTGGCTCTTAATGCATGTTTTTTCCTTTTGGAGCATCAGTGAGTGTTTGAACCTTCTGTAATGGTTGCATATGTGTCAAAATCATGCAGTCATTGTCGTAAAGGGTTGAAATACACAAAAATACAGGAAAACCAAAACATTTGTGGGACCTGAAGGATTTTTCTGAAGAACAGCAGGCCGTTTAACTGTCCAGGACAAACAAGGGGCTCATGAACAACTATAACTAAACAAAACAAACAAACAAACAAACAAACAAAAAACCACAGCTGTGGATCATTCAGGTAACAACACAGTATCAAGAATCAAGAGGATGTAAACTTTTGAACCGGGTCATTTTTATAAATTCAGCTCTTGTGGACTATATGTAAGCATTTTTTATGTGGAATATCTTATTCAGGTCAGTACTAAATAATAACATGCATTTTGTATTTTCCCTCTTATTTTGGTAAAATAATTAACATTTTTAATAATTCTGAAAGGGGGATGTAAACTTTTGACCTTAACTGTAAATAAATAAAACACTAAAAGCTAACATTTCTGAAAGTGTGACATTTAACGACAATACAAGTATATTGTTTTTAAATATTACAGAGCTCAAAAGTTACATCTACAGTATGCTTCATTTTATGTGGAGGACCTTGGCAAACTGTCTGAACCAAACAAACACAAAACATGTCACCATTTACTCAATTTGACCTTCAGTAGTTAGTAGTCTGAACTATTTAGCTTAGAGATAAAATACAAGGCTGCTCTTTAGACAAGTGTGGCTGCTGTATCTCACACAGTTACTAAATAAAGCAATCAACCAAAGGTTACAGTGCTCACTGTCTGAGAACTGCTGTAAAAATGTGTGAAAATGTGACTTCAACGGTCATTACCATTTTCCCTGGACATCCACTAGATGGCAGCCTGCCTTGATATTCTGTTCAGCCAGTTTACAGAAAAGTAGGTTAGGTGACCTAAAGCTTTTCATATGCTAATGTGCTGCCTGTAGCACTACAACACTCTAACCGTCATATCTTATCACAAATGAAAGCAAAACACTGAAAACACAATGCTGCCTGGAGGGTGAGGTGATTATCACACTCATTCATTGTCTGCCATGTCCTTGAATGAAGGAAGGGCTAGTCACAAAACCCAAACCACACCAAACTTCCACATTTCCTCAAAGCAATGTATTATCAAGCTGGCTGAAGTCATTATTACATAGCTTATGAAGTATAGACAGCCTTATCGTTATTAAAAAAACTAAAACTAAAACCATAAAAAAAGTTAATTAACTAAAATAAAATAAACCATAAAAACTTAAAGCATAAAAACTCCAATTGTATTTTCTCCCTCACCTTCAAAAATAATTTCAAAATCATCCTATGTCGCTGCAGAAGTTCCGACCCAGTCTTTGCAACGTGAACATGCAAAGAAGATCAAACACTCGTAACAAAAAAGGTAAAACAGCGATGTAGGACGATTTTAAAGTTGAAGGAGTTTTTCGACATACCCTAACTGTCATGAACCGAAAAAAAAACAGTCCAAGCAGAGTAAGACAAGATGAGCGTTTGACATTAAGAAGTATATAAATTGTATTATTTTTATGAAAATAACCGATCGTTACGCTAGATTAGACCCTTCTTTTTCGGCTGGGATCGTTTACAACCACATTTGGGATTGTTTAAAGCCGCATTTAAACTACATTTTGGAAGTTCAAAATCGGGGCACCATAGCAGTCCATTATATGAAGAAAAATGCTGAAATGTTTTCCTCAAAAAACAATTTCTTTACAACTAAAGAAAGAAAGACATGAACATCTTGGATGACAAGGGGGTGAGTACATTATATGTGAATCTTTGTTTTGGAAGTGGACTTCTCCTTTAACATGCTAAAAAAAAAAAATATCTGTGGGGTATTTTGAGCTAAAACTTCACATACATACTCTGGGGACATCAGAGACTTATTTTACATCTTGTAAAAAGGGACATAATAAGTCACCTTTAAAAGTGATACTTTCAAAATTATCAGATGACATGATTTTCTCTTGATGGACAATAAACAGCTAAAAAAAATCCCATAAACAAACACTAAGGGTAGTCACTCAAGCCGTATCTCTGTATCTCACATGTGGGTGAGATCTTTTGACCTGGGCCACCATGCAACCAACTAACAATCACCTGAACACCCTAATGACTGGAATACAACACAGCACTTTTATCACAGATTTTAGTAGTGCATTCCAACCTTAAAGAATTAGTTCACTTCCAGAGCAAAAATGTACAGATAATTTACTCACCCCCTTTGTCATCTAAGATGTTCATGTCTTTCTTTCTTATGTTTTTTCAGGAAAACATTTCAGGAATGTTCTTCATATAGTGGACTTCTATGGTGCCTACGAGTTTGAACTTCCAAAATGCAGCATCAAAGGGCTCTAATTCCAACCAAGGTAGAAGGGTCTTATCTAGTGAAACGGTTGGTTATTTTCTAAATAAATTACAATTTATACACTTTTTTAACCACAAATGCTCATATTGTCTAGCTCTGTGATGTGCATGTGTACTCCAGTTCAATACAGTTAGGGTATGTAGAAAAACTCCCATCTCATTTTCTCTTCAAAAACGTCCAGAAGTACCAACTTAGTGTTTACAAAGTGAACGTGCAAAAAAGGTCAAACGCCCTTTACAGAAAAAAGTAAAACCGCGATGTAGGGCGATTTTGAACATATTAAATACCCAGACCAATCCCGGTAGCCACACCCTGTCAATCACCCACAACAACTTAACATTTTTATCAGAAAATGTAATCTATTCTATTTCTGAAATCGGTTTACATGAATGATTACAGTGGTAAAACAATGTGAGAGTTTAAAATCTTGGCAAACAGTACATTTTCGAAGGCAGTGCGTAGGAAGCTTCTCAGTGTTTCATTAAAGACTATGTGTCAGGAGCAGGAACAAATGGCAGGCTAGTATTTCCACTATGCAAATTCAGTCAACCGACAGTCTGTGATAACAGCAGAGGAAATCTCAGGAAGGCCCTGAATGGATTATACCATAGTTAGTGATTAAAACTCAAGTATTCACCTTAGATAAAACCAACCCATCACACCTAATTCATTTAATGCATGAAAGAATCTCAAATGGCAGGGATCTCAGTTACCATTAAGGATGCATATTAAAATTCATATTGATAAGCTGATTCTTACAATATAATGCTATTCACATACTGTATGTTCAGCAGACAGTTACACCAAAATGTTTAATTCTTCTAAAGGTACTTTCACAAAACATGACTGAACTGTGGAATCAACTAAAACAGCATTTGGACAAATAAGACTTCAACCCTTCATAAAACAGTAAACACTGACAAAAAAAATTGTTCTGATTAAAAAACGTAAGCGATCCGAGGTCTCTTTCCCACCCTCTCCTTCTCTCTGGGGACATTATAAATGAAGGAAGTGACCAAAAACAGTCATCTCCAGTCTAAATTCTCATCACACATAATTATAATAGGGTTACACAACTACAAACCCTTAAAGACGAGCAGAGAAAATTCATGAGAGCCTCTTTGTCAAGGCCTCACAAAATGTGTCTTCAGGAGGCGACAGGAAAAACTACGAGAGCCTAAAGCTGGTGCCAAAAATTCAGTTACACTTGCCAATTACGTTAATTTGGTGTAAGGCATTTATCTCTAGTGAATGGAGTGAAAGCAGTTGGACGTGCAGTCCTACGCAAATGCACTGTTGTATTATTGCCTATATATCAACAGCATAACACACACACATACATTACTGCACAGATGGACCGAGATGCTTTTACCTGATGAAAATGTACTGCTACAATGAAAATAAGGAGTACTGAACAGTCCAGATGTACATGCTAGTCATGAACGTTGACTCATGGCAAGGACTTTAAATGCTTAGTGAACCAGCTTAGATTAGGCCATCAGTGTAGACCATTAAAAACCTTTCTAACTCAGCTCAGACACAACAAAGTTTTGTATACAAGTTTTTAAGTATTGATTATTATATCTAAAAATAAACAGCAACAGAATATAAGAGTTTGGACTTGTTGAGATCGATTCCTCTAATAAAACAGTAAAAAAACGAGTGTGTATGACGTCATTGGCAGGCGACGCAATGACAAGGTCCGTTACACTAGTTGAAATTGCTTACACTAGTTAAAAATACATTTTTTGCCTTTAAACGCCTCTGGCCATTGCTTTCACGCACTCATTTGGCAAGAATGCTCAGTACTTGGTATGTTACTGCAAAAAAAAAAAAGCTGGTGTTGTTACGTTTTTAAAATGTCAGTATCGACAAAGTGGAGCCAGAACGGTCTGCATACCATCACTGAACTCTGAATGCTAGACCTGTTCACCTCTACTGTACAGCACTGGAACAAAGAGCCACAATCCCAGCCAGACAACAGCTATTTTTAACACTCCAAGTGGAAAACTTCTGACTCTGAGAGAGAGTTAGTGGATCGGGTCTTTCCAAATGTATGACCAAGGGGAAAAACAGATTTTGTGTCAGTCTTGAGAGAAATAATTTAGGAGTTTTTTACTGCTGACCCAAACCAGTTAAATGTGTCACATAATAATACTAATCAAGATGTCAACAACAGAATCCAGCACCAATCCTAAAGAAACATGACACTAACGACAGCACAGCTCAGGCATCAGCGCTGGCTCAGAATCACGCAGCACAGATAATAAACGCTATGACTCTTGAAGTGGCCTAGTTTCATAAATAATTGCGCTCTGTGTGTGTGTGTGTAGGGTGACCGTACAGCATTACTCATGCTGAAAAACTGAGGGGAGTTACTGTAGGAGTCACTCAGTCTTTCAGAAAGGCTTATTAGAGGCTACAGGTTACTTTTCAGTAAGAAAACATTTTAGTTTCTCACTTCTTCCAAAAGTGATGCACATACAGTGCCTTGCGAAAGTATTCATACCCCTTCATTTTTTTTTTTCACGTTTTGTTTAGCCTATGTTGCAGCCTTATGTTAAACTGCTGTAAATTACTTTTTCTTTCCCACATAAATTTACACTCCATACAGCATAATGACAAAGCAAAACACAGATTTGTGACAACACTGCAAATTTATTTAAAAAAAATAAAACGTGACATAAAGGTACATTGCATATGTACTCATACCCTTAACTATCAGTCAATAATCTGCTATTCTTCACCTCACCTCTTCACCTCTCAAGCTCTGTCAGCTTGGATAGTGGCTGGCAGACATTTTCAGGTTTCTCCAGAAATATTTGATTGCGTTCAAGCCAAGAACATTCACAAGAGTTGTCTATAAGCCACTCAGCTGTGCGCTTAGGGTATTTGTCCTGTGGGAAGATTAACCTTCTGCCCAGTCTGAAGTTCTGAATGCTCTGGACTGGATTTTCATTAAGGCTATCCAAATATTTTGGTGCATTGACCTTTCCTTCTTCTCTGACGAGTCCCTCAGTCCCTGCTGCTGAAAAACAGTCCCACAGCATGAGACTGCTACCAACACACTTTACTTTTGGGATGGTACTCTGCAGGTGATGAGCAGTGGTTGTTTTCCTTCAAACATGATGCTTGGAATTGAGGCTCATCAGACCAGACAATCTTGTTTATCACAGTCTGAGAGTCCTTTAGGTGTTTTTTTTGCAAATTCCAGGTGGGTTTTCATGTGTCTTCACTGAGAAGAGGATTGAGTTTGGCCACACCACCATAAAGCCCAGATTAGTGGAGTGTTGCAGTGATGTTTGTCTTTCTGTAAGTTTCTTCCATCTACATATATGATCATGGAGCTCAACTAGAGTGATCATCAGCTTCTTGGTCACCAACCAAGCCCCTTCTCCATCAATTGCTCAGTTTGGCCAGGAGGCCAGCTCTAGGAAGAGTCCTAGTTGTTATGGATAATGGAGGCTACTTGCTTCTGTGAACCTTCAATGCAGCAAATTTTTTTCCGAACTCTTCCCCAGATCTGTGCCTTGATGCAAGCCTGTTTCTGAGCTCTACAGGAAGTAATTTTCAGCTGTTAGACCTTTTCTGAGAGGTGTGTGCCTTGCCAAATCATTCTCATTCAAATGAATTTGCAAATTCATTTGAATGAGAATTAACTCCACTCGAAGTGTAGTAACATCTATAAGCAATGAATGCTTCTGAGCTAAATTTCAAGTGTCCCAGAAAAGGGTATGAATACTTATGCAATGGAATCATTTTAGTTTTTTATTTCTAATGAATTTAAAAAGTTGTTACGAACCTGTTTTGTGCTTTGCCACTGTGGTGTATGGAGTGTAGATTGATGTGGAAAAAAAGTAAAGCAGTTTAACATAATGCAGCAACATAACAAAATGTGAAAAAAGAAGGGGTATGAATACTTTCGCAAGGCACAGTACATGGACTATGAAACACAAACACAATGTTTTTTATGTGTGTAAATAGTTTGCATGGGGCAATTTCCTGCTTCTCTGATGAGTCCCTTAGTCCCTGCCGCTAAAAACCAACCCCTCACAGAATGGAAGAATGGTTTACTCCATAAACAGGCCAAAAAGTGAAATGATGTTGAAACATTTGGTCACTCATCAAATACAGTAATTGCTGGTAGCCACTGACTTCCATAATATTTTTTTCCATACTATGGAAGTCAATGGCTACCAAAACTGTTTGGTTACAAACATACTTCAGGATAACTTTTTTTGTGCTCAATAGAAAAAAGAAACTCAAACAGAAAACCACGCCATCCCACAGCATTGACCTAATGCATTTCAAAAGTACCGAACTTTGCACATTTTTACCTGTGATGGTTTCTGCATCTTTGCAAATCCTGGCAGCATCATTGGCAGCGGCTTCACTTACATACTGCTCCTCCTGGTCGTCCGGAGCAGTGGTGGGTGAGTTCCACAGGTGCTGGCAGTGAGGATGAGGGTTCCAGGGGGAGAGCGGGACGGGCAGGGCTGAGGCTGTGGCAGTGGGGGGCGATGCCGCGGTGTCCAGCTTGAATGCTTTTCACGGGTCAACCCCAGGAGCCATAGGGCAGTGCCCAGACAGAACAGTCCAACGGGCCGTCTGGCAGATTAATGTTAACTCTATGTCAGCAAATCAAGAGCATCTCTGATAAGAACGGATCTGGAGAGAAAGAGGAAGGTAAGAGATGTAACGCCAATTACATTTTTTTGTCATTACATGTAAACATTTGTTGAAATTTGCATAAACATAAACCACAGATTCTCAGTAAAGCCTTCAAATCAATACAACAATTCATTTAACTAATAAAGAATGAAACCAGACTGCTTTCAGCTCTCACTTCCATTTAATCAGTCTTGTGATTTAGTGCTGTACTGGGATCAGCAGTTAACCCCAAACCAACAGAGTGCCAGACAAAGCCATTAGGACTGCCATGTCTGCCAGAGCTGTTTGTTACAGTAATCAATCCCAGCCCTGGTCAACCAAGGCCATAACATAGCAGAATTCACTGTCAAAGCAGTGGAGTGCTAACAAAGACTACTGCTGATAACGTTACAACTAACCTTACTAAATGGATATGCTAGAGAAACATAATGTGTGTAATAAACATAAAAGCATGATGCAGTTTGTTGATGTATCACTGAATGGTCTAGAATGTTCAGGCACACAATCCTGGTGTTAAAGCCAACATATAAACACACATAAACAAACTAGCTGGTTTTATAAGCTGGCAGTGAGTGTTTATATCTAAAAATCCATCCACAGGAATTACATTGATAATGCGTTACTAGACACTCACCCACCTAAAAATACTTGAACGTTATAGATGAGCATTATGACCCAAATACCACACATTTTTCTCCTTAAGAATTGTATTTAAGTGTTTTAACAAGACAAACCAGACATTTCTGCTTTTGAACTATAATAAACACCTTGCCTCTTAGACTTTAATCGTAAGTGCATTAAGGTAATTATGATTGCGTCGTGTAGATTAAGTTAGAACTTGTTTTAGTTAAAGGGACAGCTGACCTCAAAATAAAAGTTAATTCATCATTTACTTACCCTTATATCCTTTTAAACCTGTACGGCTACTTCTCTGGAACATTAAAAGAAGCTATTTTGAGGAAAAATAAAAAGGTCTCTGTTTTTTGGATACAAATGGAAGTCAACGGTGACAAAAAGTGTTATCTGGTTATCAAGATTCTGCAGAATATTTTTAGGGTTCCTCAGAAGAAAACATTATACAGCAACAACATGAGCGTGTAAATGATAAAAGAATTTTCTTTTTTGGGTGAACTATTCTTTTAAAGTTTACCACACTTTCATCTTTGGTTTCTGAAAACTAAAATACACCTTCACACATCTTCATATGTTTAAAAATGGTTCTAGCAAATTTAAAACGAACAGTTCCACTAGTTTTACAATAAAAAAAAAAGTGGAACTGCAATAATATTTCTCTTTATGCTACACTAGAAAAATAAAATGTGACTCATAGATTTTGATTTCTGGCAGTGAACACACCCATAAGAGCAGATTTTTCCATACAGAAAGCACTTGTGTCCATTCTTAGTCTTTTTTCTTTATCCCTGCCAATTATGAACTCATATGTAATACAATGCCATGAGGAACATGACCATGACGGGAGTGTTCGCTTACCATCTGACAGAACCACAATTGAAACTATCTTTTCCTAATCATTCTCAACAGTGCATCATCCTCTCGAAATTCTCCTGGCTTTTCCAATCTAATGCATCATTTCGACTTTTTGTGAGGGATTCCTAATTCAGACAAGCATTCTGAATGCAAACCTTTAAGGTTCTGTAAATCAACAGTATGACTTTTGATGAGGTGGTGAAACTTGGTGCAAAGGTCAAGTACATTATAAACACATTAATGAATAATTGAGGACAGTTTGTTCTCTGAGTATCTAAAAAGTGGCAGTAAAACCTTGGACCGCAAGTTTTCACTTGCTCCAAATAGCATCACGCTATTCAGCGTAACAAGCTGAGATCAGAGGGAAAACAGGTCGTTTTTAATAGATTCTAGCTTCCATTCCAGTTTTCACTTACAAAAACCATATGAATTTAATAATATATTTATGCTGAACAGGCTACATTCTGTGTTAACCTAAAGTGTGCACAGAATGCAGTTCTTTTCCATAATGTATTCCACTTAAACTGCCAAAAGCACACAAGGTTCATTTAAACACAGACCGTTAAGTCTTAAGTGAGCATAAACAGTTGGGACAAAACTGGATGCATGCCAGTAGACCAATTTGGAGTAGACGTCACAGTTAAGTCACGTGCAGCTGCACACACATTGTGGTGGCAGAAAAACACTGGTAACAAGTGGAGGAAAATGAATAAAATCCATGGAAAAAATATTGTTTTGCTTTTGGACATCAGAATCGGAATCCAAATCATTTTGATAGAATATTATCGTCAAAGACGCCATTTGAAGTTAAATGCAGATGTTTAAATGGTTTAGACAAATCTTACGAGTGAGGTCGTATGAATTCGTACGAATTAGCCACCTCTTAAAAATACGTACAAATTTGCAGTTCATACGGGACATATTATATTAGCCCTACAGTTACAGCATGTATTACAATTTAAACCTTTAACTATTTATGTAACATTTACCTATCTTATCTCGCAATTCTGACTTTTTTTCTCGCAAGGAAATATTTTGATCTCAGGGCTTGGTTTTTGCTCTGATATGCATTTTCAGCTGTTAGACTTTTTCTGGGAGGTGTGTGCCTTTCCAAATCATACTCATTCAAATGAATTTGCCACAGTTTAACTCCGCTCAAAGTGTTGTAACATCTACAAGCGATATGAGTGCTCCCGAGCTAAATTTCAAGTGTCCCTGAAAAGGGTATGAATACTTATGCAATAGAATAATTTAAGTTTTTTTATTTCTAATAAACTTGCAAAGTTGTTATGAACCTGTTTTGTCCTTTGTCATTATGGTGTATGGAGTGTAGACTGATGTGGAATAAACTAATTAAAGCAGTTTAACATAAGGCTGCAATATAACAAAACGTGACAATTTCAGATATAATCTTGGAATTCTGAGAATAAAGTCAGAATTTTGAAATTTAAACTAAAATTTACCCTTTTTTTCATTATTCTTTCATTACATGGCTTCCAATGGACTGCTGCTTGAAAACAGTCATTTTCTGCCATCAGATCCAGCTCTGACCACAAAAAGTCATCACTGTTTTCAAACACCGATGGTCTATTGGATCTGTACATTAGGCCTTAATGTGACAGCGACCAAAAAAACTGGCTGCTGTCTATGCTGTTAATGTGACTCAAAAAAAAAAAAAAAAGAAAAGTTAATAAATAAAAAATAATAATTCACTGCTCTTGGCTGAGGAATTATTGTAGCTTCAATAAGAATCAATGTATATGTAATTCATACAGTGATGACTACACAGTGTTTTATTTTTACATTTGATTTTTCAATTCTTACTTGAATGTTTCAGTTTACTTAAGGTTTTTCCTATCTTTTATTTGATCTATTGTTTGTAATTTGCATATTTGTTCTTATTTGTAATAACAAAGAAAAAATAATGAAATAAAAAGCAATAAAATAATGTTAAATAAGATTTTTGTCATATCACCCACCCCTACTTTGGCCTAAATAGTCTGTCATTCTGTTTACTTTTATGTTTTGTTACATTGGGCTATATTTGTATATATTCTACTGATTCTGCTTGGGGAAAAAAAAAGGTGATATGATATTTTTGCCATATTGCCCACTCATACGGTATTACTATCTGATACCGTACCAAAGGACTTGTAGAGAAAGTGACTTTTTTTTATTTTAATGCTTCTTCCTAAATGTCAGATGCTGTGATCAGAATTGTGATTTAATGTGTGTGTGAGAGCTGCCACTTTTGCTAGACAGTCTTGATATTCATGTCCCTCACAGTCATAAAAAATGAAAATAAATATCTGTGTAAGGACAACAAGCTGCATGAACTTCAGCATTATACATTTGTAAGATGAGATTTTTAAGGGTGATTTACTTTTATTTGCTGTGTGCTTTTAGTTCTAATAAAAGAGATTTTATGAGATCGGAAGCTCTAAGGGTTTCTGTCATACCATTTATCAGTAAGATCCTTTCAGTTTGGCAACCAAACCAAGTGCTGCTTCTATGGCAACCACACAGTGCAGAAAATATCTGAAGGAATCCTGTCACACACTTGACACTTAAAAATGCCCAAGCCGTCATGTTAAAAATTAATTTAAACTAAATAAATTTCATCAAAATTGAAACCAAATGAAGCACACAGAGTCATCCATGTGTTAGGAATATTCTCATGACATCATCAGCCTGGGGCAGGCCTTGTGTTGTGGTCACATGAGCACTGCTCACTGTAAAACATGTGAATGCAAGCTGCTCTACAAACAAACCTGTCTCAACATGAGCAAATTACATTCACCTTAAAATCCAACATTAGGCAACACAAAATACAGGATTACAAAACTATTTTTGCTTTTGTGCCTGCAGCAACAAGATTCTGCTTGTTCATATCAAAGTCAATTCAACCCCGTGCAGGCCATAAAATGTCTGTCTTCAAGCAATTACACTTTCACAAAGAGGCATTGCCTAATCGTGCTGACGGCAACGATTTCAGAGAATTGAACACAAATCCAAGAAACTGTGAATGGACTGACATGACATCATAATAAACCAACTGCCAAGGGCAAGTATTGGTGCTCAAAGCCTTTGTGCAAACTACTGCCATTATAATAATACCTACAAGAAAATCTACTTTAATACCAATGCTGTAAATGTAGGGTTTTTTTTTCAGAATCGTTTTTTATTTAGTCATAAATAATGAGGAATGATCCTTCACTGCACCTCCCTAGATTTCTTAATCAGATTTGCTGTTGTATTTTGTGCTACACAATGGTCTGGACCACCCTGTGGTTCTGCTGATTACAGCATTCAGAGCAGCATGGGAATAGAATAAAACACAACACTGAGGTGGAGGGGGCTTCCTGTATGCTAGAATATGTAGTTGAATGTTCACAATGCACAATGCTGTACTTTTACAGAGACACCCTTTGCTGAAAGAGCACATTTCCTATTATGTGTTTGCCTTAACACTGCATTCACACAGGGCGTTAGTGTTGACGCTTGACGAACGGCATGTCTGAAGCTTGGTGCTGACAACAGCCAATCACATTGCTCTTCAGGTGTTGCATGAACATGATTGGCTAGCATCTGCGTAAGGGTATTTGCATAAAGGCAATCTGATTGATTGATGCCTGCGTTGGCGCTTATATAGTTGAATTTTTTTAACCGCAAACAAATCTAGTGACATGATAGATCCACAATTTAGTTTGTCAACACGACATCACCCATTCAAAGTAAATAATGTTACCACAGACGCCCTGTGTGAATGCAGTGAAAAGGTCATCCCAAGGATGACATTAATATGTTCCTTGAATTCACTGATAATGAATTCATACATATGTGTAAAACATTTTTTTAGCTGCTATCAAAGCCAAATGGCTGCTTTCTCTTTCAACAAAAGTTTGTTGTTGTTTCAACAAATGCCTTGTTAAAGGAGAAGTCCACTTCCAAAACAAAGATTCACAAATAATGTACTCACCCCTTGTCATCCAAGATGTTCATGGACGGTTTTTGTTTCGGTTCATGACAGTTTAGGGTATTTCGGCATACCCTAATTGTCTTGAGCCAGAAGTTCAGGGAGAGAAAGGCAAGATGAGTGTTTGAGATTAAAAAGTATTTAAACTGTATTTTTTTTTTATTGAAAAAATCAAATCGTTTCGCTAGATAAGACCCTTCTTCCTCGGCTGGGATCGTTTACAACCGTATTTGGGATCGTTTAAAGCCGCATTTAAACTGCATTTTGAAAGTTCAAAATCGGGGCACCATATCAGTCCATTACATGGAGAAAAATGCTGAAATGTTTTCCTCAAAAAACGTAATTTCTTTACGACTGAAGAAAGAAAGACATGAACTTTGTGGATGACAAGGGGATGAGTACATTACATGTGAATCTCTGTTTTGAAAGTGGACTTCTTCTTTAACAAAACAGCCTGCAATCACATGCTGAAATCACAGTGAACAAAAAAAAGGTTTGTATATGTTTTATTTCATTTATAAAGTCTTTACTGTACTGTAAATCACATAATTTTACGCAACAGAACATACAAGGACAAGATGTCACACAGTCATTTCGCATGATGGAAATGCCTTTTGCATTGCATAACATGATTTTAAACTGATTATATTTGTTATAAAACTGAATATAAGTACAGTACAAGTACTGTTTGTTTATAAGCAGGTTATGGAGTCATGGCAGCTATGATTGAAACCCGACGAATTACAGAGAATGGTAAAAGACACATATGACACTGTAAAATTGTAAAGTATTCCAAAAAAGTATTTACACTATTTTTTTTATGAAAATAACCAATCGTTTCGCTAGATAAGACCCTTCTTCCTTGGGATCGTTTACAAATGCATTTGGGATCGTTTGAAGCCGCATTTAAACTGCATTTTGTAAGTTCATTAGTTCAAAATCGGGGCACCATAGCAGTCCATTATATGGAGAAAAATGCTGAAATGTTTTCCTCAAAAAAACATCATTTCTTTACGACTGAAGAAAGACATGAACATCTTGGATGACAAGGGGGTGAGTACATTATATGTGAATCTTTGTTTTGGAAGTGGACTTCTCCTTTAACAAAATAGCCTGCAATCACATGCTCCGAACAAACATAAAATCCTCCAACACAATCTGGGACGCCATTAAAAATAAACCATCTGCTTGTTCCTGACGATGGCATGCTTCTGAAGTTTGTGCAGAGATGCAAACAAGCTGTTTAACCAGGATGCAATATTTTACTCTTCCATTTCTCCTGCTGTCGACAGATACAAACGCATGAAGTATGTCACAAATTAACAGCATCTGCATACTGTATCTACACTCTAAAAAATGATGGGTTATTTTTTTTTTTTTAAACCACAATGCTGGGTTCAGCTTGTTGGGTCATTTTATTGGTTTATTTTTTATATATTTTTTTACCCAGGTGCTGGGTAGTTTTTCTGTAACTAAGCTGCTGGGTCATTTCAATTGCTGGGTTATTTTTTCTACCCAACCACTGAATTGAGTTTATCCACCCAGCTGTTGAATTGCAGTCAGAGCGCAGGCTTTTTGTGTCGTCTGCAGAAGAGAGTTGTTCTCAGCGTCACCATGAAATTCTATGGTGAAAAACAGGTTCGTATACGTTTTATTTCATTTATAAAGTCTTTACTGTGCTGTAAATCACATATTTACATTTTACGCAACACAACATACAGGGACAAGATGTCACACAGCTGCATCAGCAGCAGTCATTTTGCATGATGAAAATGCCTTTTGCGTTTTATAACATGATTTTAAACTGATTTTATTTGTTAGAAAACTGAACTTAATTTAATGTTAAAGTATGTTATCTAATTTCAGTACTGTTTATGAGCAGGTTATGGAGCCACGGCAGCTATGAGTGAGGCGGCAGTCTGAGGTTCGCAGTTTCCCCGACAAACAGAAGCTCAGATTTCAGCGACACACCGGCACAAGAATTAGCACTATTTTGGTGAAAAGTGATTACAGAGAACGGTTGAATACACTTAAATTAAAATGCTACTTTTTTATTTATAACTAGTTTACTGATATTCAATTTGTCTTATATTTTTGTCCATGGGTGTTCTTGGATGAAAATAAATGTTCATCTTTTGATTATCGATGTTGCCTTTATAATTCTGTGTATGATTTTTAATTTCCAGTTTATTTTAAGCAAGCAATATAATATTTTTTAAACAATAGTTGACTTTAAACAACCCAGCATGTTGGGTAAAAACAGTTAACCCAACTAGATGGGTCAAAGTAACCCAGCATGTGTTTTGTCCAATATTAACCCAGCCAAGGTTTTTAAACCAGCATTTTTTTAGAGTGTAATGTAGTCAGTGATTAAAATGGGCTCTATTTATTTTTGACGCAAAACTCATTTCCAGTAGGCAAGTGTCAGCCATTAGGTGACTGAACGCCATTTAGGATGGCAGATTTGTCAGTGTCTTGCTCTGGAGGCAGTATTTGTGTGTGTATATATACACACATACACTACCGTTCAAAAGTTTGGGGTCAGTAAGACTTGTAATAGTCTTTAAAGAAGTCTCTTATGCTCATCAAGGCTGCATTTATTTGATTAAAAATATAGAAAAAAAACAGTAATATTGCAAAATGTTTTTACAATATAAAATAATGTTTTTATTTTAACATACTTTAAAATAGAATTTATTCCTGTGATGAAAAGCTGAATTTTTTATCAGCTGTTACTCCAGTCTTAAGTGTCACATGATCCTTCAGAAATCATTCTAATATGCGGATTTATTATTAGAATGATCAATGTTGGATAATATCAACAGTTGTGCTGCCAAATATTTTTTGGAACCTGTAATTTGTTTTTTTCAGGATTCTTTCATGAATAACAAGTTTAAAAAGTACAGTGTTTATTCAAAATATAAATATTTTATAACAATGTAAATTATTTATTATTAACTTTTAATAAACTTTTAATTATTAGCTTAATACATCCTTGGTGAATAAAAGTATTAATTTCTTAAAAAAAAAAAAAAAGAAACAATAAAAATGTACTGACCCCAAACTTTTGAACGGTAGTGTATATATATATATATATATATATATATATATATATAAAGAGAGAGAGAGAGAGACTAGAGAAAACTAAAGAAAAAACTATAGAACTATTTTTTTGTTACTCCAGCACTTTATTGTACTAAATGTCCTGTGTTTTTTTTTTTTGTTTTTTTTTTTGTACTTGAGTGCAGTAAATTTTGTTTGAAAAATGAGAATCGTGTAAGAGAATCGTGATCTCAATTCCCATGGGGAAAAATCATGATCCACATTTTAGCAAGAATCGTGCAGCCCTAACAAATGTTAGTTTATCTACAGTAATTTTTGCTTATTAGTATGGTTGAATTGCATCATCGAAGGTCAGCAGCAAAGACAATGGTTAATAAAATGGGATTAAATACATAAAGGATATTTGTTTTATTTAACATATTTAATTTTAATCATTGTGGGGTTGCGTCATATTCCGAGTTTGCATTTCACTGTTTTTATTCATTTTGAGGAATACTGAATCTGTTTTTTGTGAGTGAGATGAATTAATGCATGTTCACATTTAGTCTAGAATACAGTAACATCATGTTTACTCCCAATTACCCGACAGGAGACTTATCAATCAATAAATGGGGAAAAAAGTAAGTGGCGTTACTTATTTGAAAAAGTAATTCAGATATTTTCTTAGAAATTCAAAAGTAATGCGTTACCCCGAACACTGGTAAAGACATTTAAAATGTTACAAAAGATAAATACTGAATTAGTATCCCAATTCTATGTAAAAACAAAGAATCCCAATATCCTGATTAAAATCCAAACAAAAAATGGCCAGCTGTGATAACTCTTCTGCCCTTAAAGGAAATAAGAACACAGATTATGATTGTCATCTAAACATGTAAGAAACAAATAATGAAAACAATTTATTCTCAGCTTACAAAATGTCCCACATTGTTTGTGATAACTCAAAGCATGCTTTTTAGTTTATCTATTGGATACCAGCATTTCTATTAGAAAATCTCACTTTCATCTTTCAGCAAAGATTTTGCCATTTTTCTGCTATAATATGATATTCACAGTCAATGTGCGAGTAATGGACTATATTCACCACAGCTCCCTTGAGCTGGATCAATGGTTTGGTCTCCATTCAACACCCTTCTTCCACACTCTGTGGACCAGATCCGTCTCATGTTCCAAAGTGGTTACGTGATGCTTTTAACCTCTCATCTGTCTAAAGCCCAGCTATTAAGACCAGATGCAAGCAAATGAAAAACACATCAAAGAATTATATTAAAAACACAGTCTATACTCAAAACAAAACACCTGCTGACTCAACAGCATCACAGATCAAAAAACGACACCACATGCAGGTGTGATGAGTGGGTATTTTAGTTCCCATGACAACTAGAAGACTGCATGATCTCCTCCATGCTCACCATTTTCTCTAAAACATTGTTGGATAGGTTGTTTTTATGAGAAAAATAAAGTCTCCCAGGTTTCAGACTTTATCATTTTAGATGTTGATGATGTCCTTGAGGAAACTCTGATCCTAATTCAAAAAACATTCCCAGGAGTCTCAAGTGTGATGTCTAAACATATGTTGGATTAACGAATATTGTGACTACAAAACAACCTCTAATTTTACCTGCAACACAATATTTTAATCTTTTAATTCACCTAAAAGTTCTATTATTATTTTAAAAAATACAAACAAATGTAATAATGAAAAATGAATATTTTTTGTCAACCTAATAACTTTGAGTGATTCCCAAGAAGACATGTCTAAGACATATTTCACCCTAAAATCTAAATTATTTAGATAACTAAATATTTCACAGTAAAGTTAAAGTGACATATGATTGTACTGTAAATCATCCTGTCTTGGTGCAACAATTTTATTTTTATTTATAAAGTAAATAAAATTAAATTTAATTTAAAAATATATTGCATAAAGAAAACGACTAAAATGACTTTTTAAGATTATCAGGACGTTGTGAGATTATTTTCCATATAGTAATGTACAGTGATAAAAAGTATCCTGTTTCGGCACAAGGATTTTCTTTTTATTAACAAATTAAATAAAACTAACTTGATAAAATAAAGCAGTTACTGCAGTTTTAATTACAGTAATGATTTGGTAAGAGGTGCTTCATTGTCTTTATAAAAACTATATCATAAACATATTACTAACATGGGACAAAAGTTCTTCATAGGTTTAGATAGATTTATTGTATAACACAACAATATTCAATATTTTTATCAACTCAGCTGAAACCCCAGCAGGAATCAATAATCTGCCTAAAAGACAAACTAAAAGGCTGTTTCGGGAATATCATGTGACTGTACAACACATTATCCACCAGCCACGTGCAGAAAGATGTCCATAAACTATTAAGAAAGTGATTACTCAGTTCACAGAAGAATCAGCTGCCCCTTTATCCATAATGCTATAAAAGCTTTAATGCTCCAACAAAGTTTAACAAGCGAGAGCGAGCTTAACCTTAGTACTCCAACTTTGTCTTGGACAAGAAGTCTCTTCCTATTATGTTTCTGGGAACATCTTTAAAAGCAGGGGCCATGCGGGAGGCCACGGGGCAGGGGCTAATGCCCTACCCCCTCCACACCCTCTCACTTGACACAAAGGAACACTCCTTAAGATAAATAGATAAGACTCACTGTAGCTTATCAACCTCCATCACAATAATTTCCCTCCTTGCTGCCTTAACTTGTCATTTTGACACTCAATTTCCCAAGCGCATTGGTTCAACAAGCAAATTATGTGGAAAATATTTGCAAAATTCAGCTCTCCTCAAGCCTTTGTTGGCTTCCACTCAGGGCTTGTATTTCCCAACTGCTGAGAGAGAGAGAGAGAGAGAGAGAGGATGGTGTGAACTCTATGTTAGGTCATTTTTCCAGGTTTCTGTGATTGGGAAAGAATCCACAGAGAAGCAGAGCTTCAACAAAAAGCAGATCTTTGGAAAACATGAACAAAGCTCATTAAATAGAAACAACAACTCATTCAGTCTGTTTAAAACAGATCTGGGCTTATTTCATTCATTCATAACATACAATGCAAACATGAGGAGGTCTCATGTTATTACAGAAAAAAATAAATATTCTGATTGGATTGCAGTTGCTAAGAGACCACTGTAAGGGACCTCAGTTGGATACTTGACTAAACAAATTCCTGATTTATTCATCATGTATCTCTAAGGTCTCACAGATTTAATCGATCCATTATCATTTGTGAATATCCCTCTGTTTGAAATCTCTCTTTAGTTTTATCTGTGTGATTAAAGAAAACAAGCAGTCACTATTGATTATTTACCCAGAATAACTGATTATACTTTCAAAATGTATCAAATCATTGAGAAATCCAAAGACTATAAGAGAAACACAACAAATTACGGTGTGTAGATGGCCTAAAAAACACAAAACCAGGATCTCAAAAAAGTTAGGTAGGAGTAGGGCTGTCAAGCGATTAATCGCAATTAATCGCATACAAAATAAGTTTGAGTTTGCCTAATTTACTGTGTGGAATTATTATGTATATATAATAGTGTTGCACGCTATACCGGTACTTAAAAAGTATTGCGATACCCTGCTTTTAAAAACGGTACTTTTACAGCATTTTAATAAGAGCCGTATTTCTGCATGTCTGTGCTAGTGAATGACGGAGACGCACAATTTTGTTTACTAATGTTAGACATATATATGTCACGCACGCGGTGTTTTCAGCCTCTGCTGCCTCAAAATATATGAGTACATGAACAATGAACTTAATCTCTAGAACCGCTCTGAGAGTCACTTTGTGAGCATTTTACCGTTTCTTTTGCGGAAAACTATCGTCATATGAATGCAACCCGTCAAAATAAAAGTTTAACTTAACAGCTAGAAATATATTAATATATTACTTAATGTAAAGATAGCACTACTACTACTAATAAAAATATTATCAAAAAAATGTTTAAGTAATATTTACCAGAAAAATATTTACCAGAATTTATTTATCAGAAAATTGTAAATACACAACATAGTATTTCTGAGAAAAAAAAAAATAATAATAATAATAATAACAATAATTTATTCTTTATCAAATCTAAGTATCCTTTATAAATTCATTAGACATGCTTTTGATTATTAAAATCGAATAAAACGATTAAAATAGAATCCAGAAAATTAACAGAGATTCACAAACAAAACTGAATTTGAGAAAAATAATAAAATGTATTTCACAGGGCCTTAAAAACATGTTATTTCTGTTAAACGTTTAATAACTTGCTGTTAAATTCTGCAAATTTCATGATTTCATTTAATTAGACATTCTTTTTGATAAAAAATGTTTTAACGTAACCTTTAAATTGGTGTCAGTTCAGTAGTAGTTTCGTAATATTTTAGTCAAGTATGGTATCGAAGTCAAAATTTTGGTTTCGTGACAACTAATATATAAATACAAATTAATGTATGCATTGTACTTATATACACTTAATAATTACACACAGCACACACACATATATTAGGCAAACTCAGATTTTTATTTTGTATGCGATTAATCGCAATTATTAATTAAGTACCCCTATTATTCGTTTGAAAGCCCTAAAAAGTAAAGACAGTAATACTGTGAAATATTACCAAAAAATATTTTGAGTATATATATATATATATATATATTCTGTTTTAAAAGTCTTAAGTGTCTCATGGCCCTTCAGAAATCACTTGTTGAATATTGTAATATTCTGATCAATGTTAACAGCTTTTGAAAACATTTTCACTGAAATAGTGATACATTTCCATGCATCTTTTTCATAAATAGAAAGTTAAAAAAAAAAAAAAATAACAACATGTATGTAAAAAATGAAAATCTTTTGTAATATTGTAAATGTCTTTAATGCAATTTTTGATCATTTTAATTACATCCATGCTGAAAAAAAAAGTATAATCTGTTTCAAAAAAAAAAAAAAAAAAAAAAAAAAAAAAAAAAAAAAAATCTTACTAACCCCAAACTTTTGAATGGTGTATTCTATGGTTATTCTGCTAAAACTCTTTAAACCATCTAAGAGGTGAAGAAACAGGAACAGGAAGCAAGCTCTATTAATAGCACATGGCTGTATTTTTGCCGGGTTGCTATGATCTTTCTTAGTTTATACATTAGCTAGCTGCTTTGATAGCACGAATTCCATTCCATCAAACCAAGGTCTGGTGCACAAGTGTGCGGATGTATATACAATTTGTTTGATAACTACCATCAGACAAATTGTGATGCTGAAACCTGAAACGGACCCATGATGTGATGTTTGGAAAGCCACAAATATAACAAGATTACACATACTAACCCAAATCCAATATCCTGCATTTTATCACGTGCTGTCAACACCGATGGCAGATGCAACAGATAGTAGATGAGGTCTGTCTCAAACACTGAGTGACTCAGAAAAAGACTCACTATGATGAGAAAAAGAAAGAGCAGTTTCCTCAGAGGTAACATGTGCCCTTCATGAAACTGCAATCAAGACAACGAGCATCCAGATAAACTCTTTAAGAAAAATCAATTGAGTGCATTTAAAGGCTATGGCCTTTCACCTCTCAAAGCGCTCTGAGCAAACAGGCATTACCTAGGCTATCAGTTACATTGCTTATATTACTAAAATGTAGCTCATTATTAAAAATGTAGATGTCTATCTACCAAACAGGTTATGGATAATTCTATAATGTCTCGTAATCCGGGAATCAAAGACAAGAAATCGAAAATGCATTTACTTTGATTTGTTGTATCTGCAAATGAGCAAACAAATGGGTAAAAATAAATAAACAGCTTTCTGTTGTGGTAGGATGGTACTTTGATACATGTCATGGATCATAATGTCATTTACATATGACATATTGATATATAGATCAGATAATATTCGATTTTTTTTATTTATATTTTCAGTTATCGGCAAATATTGAATATTTATTGCACATGCATTTAGCCTATTTTTACATTTAGATCACTTTTACCAACATTTAATGCTCACTTAAAGTTAATATTTAAAAACATATCAATTTAATAACTGTTAAATGTAATCTTTAGCAAATTTCAAAATGAACATCAATTCTCGTTGTAATGATTCATTCACTTGTAGCAAAAAAAAAACAAAAAACAAAAAAAAAACAACTTCAGTTTTTTTTGTGTCTAATTTTAAAACGGATTTATACCAAAGAACACATAATGTTATTAGTCAAAACTAAGTATTTATTGAGTGATTAATTACTAGAATTTGAATATTGGTGCATTGCATTACAAATGTACATGTCAAAAAACAAACAAACAAAAGACTAATAAGTCAGAGAAGACAAGCGCAAAGAAACCATTCTCGTACCAGGAGGAAAACAAAAAAGAAGAATCAAGGCACTTCTTTTTTTGTTAGTCGATTATCATTAACCGTGAGTTTTTAAAAAGCCAAGCACTGCAGATACATAGTTATTGTGAGCGAAAGAGTTTGACCTCTATGAGAGAGGACATACTGTATGACTGAGTGCAACACACTATCTCGGCTGTTAACAGCATGAACTCAAGTACACGTGCTCAGAAAAGCAAACCACACATGCAGAAACAAATAACCCTGAAGGAAAGACTGCACTCATATGCCTCTCTATCTTGGTCTCTAGGGAGGACCCAGCTGTCTGCAATTCATTTGCCTATGAAACAAAAGTGAGACATTCTTATATTCAGGCATATGATGCTATTATGCAATATAAAGAAAGAATGTAAGCTGCAAGAGGATTAGAAATCATGTACTTTCACATTCAGGTTTTTTACACGATCTTCAGTACAACACAGTATACAGCATCAAGGCATAAGCAAGGATATCCTAAAGTTTAGTACATGCATTATATAGATTAAATCTAATCTGAAATCAGACTCATGTTTTATGAGTCATAGCAGCCAAAACACTGTCAACTTTATAAATCAGTGGAACTCCTACAATATGACATCAGGGCCCGGTTTCATAGACAAGGCTTAGCCTAAGCCAGGATTAGTCCATAATTCAGTTAGGACATTTAAGTAATTGTTATAAACATGGAGTGCATCTTGAGACAAAACAAAGGCACTGATTTATTTTAAGATCAGTCAGTGCAAGACTTACATTTTAGTCTAGGACACCTGAGGGCAGATGATTTTAGATCACTGACTTGCCCAAAAACTTTTAAGCACTGCACTGCTGAACAGTACTTTTGGAAATATCCATATTTATCATAATATAAGAGTTATTGAGGATATGTAAAGCAGTGTTTCACCATGTTTATTTTTGCATTGGCAGTAACCCTGTCCTCTTGATGGGCACATGACTTGTGTAATATCATCACCAAAATAGTAAGACCAAGTGGTCTTGAACTTTATTCCATCTGCTTGTATAGGTATCACTGTCATTTTCTCCACTACGTTACCTAGAAAAACTAATTTTAGTTTAATAAGTGCTTGTTTTCTATTAAGAGGCTCAATATATTCTCAAAAGACAGCAAATTCAGACTTAAAAGTATAGACATACGGAGGACAAGTATTGCTTCTTGTCACTCATTTACTTGAAAGGTCAAGTACGGTCACAGTTTCACCTTGGGTTGCTGTAACATGAATGAAATCAAATCTTAAAAAGTATTAAAGAAAGAAGATTCATGTAATCGGATTCAATAATCTGCTTGGGATGTAGTGTGAGCTTATTAAAAGTTGCTTGCTTAAGTTTGTATTTTGGCTTGAAGTCAGGGAATAGGATAGAGGAAAAAATAAATAAAAATAAGGCATGTAGCCTACAGTTTTTTTGGGCATATGGGGTTTAAGCTGGTTTTAGGTGATCTAAAAGTGCATCAAAAACGAGTGAACAAAACAGACTGGTCCTTAACCAGCAAAGCAGCATCTAAAGTTAAGGATGTGTCAAAAAAATCTAATTGAACCGGCTTCATAAACGCGTGCTGCTGGCCATCATTAGGCGAGTTCCGGTCAGCTGTCTAGCTAGGCAGCTCACTAAATTTTGGGACACAGCCAGGAGGTGTAGGCTATTAGACACAATGTTGGTCATTTGCAATGGCTATACATATTTATCAAAGGCGATGCGTGTGTTTGTGTAGGCTTTAAGGATGTACGCTATCTTACCACAAGATGAAGGATGTCCTTTAAGAAAAAATAAATAGTCCAGATGAGATGCAGGTTCACTTGAAAAGTCGTTGAAGTCGTTGAAGACAATCCTGTTTTTTCCAAACCAGCTAGTTGTATACCAAATTATTCGGTAGGCTATTTAACAGACAAACTTTTTGCGACGTAGCTGACGTAATTATCCGAAAACAAAGCCAGTGATCCCCGGCTCCCTTTCAAAAGACCTGCTGTATGAAAAGTAGCACAGCGATCCTGCCCAGTTTGGTATTTCTGTTTTTTAGGAGATCTGAGCATCTGTAATTCGCCTCAACGAATCTCTGGACGAAAGAAGGACGAATAAAGAAGATGTGCGCTTCCCAGTGCCAAGGACGTTATGATACCCAGAATCTCATCCGAAAAGCCGGTCTCTCACGCTACACGATCTCCGCCCCAGACATTAAACTGATCTCTCCCTCGTTCGCTCGCTCACCCTCTGAGCGTGACGCCACTCCCCATCCTCACTGTTGAGCTTTTGCAACTCTTTCACAACTTAACAAATGTTGAAGACAGCGTATTTAACTGTTTCCTCTCTTTTTCCCACTTCCTATTCCCCCTTTCCCTTCTCTTTATGAGTAAATAGTTTTCTTTTTTTTTTGTTTGTTTGTTTCAAAAATAGGCTAGTTTATTAGTATGATTGTTTTGCATAACGCAGTGACAGAAAAAGTGACTAAATATTAACTGCCAAATACAACATAAAATGTAAAAGAATAAAATCAAATACACTTAAGAATATCATTAATGAACTTTTAAGTCTACTGTACACACAGGTTCCTTCCTCAATATCCTGATTCATACTGCAAAGACACTTTTAATATAGTTACACAATATCAAACGCTTAATTAAACATGTAATATTTAAAAAATAATGTAAACATTTAAAATAAAGAAGCAGGTGTATGTAACAGGATTCTGGTATTCAACCAATGGCTGGTGCTACAGGTGCGCATGCTCAGTGGAACCTGTTTCCTAAACAACAATGCGTCCTCTTCCATATCCTAGCAACGAGGGACCGTCCAATAGTAGGGGTGTAGGGGTACTGCAAAGTTAAAAACAGATGAGAAAAACGCATGTGGATATTTCATATTTAACATGTTTTATGTGTTTATGAGTTAAAATGCAATTATATTAAACAATTTCAATTAAACTTGCTGTTTTAAACGGTTTGGTTTTATTTGCTGAGGTGACGTCCCCTCGTGCGAGTTGGTTTCGCTTTTCATTTTGTGTCCGTTTGTCAGTTGTCTACCGCGCTTAAGGAAACTCATGCAAAAGGCAACTACCCCATATTTAAGTTCAATATATTGTTAAAACATTATAAAAGAACTGGGAAGTATTTAAAATGTGGTGTTAATCGCTCCGTTTCTGTAATATTAAACATTTGTGTTGTCTCTATGTTCAAAAGGTTGTGTTTGTAGTTAGTGCTGTAAACTACCGGTGAGTTCAAGCTCTCAATCTCACTTGAGTCTCTGCAGGTGTGTTTATGTATCTGAAAACTGCATTTTAAAACTGGCATGTGTTTTAGATGTTTTTTTCGGCTTCAATGTTCATGCTTTCATCACTGCATAGATGGAGAACTTTATTTTGTATGAAGAGATCGGGAGAGGTAGCAGATCGGTGGTTTATAAGGGCAGAAGGAAAGGCAGCATACATTTCGTGGCCATCATCTGCAGTGACAAATCCAAGAGACCCGAACTAACAAACCATGTATGTATACGTTTGCTAAGCTGTTTGTTTTGTTAAGCTGTTTGTTTTGAGTAATGTTTTTGTGTTTTATTGTGTGTTTATGTTTTATCTCCACAGGTGAGACTTGCTCATGACATTAAGCACGACAATGTGGTGTCTTTTTATGAATGGTATGAGACTAGCAACCATCTGTGGCTGGTGGTGGAGATGTGCACAGGTGAGATCCAGCGTTGTTTTAGTTTTTTAGTAATTTTTAAAAATGTTGTTTAACTTGATGGACTAAAATAGCTAAAACTGAAACTAACTAACTAAATAAAAACTGTAAATTAAAACGTTTTAATAATAATAATAAAAAAAGACAATCATGAGTAACACTGATGAGATCCCTAAAATTGATTTAACTTTCATCCGTGTACGAAGTCGGTCTTGCTGTCCTCAGGTATTGAAATCAATTTTTTTTTCCTAGGTGGATCCCTGGCAGCACTGATTGCTCAAGATGAGTATCTGTCTGAGGAAGTAGTGCGAGAGTTTTCCATTGACCTCATGAGAGGTCTTAAATACATCCACGACTCTGGCATTGTTGTCTCGGATCTCACACCTGCAAAGGTATAGCCTAAGCATCACACCTGTTAGGCGATCCCTTGTAGTATGTTCATCCTGAGCTAGTGTATCCACAGTGTCACGTTACACCCTAAACAGAGTTAAATAGTGGGTTGCTTTTTTGTGTATAATCTTTAATCAAAACAACTTTCTCCTGCCCCTCACCAATGACTTCTCTTCTTTGAAGACGTAGGAAAACAACAATCCTTCCCATCCAGCAACCTGTCACTCACATTAGATTGCAGCGATTAGCAAACAACAACGATTCATTCAATTCCTATCTTCAAAATCCTACTTTTTTTTTTTTTTTGAGAAGCCAGTTATATGGTAAAAACTTTTGTTTTATGCTGACTTAGACTATTTTCTACCCATCAAAACCACAGACTCCATGATGCCACATTTTTAGGCTGCTTTAGTCCTGTAGTATACACCACTTTGCCATCTTGTATCCTTTGCCCGTCATCAAAATGTTTGTTTTTAAGTTTTGTTTGTTTTCCTTATGTTTGTTTTTCTACAAGCAGTATTATGTTTTGAAAAGTGCTATGTAAATGAAATAACTACTCATTGTTATTTAAACAAACACTAAACTACATGTGAGGACAAGTTTCAGTTTATATACTGCTTGTCGTCTTATTTTTGCTTTCTTTTTTAAGCTCTGTTAATGTTCCTGTGTGTTCACATAGATTTTGTTGGATGGACCGGGAACTCTGAAGTACTCCAATTTCTGCCTGGCCAAAGCTCATGGAGAAAGTCTGGAGGAGTTCTTCTCTCTTGTGATAGCAGAGGAGACAGGAGCAGGAGACAGCAAAGAGAACATTATCTCTCCACGAAACATAAAGAACAGAATTAAAGGTTATCTATCTGTTTGTGTGTCTGTTTACCAACCTATTTACATGCAATTATGTGTGTGTGCTTTTACCCACCTACATCTAATATGAACTCTAGATCTCCCATTAAGTTTTCAAATAGGCTGTCTTCACTATGCACTTGTATGGTTTGTCATAAGGTGTTGCTGTGGCAGGTTCTCCTGTGTATTGTGCTCCTGAGGTGTTGAGAGGAGCAGACACCAGTGTCTCCAGTGACCTGTGGGCATTAGGCTGCATCCTGTATGAGATGTTCACAGGTAACACATTTCATCTTAAACCACAGCTTTTGCCTTGGCAAAATACTTTCTGGTCAGATTCGTTTTTAATTTTCCATTTTAGTTCTCTTTCTCATTTTCTTTTTGTTTCATAGGAAAACCACCCTTTGTCTCTGAGAGTGTGACTGGTCTAGTTGATCTCATTTTAAATGAAAATCCTCCACCCCTAAGACAAAAAGGTATGACGCCTCAACTTAAATATATTTTACTGTTTTTAAGTTCCTTTTATTAAACATTTAATGACAATGTTTTTTCTTTTTAAGAACCTGCCTTCCCACAGCCCAGTCCAGAGTTTGAGAGCCTAGTAATGGGTTTACTTCAGAAAGACCCTGTGAAAAGGTAAAACATTTATTTTACTGTGTCTTCTCTCAGAGTTAAGGATGTGCTAATCCAATAGAGACTGCTGTTACTATAATCACTTTACTCATTACTTATGAATATGAGATAGATATGAAAGCCAGTTTCCTGCACTGAATAAATAAAAAAAAAAAAAGGTAATTGTGACATTTTTGTCTCACAGTTGTGACTTTTTTTTCTTGCAATTGCAAGTTTACATCTGGCATGATACAAATAATACAGACTCATAATTTTTACTTTATTTGTCAGAATTGTGAGATATAAACCCACAATTGCGAGTTATAAAGTCAGAATTGTGAGATATAAACTCGCAATTCTGACTTTTTTCTCAAAATTGTGTGATATAAACTCGCAGTTGTGAGTTATGAAGTCAGAATTGCAAGACAAATTCAGTTCTAAAAAATAAATTTGCGATTCTGAGAAATAAAGTCAAAGAATTTCAAAGTATAAACTCGCAATTCTCAGACAAAAAGTCAGAATTGTAATTTTATATCTTGCAATTGTGACTTTTTTTTTTCCTCAGAATTGCAAGTTTATATCTTACAATTCTGACTTTGTGATACGGGATTGCGAGTTATTAAGAATTGTGAGATAAACTTGCAATTCTGAGAACATATCAGTCCTCAAAACCCCCTCAAAACTGGACTTTGTAATTTGGAACTGCAAGTTTATATGTCACAATTCTGAGAAAAAAGTCAGAATTGCAAGTTTATATCACTCAATTCTGAGAAAAACAATCTGACTTTATTTCTCGCAATTGTGAGTTTATATCACGCAATTCTGAGGAGAAGTCAGAATTTTGAGTTTGTATCATGCAATTCTGAGGGAAAAAAAAGTCAGAATTGTGAAGGTTGCAATAACCTTTTTTGTTTTTTTTGTTTTTTTTTTTATTCAGTGGGCGACAGTTTCCATAGATACAATGTAATAATAAACTTTACAGCTCTTTAATTTCAGATAAATTATGCAGTTCATAGCATAATTCAACAAACTTTTGCTTAGGTACCATGAATGATGTGACCTGCAATGAAAGCATTAATTCCTGCCATGCCATTGAAACTGTCACATTACATTAGCACTGTAGCTTCATCTGTGTATCTCCTATATTACTGTTGTGTGTAGGTTAAGCTGGGACACTTTATTATCTCACCTGTTCTGGAGGGAAGCATTTTACGAGACATACATCTCTATGGGAAAAGAGCAGGATGGTGTCTCACTGATATCCAGGTATATTTGACAAATATCCAAATAACAGGTGGAGTGTTACATTGTGGATCATGCCAAAAGTCCTTAAAGGGTCTGGTGTTTATATGTCTCTGTTAAGGGTGTAACGATAAATCGACCCGTGGAATCGATTCTGAGCTTAGTTTTTAACAGCAGATGAGGCTCTAGGCTAGTTTTTAACCACACACTCAAATGCTCCTGAAGAAGAGTGCTTGTGTGTTCAACTGAGAAATTTAAGTGGTTCAATATACTTGCACCTCGGCTTTTATGACGCAAGATTAAAGGAGAAGTCCACTTCCAGAACATCAGTTTACAGATAATGTACTCACCCCCCTTGTCATCCAAGATGTTCATGTCTTTCTTTCTTCAGTTGTGAAAAAATTGTGATTTTACTACATGTAATGGACTGATATGGTTCTCCGAGTTTGAATTTCCAAAATGCAGTTTAAATGTGGCTTCAAACAATCCCAAATATGATTGTAAAACATCCCAGGCGAGGAAGAAGGGTCTTATCTAGCGAAACGTTAGTTATTTTCATAAAAATAAAACAATTTATATACTTTTTCAACGTCAAATGCTCGTCTTGTCTTGCTTTCCCTGAAAGTTTTGCAGCAATGTAGGATGATTTTGAAATGATTTTTGAAGTTGAGGGAGAAAATACAATCAGAGTTTTTCAACATATCCTAACTGTCTTAAACTAGAATAAACAGAGTTCAGGGAGAGCAAGAGGAGACGAGCGTTTGAGATTAAAAAGTTTTTAAATTGTATTTTTTAATGCAAATAACCGATCGTGTTGCTAGATAAGACCTTTCTTCCTTGGCTGGGGTTGTTTACAACCGCATTTGGGATAGTTTGAAGCCGCATTTAAACTGCATTTTGAAAGACATGAAACATCTTGGATGAGAAGGGGTAAGTACATTATCTGTAAATTGTTGTTCTGGAAGTGGGCTTCTCCTTTAATGTAACACAGCCCACTGTGAACACTTTTTCAAACTTTATGAATAATTATTTTAAACTCAAGTGGTGTGTGTGTTTGTGTGTATCTGTGTAAAGAACTGGAAGCAAGCAGATTACGGCTGGTTCTAAAGCACGCAGTGAATTACAGTGTTAAAAAGTTCAGAACTGATTTAAGAGAGAACTGCGCTGCATTCGGAAAATTGCAGAATCGATCCACAAATCGATTTATCATGACATCCCTTGTCTCTATAGATGATCTTGTGCACAGATGCTCTCAGTCTAGTATTGATGCAGTGAGTGGGCAAACAGCCCTATGGCACACTTCATAAACTGCCTGTGTGTTCAGCACAATGCCTTACACAATAAGCCTTTGTCTCATCCTAGAAAACACAATAAATGCAGGTTATAAAAAGCTTTATCAGTGGTACTGGCGCTTCCTCTACTGGGAACAGACCACATCTGTTTCATTTGTTCTGAAATCATTTGTTTTATGACTCCAGGACAGTTATGCACATATGTTTATTTTATTACTATTAATTATGTAGAGACAGGTTATTGATTGTTTAAATATAGGTCAGGAAATTGACATTAAGTTTGACAAAGCAGATTGGTCGAATATAGTAAACTGATAAGCTTCAGCAGATCTGATGAAGTCTGTAAGTGTGGAGTGGTGCTGACGTTGACTGTGATTGTGTTCTGAGCTAGTGTCAGCTGCTGTGAGTGGGCCAAAACAAAGAGCATTGTTATTCGACTAGGAGTCTGCATATCTAAAGAATGAGGAAGGCTTTCATATTGGAAGGATTATGATCCTTGTTCCTGTTCAGTAAATGTTTTGGAAAAGTGTGGGATGAGTAAGATGTTTTATGTTGTCGTGTATTTTTTATTTATTTTTTTTTAAGAAGTCTTTTCTGCTCGTCAAGGCTGTTTTTCTTTAATTAAAAATACAGAAAAAAACTGTAATATTGTGAAATATTATTGCAATTTAAAATAGTGGTTTTCTATTTAAATACACTTTAAATTTATTCCTGTGACGCAAAGCTGAATTTTCAGCATTATTATTAAAGTGTTCTGTGTCACATAATCCTTCAGAAATCAATATAACATGCTGATTTATCAGTGTTGGAAACAGTTGTGTTGCTTAATATGTTTTTTGGAACTTATGATTTTTTTTTCAACTTGTGCTGTTTTTTTGTAACAATTTACACTACAGTTCAAAGTTTGAGGTCAGTAAATATTTTTCTTTCTTTGTTTGAAAGAAATGAATACTTTTATTCAGCAAGGATGTGTTAAATTGATTTAAAAAAAGTGTTAGTAAGGACTTATATCATTAGAAAAGATCTCTATTTTTCATCAAAGAATCCTGAAAAAAATATCACAGGTTCCATAAAAAAAAAAAATTCTAAGCAACACAACTGTTTTCAACATTGATAATAAATCAACATATTAGAATAATTTCTAAAGGATCATGTGACACTGAAGACTGAAGTAATGGCAGATGAAAATTCAGCTTTGCATCACAGAAATAAATTACATTTTAAAGTATATTCAATTAGAAAACTGTTATTTTAAATTGCAATAATATTTTATAATATTCCTTTTTTCTGTATTTTTTTTTTATGTTTGAGCAGCATATTAGAAAGAGTTCTGAAGGATCATGTGGCACGGACAGCACAGGACAGTAATTGCTGCTGAAAAGTCAGCTTTGCCATCATAGGAATATTTTGTACATAATATGTATATGTATGTAATAATGCCAAAATTGGAGAGAAAAGGAAAAAAAAAAAACAGCGTATTGTCTTTATGCAAAATAAATATGTATAATTATTTTGGTGGAGAGATATGACCCATACCTTTACATTGAGACACTGCTCACTGTCATTGTGTGTAATGTCTTTTCTAATTGATTGTGTTCTTTTTTTTTTTTTAGCCTGCATTTAGCCCCTGTGTCTTCTCAGACAGCCGAGGAAGCACAGACAGCACCTGTTGACCCAGCCAGCCCAAACCACAGCAAGTCCTTCACATTAGGTAATGTAGCAGACATGAGAGTCAGCACGTCATGCCATACTGTTACACTCCATGTGCCCTCAAAGGGCCTGTGGATTTTATGCTTATGCTCTGTGCACGTGTGGTCGCCAAGCACGTACACATATGTGAGCCTGTGTACTCATGTTCAGTTTGCCGTGCTGTACGAATGATATTTATGTTCAGTATTAAATCACACGCACACAACTGTACACTCAAGGATTAGATTGCTGCTGGGTAATACCTCCGTTGCATATTATCAGAGGGGAATACATGACACAAGAGTGAGCTTATGTAACAGTGAATCAACTGAAACACTAATGTACTTCACATCATATTAAATTTTAATCTGTCAAAATGGGCTTCGTTCAGAACGGTAGAAGTGAATTTTAAGGGGGGGGGAAGTCCTTTAACTTTCTGTTTTACAAAAAAAATGACATGCCTATTAAATAGCATGATGAACTGGGTTTATAGCAGCACATTATTTCCATTAATGTGCCTTTTCTCATACCTTTTTTTGTGTGTGTGTGATGTTTTCGTATTGTAGATAACGTGATAGAGTTCAGACCAAAGTCTGCACTGGACATTGATGCCAGAGAGGCGATTTTCCTTCTCAGGTACCTTACCTCACTCTCCTGAATATTCATTTGTACGTATTTGACGCACATTTATAAAAACTTTAATAAATTTGGATGTGGATACTTCTGTGTTCTTCTAACATGTTTGTGAAGATTTAAATACAGTAAACCCAAAACTCATTTCAGTTTTTCACCTTAATGTACACTACCAGCAAGGTTGCCAGGTTTCTGTAAAATGCAAATATTTTTTGGAGGGATTTCCCTGGTAAAATTCACATTTCGGGGCTAAATATTACAATACTGGGGAAAAACAACCTGCGGCAACAGTGTTAAAATATCCTGATTCTGCGGAGAAACCGCAGACTTGGCAACACTGACTACCAGTCAAATGTTTGGACACCCATTCATTATTTATTTATTTATTTATTTAAATTAATTACTGCCTTCCACACTTTATAGTAGAAGTAAAGTCTTCAGTATGGGAATTATGCAGTATCCAAAATATAAAATAAAATAAAATAAAATAAAATGTTGGCTGCTTTTCCACCACTCTTACCTGGTCCAACTCGTCCTTTAAAAATAAATAATTAAATAAAAATATTTTTTAGTTTTGTAAAGAAATGCAAATACAATTTACATTTGTCTACCGAACTACTTTCAAGCATTTAGATGAAGGGATTAAGTTCATGAAAAAACAAATTCATTCAGGTGTGTTTTTTGATATTGTGGTATCTCAATGCTAGTATCATAATATTCCAGTATATTTCAGTAGTTTATGTATTTCTGATCAAACAGCTCCAGACCAACTCCCAGGACAATCAATACGGCTCGAGAGACAGAAGATAAACGCTCTGAAACTCAAGTGAGTTCACGAACAAAACCATACAGTCACCCCAAAAATGTATTTGGACACTTAAGCCACACTTAAACCGGTATAATTTTCATTCCATTGTAACAAAGTATCAAACCAAGTGTCATTTGGATTACAATGATTCTAGCTTTGCTCAAAACTAACTTTACTATTCTAAGACGCATTTACACTAACTTTAAGAAAAAAATAAAAATAGTCCCACTGTAATTTATAGTGACTACAGGTGTATTTCATCACATCATGTTCCAATAATGTTTCACAACCAGAAAGTGTCCAAATACTTATTTAAATCCTAATTTTATGAAATGTTTTTGTGACCTCTATACATGACTGAGTGTTATAGTCCAAAACTATAAGGATGCCAAAAAGCCCAATCACGACCAACAAAACGTCATAGTGGAAAGCTCTGGGACGTTAATTAATTCCTTATGCTTGTTTAACATTTAAGTTCCAGCCTGCTAGTGGACGTGTTTGCAAATCTATTTTGTCAAACCACAGCACCACCTACTGGATATGCTCAACATTACAATCTGCAGCTACTTCATTGTTATCCCTGACAGGGTCCCTACGCAGTGTTAACCACTCCCTATTCCCTGATCATGGGGTAGCCAGTGAAGTTTACGGCACTTTTTTTTTTTTTTTTTTTTCCATTTTTCTTTGGCAGGAGAGTAGAGATGAGACAGGAAGTGAGTGAGAGAGAGAGAGAGAGAGTAGGGGTGGGATCAGGAAAGGTCCACGAGGCAGGATTCGAACTCGGGACACCCGAGGTGCACCATAAGTCGGTGCATTGCCCACAAGGCTATTGGCGCCAACAAGTTTGCGTCACTTGACAAAGTGTGTTAATTTGAAACATCCTGCAATGTCCTCAAAGACAAAACTCCAACAGGCATAGTAGAGAAGTCTGAAGTGATGATACATACTCATAGAGTGTTTTCATGACGCACCATCAATTAGCCATATTGGTGGCTCTGAATGTAAACTGTCACTTAATCGAACAAAACTCACATATTTTGCTAATTATTGCTGCTGAAAATGGTCAACTATTGTCATGTTTTGGGCTGTACTAATCGGTCAGACCAGGAAAAACATTTGGAGTACTATAGACTGCCAAAAGTTCTAACAAATCAAGGAAGAGTGCAATAAACTGTCTGAGGAACTAAAGGTGTTTATGGCTGAATCAGGATTTCCAGAGCAAGAGTCTTGACAACATTTGTGTTTGTTCTTATCATTTCCGGTCAGGTAGGTGAAATATTTAGCTAATATCTTAATGAATACTGCTCAGATGAATCTTTACCACCTATTAACCACCTAAAAATATAGCTCCCTTTCCTGTTTACTAAGCCCTTCTCTATATGATTTAGCAGTTTCCACACATTTTTATCTTTTGTTTAAACAGCATAAATTAGCAGAGCAATCTATTCAGTAGTACATTAACCATGCAATATGTGCTGTTGTTTACATCAGAGTATCACCAATATGGCAGCGCATCTGGGTAATTGACCAAGTTGTGATGTAAGTGCAAACCGTTTATAGCAAAATAAGATCAATATGTATATAAATGAACTTGGGTGTATTATATACACAATTATGTTTAAAATTTCACAGGGTGTTCAGAATGTACACATTTTGTCAAGTGAAGTGAACTGCAATATCCCTTCCTTAGGAAATAGAGAGCAGTGAACACTGCGTAGGGACCCTGTCAATCGAAAAACAGCTTTGCAGAGCTTAGCTTTAACCCTAATAAAAATGCACATGAATTACACATACATGAGTCAAGGTCTTGAGGATTTCTGGACCAGGATGGATCAGGATTGGATATCCTTATTCTGAAATGTTTGCTCACAGTGTTGCAGGAATATAAGTTTCCTGTTATGACACCACCATGTTAAAAGGAGTATGGCGTCCATGTGCTCCGTAGGAATCCAGTGTTATGGTAGAGGAGCAGTGTGACATGAACGCCTGCATTAAATCCCTGCTATACACAGACAGTGACCTTACAGTGACTCCAATCATGGACAACCCAAAGGTAAAGAAACCTTCAGGATTTTAACACATTGCACCAGCTGTCTAAACATTATGTCCCTATTCTAGTATAAATATGTCACTGATGTTAGTTTGCTGCTCTGTTTTTAGATTTTAAAGACTTCTCCAGTTCGTTTTGACCCCAAAACACTTTGTGTACCAGCGCACTCAGGTAAATCGAAAGACCTAGGTTTTTTTTTTATCATCTAAAATGACTATTTGTTGTTGTTGTTGTTTTCATGAATCATACTGATCTAGTTTTCAAGCTTATCTTACTGACTCATTAACCTTTATGAATGGATTATTATCCCAGAAAGAACATTATCTTTTTGTGTGCTCCTCACACAAAGGTCTCATTTGATCATTGTTATACCACAGTCATATGAACCCTTTTATAAAGCTTTTTGCGATTTTGGAGCTTGACAGACCCGTCCAGATTCATTTTCACATTAAATGGTCATTTTCTTACAAAATCAACTCTTTTTTGTGTTTTGCTGAATAAAGTATGTCATAAAGGTTTGGAACAACATTAAGGGTAAATAACACTTTAAAGCCTACAATATAGTATTTTGTATGGACATTTCTAAGGCCTCTGAATTATCAGCATGATCAGAACTTTGCTGAATAACCTATTGTACGTAATCACCATGCCTTTTGTTGTTTGATTGATGACAGCTAATTAAAAAAGTCTTTTATTGGAATTGTAAAAATCTTTAGATCATACACATATTTTTGCTGTGAACTCTTTACTGAATTTAAGGTAAACGTACAAAATAACCTTTATATTGTTGGCAATATTTTAAGGTGAACCATTAATGGACTGAAGCAACTTTACTTGATTATCTACAGTACACATTATTATTTTTAAAATGTACATTTCTCAATCATTTTATTGCATTGGATTATATGTTTTGCCCCCCACAATGAAGACTACACAGCTTTGATCATAAAACAAAGCATGTAAATATAATCTTACTAAGACATTGTTGGGTATAGATTGAAATAGAGTGACAACTGATATTTATATGCTTTTTATTTAAGTATACTGCTATATTGTTAAGATCTCATTCATTTTCATTACAGTCAAAATGTCACCTTACTTTATGTCCATATACATATTAGCAACTACACCAAATTGCTCATATATGAGCTATAAAAAGCCTGATGCTTAACAAAAAGACACATGCAAGTAAAAAAAAAAAATAAAATAAAATAAAAAAAATCAAGCTTTTGCCTAATGCCAGTATAGTTTGTTTTTTGGAAGGCCAATTTAAAGGACTTGGGAAAATTCTGTAATTTAAGCTTGCTTTATATTTTGGGTCAGATTTACTAAACAGGGCAAATTAGCATTAGAGCGCAATTCCATAAAAGTGCTGATTTCCATAATGACCAGCACAATTTAACAAGAGCAGCTCAAATTGGCCTTGCTTTAAGACATGCTTTTTTTGGGTGTCAAATAATGGCACAAGTACCAGTGAATTGACAAGCGCAAAAATAGTAATTCACGTTGTGTGATTCACTTAAATACCCTCTTCCCATAAATTTATCGAAAGACAAACTCTTACAAATGGATATTCAGTAAGGTGAGTCGCAAAAATAACTGTGTTCATTCCTTTTCATCGCTAATTTCCCACTGCCACTGTGTCTTTAGTAAAACCTGACAGTTTTTTTAAAGCCAAATGAGGGTTTGTGCTGGCGCAAGCTGATAGTAAATCTGGCCTTTGGTTTGATTTAAAAAAACAAACAAAAAAAAGCCTTTCTCTCTTCTTCTCACTCTCTCTTAGCTGAACGGTTGTCGTGTCTGAACTTGGAGGACTGGTCTCAGTTCCTTCAACAGGTGTGTGCTGTTTTGGAGTCAGCAGACCGGGCCGGATCAGCCAATGCCACGGCACCACGCACTAAACTCAACCTGCTCTGTTACCTGTGTACTGTCTGTAACCACAGAGAGATAGCCACACGCCTCATACACTCCCAACTGGTAAGAAGCATCTGAAACACATTATATTCTTAATGTGGTCATGTAGAGTCACATGGTCATTATCACAAAAAAAAAAAAAAAACTAAAGGGGTTTACTTTGTTACAATGATAAACTGACTTACTAAAAAACTAATACATACAGGCCCAGTTTCACAAACATGGCTCTTAGAGTAAGCCAGGATTAGGCTATAGTTCAGTTAGGACATTTAAGTAGTTTTTATAAATGTGGTTTAGATAAAAACACTACTGGTGTGCATCTTGAGACAAAACAATGGCAATTGACATTGCAAATTTCTTTCATATATATCTATACATCTCTCTCTCTCTCTCTCTCTCTCTCTCAGAATAACTTTTACAATGTCTTTATGAACTTTTGGAAGTTTTGGTAGCTTGAACATTGAACTTCACAGAAGTGTGAATGTCTTATGGGTTTGGAACATGAGGGTGAATAAATGATGACAGAATTTACCCAACAGCTGCTCTCAGTTTACTGACAGTTAAAAATGTTTTATAGCCCCCTGAATCATACTCAGACCTAATGCTGTCAACAATGAAAGCACTTGGGTAAAACTACCAGGTATGTCTTGGCATAAAAGAGGACAATGGTACAAGAGGAATACCAAATTATTGTTTTAGGTGTGAATATATAGCTGAAGTAGCACTGACATTCAAAAACAATGGACTTGTGACAAGGCTCCTGAAATAATCATGTCTTTACTTTAATTTTTCATTTAGTGATGAGTATATTTTTGCTACAAAAGAGCCTGAGAAATACCATGCAAGTGTCTCAGAGCTGGCAAAAGCTATGAAAAGAGTGACACTTTATCTCACAGAGTATGTCACAGCCTGCAGAAGTGACGTGCATGGTTGTTGTCACCACTAGAATTACCTACTGTAGCCAAAGCACAATAAACTTGTTTAACCTCTTCCAAGGCCCAGGTTTACAAAATATAGACTTCTGGGAATCCATTCTCTGTTCTTAAGAGCCGAAGTCAATCATTTTGGATCCAAAAGCATCCAAAATGTTATGGTGTTGCTAGAGGAGGAGTGCAGTGAAAGTGCCTGGTACCCACACTGACTTTCAGTGATAGTAAAGCTGGGATGTATGAGTGCTGAAGGTGTGAGGGAGTTGTGCTTGATCAGTGCTGTCATCAATTCACACACCACTGTGAGATGTAGTACAAAAATAACTGAAACAGAAGATGCTACCCTCCCCTCATTCCCTGCATTATTGGGCATTTTTTCAGCGTGACAATGAAGTCATTCTCCTTCCTTGAAGCGACCCCAATAATGTCATATTTAGCGCCTGAAATACGAATTTACCAGGGGAACCCCAACAAAAAACTGAGTATTTTATCCTGTATTCTAGACTAAATGTGAGCATGCATTAATTCATCTCACTCAAAAAACAGATTCAGTATTCCTCAAAATGAATAAAAACAGTGAAATGCAAACTCAGAATATGACCGCAACCCTGCAATGATTAAATATGTTAAATAAAACAAAGTTCCTTTATGTATTTAATCCATTTTATTAATCGTTGTCTTTGCTGCTGACCGTTGATGATGCAATTCAACCATACTAATAAGCAAAAATTACTTAGACAAACTAACATTTGTGCTTCCTCTTTTTTTTTTTAGTATAGCTGAAGAGTGATCTCCTGCATAAATGTACTTTTCTTTCAGCCTGAGGTGAATTCATTTCACTTTTGGTGTAAATGGGCTTTTACATTAGAACTGTTTTATATTAAAAACAAAGAAGCAAGCCCTGTCCGGATTTAAAAAGTAATGCAAAAGTAAAGTAATGCATTATTTTCCATAAAAGTAACAAAGTAACGTAATTAGTTACTTTTTCATGAAGTAACGCAAAATTGTAATGCATTACTTTTAAAAATAACTTTCCCCAACACTGCAAGTGGACAATGCTAAGTACAGGTGTAAAGAGGGGTGTAAAACGTTTTCAGCTTGTCCACTTTCGACCACGTCCACTTTTCAAAATCCCCTTTGCGTCGCCCTCACTTTCAAATTCGTTTGTTAAATTAATGTCTTGCATTGTGGAATGTTCGCTCAGCATCAACGAGAATTCGCACGATCGTTAAAACGAAACCGAAAGCAAAACGCGCACGCGCCTTCAAAAGCAATTTTAATACCCGCTTTTGGAGAGCGGTTCCACAATGCTCGCAAATTAGGCTACATAACATATCTAGGTTGTTATTTTTATGTCGCCTATAATAGGTTGTGTAGTTGTCTATGGCTCTGTATCATGCTTGAAAAAATTGGCCTCTATTTGCACTTTGGATATTGAGAGAGTAGCCTAGCCTATTTTGATTATGGCTGCACTTATTGTTTGCACTTAATACGACTATGTTTAGACCATTTTTTTATTTATACTGTTTTTACTTATATTTGTAAAAACATCTTCAGTTAGGAGGTCAAACGTTCTAGAAGCTCATAATTCATGTACGGTTGTAATGTCTGAAGAGAATCACATGAAATCATACAAACTGACTGGCATCTCTCCTGTAATGTATGTAAATGAAGGAATGTGGTCAGAAGTGGTTGAAAGTGGACAGAAGAGACGGATTAAAACACCAGGTTTAAATGACTGTGTCTCCATTGTCCACTTGTGATCCGATCGACCAAAAACATATCCAGTTTCCTTTACAAAAGAGTTTACACAGAGTATATGTTACATTCTGCATAAATGTCCATTTGTTTGGACAAAATGTTTAAAATATCTTCTTTTTGTGAAAATGTGTATGTTTTTGTTTATTGTTTTATTTAATTTAGCTATACTTTTGAGAAAATAAGTTTACGTTAATGCAAATGCTATTTCATTTTGTAAAAATAATTTATTTTGAAACCATTTCTAGTTTTACAAATACACATTTCAGCATTATCACTAATCTGTGTGTGCATTTTCCTTAAAAACCCATCAAGTTGACTCACAATACCATTTATTATAATCGTAATATTGACCTCAATAATCGCAATATGAAAAATTTCCGAAATCGTGCAGCCCTACTTTTTTCACTGCTATTTAATTTCTTTCTTTTTTTTTTTTTTACTGTTATGTTCTTGCATATTACATACAAACAAAGACACATTTCTGATGTGCGTTTAAACACGTCATTAACAACTAGTTGGTTCAGTTCGGTTCCATACACACTGCATGGAATTTCTGTAAATGCGGTTGTCAGTACCTGTTTTTTTTTTTTTTTTGTTTTTTTTTATTGTGAGTTAATGTGGTTGTCGGTTGTCACTCCTGTGTTTTAGCGAATTATGTTTTTACAGAAGCAGTTAAGTAGTAAAAGGCGAACTGGCAACCGAATTTAGCTGCAGTGTGTACGTGGCCATAGAGCAGTTGAAAGTGTTGATGATCTAATGAGGGAAGTTGAACAATAGTGTGTTAGCTGAGGAATGGGTGTCTGCTGCCGTCCTCGCCTCTGTCTGAAAATGAGCTTCCTCTTCCTTTGCTTTTGTAAATGGAAAGTGTAATCAGCTCATTCTGAAATTAATAGATTCAGAATGTGCTGGGTTTCAGTGATACTTAAAGGTTCTACACTTTTATTGAAACTTTGAGCCAATGTAAATTAGGAAAAAAATATTAAAATATCTCTTTTGAATTTGAAGTATAATTTAAGTGTGATTTAAAGTATCATTTTTGCCAAATTAGCTTGTATACCAGCACATTCCTCCTCTGGCCACCAGGTGTCTCCCCATCATTAGTTTCTATTCATCTCAGTGGCAAATGCTCAGGTTAAACACTCTGGATACAGTTTTCTGGAGCCAATCAACTGAGCCGTAAATGCCATGTGACCAATTATGTTGGAGTCAGAAAATAATTTTTTGATGTGGTGACAACGCTGATTGGGTAATATTACATAAGCACTCACCTATCTCTTTACTAGGGATTGTCCTGAGCTGTGACATCAAAGGCAAAAAAAGAAAGGCTGATTTAAAGAAATATGAAAATATATTGAAACATCACTACATGTGTAACATTTTCCTCTCTCTCTCTTTTTCACATAGTTCCCTGTGCTGGTTCAACAGATGCGACATGCTCCAAACTGGGATATGTAAGTGTTAAAATTTCTCTGTATTTTTCTGTATATATATATAACTATATATAAAATATGATTGACCATTATACAGTAATAATTACATTTACACTTTTACCGCATCATACCTAATAGTATTCTCAGATGACATTGATGGCGTCAGTCTTGGACTGTCTGCTCAGAGAAATGCAGTGCCTGTCTCCCTCCTCTCAGTCCCTTTGGCTCTGAGTGGAAGGAATGATAGGCATGTGTCTCACTGGCCCCTCACTGGATTACAGCCTCTATCTCCACACTACAGTCACCAAGCAACGGACAGAACAATTTTAGTTTTAAATGACACTGAAAACCAGCATTGAACACTGCTCATTTAAGACTGAGATGTGGGGTGGTTAGACAGTGTTGCAAAAATAATAAAATAAAACAGAATGCCACAAGAGGTTGTGCGTTACAGTGATTTTACCACAGGCTGTGTATTGCAATGGTAGTATAATTATATATAATACTGTTTAAAAGTTTGGTGTCAGTGCTGTTTTTTTTAGAATTTCCAAAAAGCTCACCAAGATAGCCTGTATTTGGTGTAAAAATATAGTAAAAACAGTAATATTGTGAAATTATTACAGTTCAACCCTTTAACTGTCACTCCCATTTTTGAACACAGATGTAAAAATGCACTATCCAAACTTAAATTTTTATAATTCATGAATGAAAATATTTTGTAATATGATTTTGATGTACATTTTCCATGGCAATGCAATGTCTGATTTTAAAATGCCTTTCAAAGGATGAATTTTGAGATTTTAAGTTTTCAACTGATATATAATTTCTTATGGTTTCTAAAGTGTGATAGGGAAAAAGGCAACAAAGAAAGTATTTTGTGACAAAGGTCAGAACTCTTATTATGATGTAGATTTTTGAGGTGCAATATATATATATTAATATTAATATTATATATATATTAATATTAATATATATTAATTATTACTTTTCCTACATAATTTGTAACACAGAAATACCTTTCCAATGATATAGTTTGTCATGATTAGATTAGGGTTTATTTGTAATATGGTGAAGTAAAATTACGTCCCCCAATTTTCTTTTTTTTTTTTTTTTACAATGTAATTTATTAATTTATTAAATTATTAAAAATGTTAATGATTCCTGTGAGTGCTAAGCTGAATGTTCAATGGGATTTTTTTTAGATGAATAAAAATTTCATTCGAGAGGAACGATATATACTGACCTCAAACTTTTAAAATGTATTAATGGTTGCTAAACTAATTAGTAATTTGTGGTTTAGTATACAGTTAAAAAAAAAAAAAAAGTAAGAAAAAAGGATTTCAGAGTAAGAAAATAAGTAGATATCAAAGAAAGATTGCATAACCTCTTTAAATGTCAGCTTTTAACAAAATAGAACAGTGTTAATGAAACAAACAGCTGGATAAGAGGCATTTAATTGTTTAAATTTCTGTTTTAGAAGGAGCAAAGTGATGAGAGTGATTGGACTAATGGCCTCCCACTGCACAGAGCTTAGAGATGATGTTCCTGTCACAGAGGTGAGACTTGTGTGTCTGTGTCTTTAAAGCAAGATGGACATTTTCACATTAAAACGTGACTTTTTTGAAAATAACATTAATGAGAGCCCCCAGCAGGTGTCACTGTAGCATTTCTGTTTTTGCTTATTCTCAGCTTCCACTCATCCACTCAGAAGAGAAATTACTAAACAAAAAAATCATTTCTCAGCACTCAATCCAAAGCACTTGAAATCCAATGAAAGCCAGGTGAAATTAGCTTTTTACATCTCAATCTCAAACACAAAGGCAAACGTCTCATCTAAACAGGGTTTTAAAAGCTTTCACGAATCATCAAAGTGCTGCACAGATGCACTGTGGTTAATAAAAAAACAACTTCTTCCGCTCCAATCCTTCATTTTGCACACGTTTGTCTTCCGTTCCGCTACGAACGTCCCCTCCTCTTTGTTCATGGAGAATTTCGCAGTACCACCCAGACTCCGCGTGGACAGCGGCACAAAATGGCCGTCCCTCGTAATCTAGCAAGGCCGAGTTTTTGGGGCGTTTCACACAATACAGGCTTAAACTTTGCAGCTTCTCTCGGAGGCTTCTTCTTTCTCGCTCTTCTGGGCTCAGTGGGTCGGTTTTGAAGAAGTGCTCAGGGTGACGGACTCTCTTCCCGGTGCTCTACAGGGGTTCTGTGTCTGAGCGGCCGATCCTGTCATGGCGATTTCTTTCAGTGCTTCTCTTTGGCAGGAGAAAAGCAGAGCTGCTTTTTTTATACGGTTCTTCTGCACTCTAGAGGGCCTTCCTTGATAATATATTGAACTAAAGGCTGGAATACACTACACAACTTTTCAAGTTGTAACAGATTTTAAAACACTAGGCATCATAAACTTGCAGATTTTGTAAGGCTAGGATTATATACTACAGATTTTTAGGTCATTTTAAACATAAACTTATGCAGAAACATGCACCTTAATGCTAGGGGATAAATGACATATAAAAAGAGTAGGCTATATGTACTAAAATTGGCTTTCAAAACAAAAAATCTGATTTGCACACATATAAACAAAAAATTCAGCACAAGATCCTTTTTTCACATCCATTCTGAGCCACTTCTAAATGTCTAAATATCTGATATCTGGACATCTGACCTACAGTATATTGAAACATGGATAACTTTTCTTGTTGTGTCGTTTGTTGGATTATGTGTTGTCCTTTTATTTAGGTGAAAACTTTATATACAGTCAAACCAAAATTTATTCAGACACCTTCAACATCTGTCACATTATCAAAGTTTATTTGCTATACTGTAGATTAGAAAATGGTAAAAAATATGACATGAACTCTGTGTCGAACAAATTTATCCTGATAATATCAGATAACTCAAGCAATGCTTAATTTTGTTTGTCTGGGGTGTAAAAAGGTTGCATTAGCAATTAAAGAAAAGACACAAAACATGGTCAGGTCAAAGTGTCTGAATAATTTTTGGACCCAATTTTTATTTATTTATTTATTTTTTTTATTTAATTTTATTAATTTTGGGTAAAGTATGTCACAGTTTACTTTATTTTGCTATCCACACTTACATAAATGAACTGTAGTGTCATGCACCCACTAGTAAAACAAACAAATAAATAAATAAATCCAAAAAAAAGCAAAATTGTATCTGAATAACTTTTAGTTTGACTGTAGATTTATTACACGTCTCTCTGGAAAGCTTGATTCTGATTGTCGTGAGAGGGCCTTATTTCCCTGATAACAACCGTCATCAAAAGCAATGCTGAACAACATACCGTTCATCCAGGTATCTTAAAGGCCCTGATATACTTCAAACGAAGTTCATTTTCGGTCTTCGTTTGGGGGCAAAAATAAGTTGGAAAAGGCTGAGCGCCAATATACTGTTTTCAAGCATTCTGAAACCTCTGCACTGCTGGAGGTGGGCTGTAGATAATGTAAGGATGTGTCGATGCAATGATGAAGTGTATCTAGGTGTGAGACGGGTACTAAGGGTCGGAATATTGTAGACGAAAGAATAATTATTAGCAGCAGTTCAGAATTAAGTACCATGTTTGCAATACAAAAGAACCATTCAATTTCCCTATTCAGTCCTTTTTAGGAAGAATGGCTCAATCTGAAAACTTCAGCATGATGTGAAAAAAAAATAATGGACTCATCTTAATAACACAAACCTGTTTGTTACTTTATTTTATTGTTGTTCATTTATTTTATTAAGCTTTGTAAATTATTAAACCTTTTTTTATTTCATGTGGTGTCGTGATTTAATTTAGATTATTATTCCATGTTCTTTTGGCATTTCATTTATCGCATACCTTTTAAATTCGCTCATAGAAAAAACAACAGCAGCAGCAGTATGGTGTTACAACATGTATTTGAAACGTGAATTTGGATTCGCTGCCTTATCTCCACTATTTCCTTTCATTCTTTTCATGGATTTGGAAAAATTGTCCCAGAAGTTTCTCTATGTCGCTTTTTGCATAACTCCAGGTCATCGACACCAAGATTTGTTGTAATTTCTTTCTAGGATTTAAATGCCTTTTTAGAATCTTTAAAGTCTCTCCGTGAGCGATCATGCAGGTACGGATACATTTGTACCAGCTCAGCTATTCGACACTTAAGTGTTTTCATGTTGCTACTGCTAGTAACTAGTAACTTCACTAACTTGGTGGTGCTGTTGTTCTCCTGCCTGACCTCTGTGGAATGAATAATTAAACCGGGAAAAAAATCTCCTGTCAAAGAAGGTGGAGTTTCAGAACACACCCACTGACTACATAATGGCCATGGACCAATTGTAGCCCAAAGGTGTTTAGAAGCCAAAAAGAACACCCCAAAAAGAGCGCTTTTGTGAGGTGTTTAAAAGAGTTATCATTATCTCATTTGCCTATAATTATGTCCTGCAAAGCTGTGGAGGAGGTCAGATGTTTGTTCATTTGTCTTGGCTAGGAATTGTTTTTCTTTCTGAACACCTTTTGTTTAAGGAGCTTATCAAATATTTCAACTCAAACCAGTAGTTTGTGTCCAATTTTTTATTTAAGCAGGAAGTAGCTGTGTAATAAGCAGGGTAATGTACATTTAACTGGTTGTTATCACAAAATAAACCCCTTCAAGGTGATTCAAGCCTGATGACCGCTTCACGGTGATCACGGGTTTATTCTGCGATAACAACTAGTTGAATGTACAATATCCCTTATGTAAGAGGTTGCGCACACACAGAAACAATCAAGGAGCACTCAAACTAGGTTTAAGACACTGCCCTCCATGCATTTTATAAGCAAAGCAGCTTCACTATGGAAAAAAAGCATATTTTTCAGCTACAAGTTGATAATAGCTCCTTTCACACATACAGTCTTTATTGGTAAATTACCAGTAAATGACCGTTAGGAGATCATGTGTGAACAGGACCTTTTCAAAAATACTGGAAATGCATCTGTGCCAATAGCCTTGTGGTTAGTGTGTCGACATACAGCGCAACTGCGCTCCGGGTGACCCGAGTTCGATTCCCGTCTTGAAGTCCTTTGTCGGTCCTGCTCCCCTCTCTCCTCCCACTGCTTTCCTGATATTTCTCAACTACAAAAATGCAAAAAGCCCATTTTAAAAAAAAAAAAAAAATACAGATAATGTGCTCTGTGTGAATGCAGAACGATATTACTAGTATGAGCATGTAGAACGCACAGACGAATAAAGTCCGCTTTTGTCCAGATTGGCCAATCATACCATTCTTATGGAGATGACGTGATTACTCTGAGCTGTTTACAAAGCTCCGCTGTTTTTTAAAATTACTTTTTATATGTTAATATGCGCTGGATGGACATCTTTGACCATGGCACCTCGTCTCGTAGCTTTTTCAACGTGCCATGGCGGTCATTCACAAATTAGAAATGTCAAATTTAACATATAGTGAAACTAAAGCGCCTCTATTTTATGTTAATGAAGACAACGGTGCAGCTTATAAAGGTCTTTTCTGATGACTGACATCACAGAATTTACTGGCATTTTGGTGCTGATGTGTGAATGGTCTTTTGCCGGTAAAAAGCCAGAACGCTGTTGCCTGTGTGAACAGCATATTTGTGTATTTACCAGTAAAGTCATATTGGTAACTTTGCGGCAATTTCCTGGGATTGCTGTGTGAAAGATGCTTATGTCACTGTTTCTTAAATAATTCTCATATTCATTCAAATACATGTAATCTTACTGCTTTATTGGTAACACTTTAGTATAGCGACCAATTCTTACTGTTAACTAGTTGCTTATTAGCATGTCTATTATTAACCTATTGGCTATTTATTAGTACTTATAAAGCACATCTGTGTGACCATATTCTACACCCCTATTCCATTCCTAAATTTGACTACTACCATATTAACAAGCAGGAAATTAGGAGTTCACTGAAGCAAAAGTCGTAGTCAGTGGTTTGTTAATATCGAAAATTGGACCCTAAAATAAAGTGTGACTGCTTTATTTTATTTTAGGATTCTAAATCTAATGATCTGAAGGTAAAAAAACTAATAAAAAATGACTTTTTTTTCATCCTTTCAGTCAAATATTGTGCCGCAAACAGTAAATGACAGGTACAGTAGGAATTGCATGAACACATATTTGCATTCAGATTAACTTGGTAGTTTCTTCATGTGGCCGCTGTTAACTGATGTTGAGCTTCTCACTAGATAAACTACACACTAGACAAAGAGATTTTAGTATGTGACTCTCTTAGTTGATAGTTGATCTGGTAGTCTTCATGAACTTATTATATCAAGTTTACATTATAATATAAAAGTCATTATAGAAATTATGATGTTTTATCCAACAGGGATTGAATATACACTACCAGTCAAAAGTTTTTGAATCGTTAGATTTTGAATGTTTTTTTTGAAGATGCTCACCAAACCTGCATTTATCTGATCCAAAGTACAGCAAAAACAGTATAAATTTGAAATATTTTTACTATTTAACATATTTCTTTTCTAAATAAAATCTAATTTATTCATGGGATTTTAAAGCTGAATTTTTAACACCATTACTCCAGTCACATGATCCTTCAGAAATCATTCTGATATTCTGATTTGCTACTCAAAAATTATTATTATTATGTTGAAAACTGCTGAGTACATTTTTTTTTTTTTGCAGGTTTCTTTGATGAATAGAAAGTTTAGAAGAACATCATTTGTCTGAAATAGAAATCTGTTGTAACAATATAAATATCCTTTATCATCACTTTTAATCAATTTAAAGACTCCTTGCTAAATCCTTTTTATTTTTATTTAAGATAAATGCTGATCTTCGCATCTTTCTATTCATCAACGAAAATGTACTCAACTGTTTTGGTGACACTTTAGAATAGGTAACACTTACTCGCTATTAACTACGACTTTTCCCTCAATACATTCCCAATACATTATTATTATTATTATTATTATTATTATTTGCTGCTTATTAATAGTTAGTAAGGTAGTTGTTTAGGTATTGGGTAGGATTAGGGATGTAGAATAAAATCATGTAGAATAAAGCATTAATATGTGCTTAATTAGTACTAATAAATGGCTAATATTCTAGTGACGTGCATGCTAATAAGCAACTAGTTAAGAAACCGTAAAATAAAGTGTTACCGGTGGTGGTAACACTTTAGAATAGGGTACACTTATTCACTATTAACTGCGACTTTTCCCTCAATAAATTCCTAATTTGCTGCTTATTAATAGTTATTAAGGCTTTTGTTAAGTTTAGGTATTGGGTAGGATTAGAGATGTAGAATAAGGTCATGTAGAATAATGCATTAATATGTGCTTAATTAGTACTAATAAATGACTAATATTCTAGTAATGTGCGTGCTAATAAGCAACTAGTTTAAAAAAATAAAAAAATAAATAAATAAAGTGTTACCCTGAAAATGTAGCTTTTATCACAGGAATAAAATTTAATTTAAAAATTATTCAAATAAAAAAAGCAGTTAAAAAAAAATCACAATATTACGACTTTTTTGCAGTTTGGATCAAATAAGTGCAGGCTTGGTGAGCAGATAAGAATTCTAAAAAAAAAAAAAAAAAATCGTACTGTTCAAAAACTTTTGACTGGTAGTGTAGATTTACATCAATAGACACTTCATTTTTTCAGTCTTCCTGTACACTCAATTTAGTTCTAATATAAAAAGAATTTTTGGTTGTAAAACAAATTAATATAATAAACCATCAAATGATTAAATAACACAAAACGTTTCTTAACCAAGAGGCTGGAGGCCTCCTCTAGGGGACTTCAAAATGACAAATAAACAAACAGACAAGTAAGGAAGTAAATAAACAAGAGAAACAAAACTGGTAAAAATTAAGATATTTGTATTTTAGTTAACTTTTTTTGTCTTTAAAGAGAACCAGAATTCCAAATGACAGTTTAAAATTGTCCATGCTGACAAGAGATCATTGTGTAAGTGGCATTATCACATCTGTGCATTAGTCAAAGAACCATCCGATATATATATATATATATATATATATATATATATATATATATATATATATATATATATATCGGATGGCTTACGTGATGTCAAAAATCAGATATGGCCAAAAGACTGGATTTGTGGATTGAGCCACAAACATGTTTGATTTCATAAAACAAAAAAATCAGAGTGAAAATCAAGCGATTTTCGGTGAAACTGGTCAACTGCGACTGCAAATTGTGGCAAAAATCTGGGTAATGTATTCCAGCCTTAATCGTATGTTATTTCTCAAGAGATTTATTATAAAATAAAATCACAATATGAATTTTGATTCGTAATGAGTGTTTTTTTCTGTGAGCTAGAAGGTTTGCAATGAGGATCCTCTTAGGTAAGTTTCACCCATAGGCAGTATCCATCATCTAAAAGAAACTTGGGCTAATTCGTCGTCATGGCAACGATAAAAGCCTCTATAAATAGAAATGTCGCACAGGGGCTTGATGCAGGAGGAAGGAAATTACAGAATTACAGGTAGAGCAGAAAAGTCTCCTCTCAGAAAAAGTTTCATTTGCTTTGCTTTTAAGCACTCTTTCTTTTTCTTCAACCCTCCCACCCCCAAAAAAACAGTCGGTCCTTCTCCCTCTGACGTTCGATTAGCTCTCTAATCCTCCCCGAAACCCTCTGTGTCTGTGTTCGCCATGAATACTTGAGCACTAGTCTAATGAAGTGGTAAATTAATCATTGTCCTTGGCACCGGCAATCCCCCGTGCCCCTAGCCTAAATTCACAGTTACTCTCAGAAGAGCCTGACAGTGTTTCCCCTGACCAATCCCATTACACACTGCTAAGAATTACAGCAGAGCCATCTGAAGGAGGTACCACAGGGATGAGTCGGTTTCTCTTTTTTCACTTCTTTATTTATTTGATGGTAAACCATTTTCTGGAAAGTCATTTTAAAGTTACTTCTGCCATATATATTTCATAGAGAGATGTATTAAAAATCCAGATTCTGTCAGTGCATAAAGGCATCGCCATCTGCAGCGCCTTGTGCCGGAGGGAGTGAATATTTCAGAGTTGAATTTTAAGTGGCACACAAGAGTATCGGTGTGATTGGAAACTAGCGAGAGAGTATCAAGGGCACTGTGTTTCTCCCTCGCTCTGCCCGCTGGACGTCTAAGGCACAGTTTGACTACGTTTGTCTGACTGACTCAGGGAATAATATTGATTCTCTGAGCTTCAGTTGATCAAATCTGCATCTCGCAATGCGTCCTCCATGGTAACTCCCACCTCTTGTGTCCTTTGTCTTGCGCTGTCGATATCGTTAGGATTATGAATTTTAAATGTGGTTTTTGGTGTGACACTATTTTCATCCAAGATCTACTGAGTCAAAAAATTAGTTCCGTTGGAATCTGTCCAGACAAACTCTTTTTACTACGTTTTACGTTTTTTCACTTTTTAATTCATCAAGGAGAGAAAATTTCCATGTTATATTTACACTATTAGAGAGATTTTAGAAGCTGATTGAAATGAGGTAGGAATTGCATGAATACATTTGCACACTTCAGTGGATGTTGATTCAGATTAACTTTTGTAGTTTCTTCACATGGCAGCTTTTAACTGATGTTGAGCTTCTCGCTAGATAAACTAGACAATGAGATTTTAGTATGCGACTCTTTTAGTCAATAGTTGATCTGGCAGTCTTCAAGAACTTTCTGTATCAAGTTTACGTAATGATGTAAAAGTCATTATAGAAGTCATGTTGTTTTATCCAACAAGGCCCAAAATGTACACAGCTTACAAAAGAAACATCACATAATGTAAATAAATTGTCACAGAATAAGAATATGTGAATAACTCAATTTTGACAAAAAATCTCAGATAGAACCTTATAATTCTAAGGTGACGATATCATTTTGTGTCTTCCTGGACTAATATGATAAACTATTTTTGATTGTAGTATAATAAACTACAATCATATAATATATCAGCAAATGATTAAATAACACAATAAGTTTCTTAATCAGAGGGTCTGGGGCCTATTTGACCAAAATAAAAATACTACTACTACTACTACTAATAGTAATAATAATAATAATAATAATAATAATATAAATAAATAAATAAAGTAAGTAAATAAATAAATAAATAAAGTGAGTAAATAAGTAATAATAAGTAAATAAGACAAAAGTAAAAATTAAGGTATTTATATTTTAGTTAACTCAACATTTTAAAAATGTGATTGAAAAATCATGTAACTCTAATGACATCTTAGGGTTTGGAATCAGTAAGATTTTTGTAATGTTTTTTTTTTTAAAGAAGTTTCTTATTCTCATCAAGGCTGCGTTTATTTGATCAAAAAAAAAAGAAAAAAAATATATATATATATATAATTTGTGAAATATTATTACAATTTAAAATAACATTTTTCTGTTTTAATATACACTAAAATCTAATTTTTTCCAGTCATAAATGTAGAATATTCAGCATCATTACAATATTCTTCAGTGTCCTGATCCTTTAGAAATCATTCTAATATGCTGATTTATTATCATTGTTGGAAGCAGTTTTTTCCCAGATTCTTTAATGAATAAAAAATAAATAAAATAGCATTTATTTAAAATAGAAATCTTTTCTAACAATATACACTATCGTTTAAGGTCAGTCAATTTTCATCCTTTATTTGTTTTTAAAGAAATTAATGCTTTTATTAATTAAAGTATTAATTACTTTATTAATACTTTTTATCAGTATGTGTTAAATTGATTTAAAAAAGAAAGTGATACAAAGACTTATATTGTTGGAAAAAAAATACTTTTTATTTTTTATTTTTTTTAATAAATGCCGTTCTTTTAACTATTTATTCATCAGAGATTCCTGAAAAGAGTATCACAGGTTCCAAAATGATTAAACAATACATTTGATTACAATATTTTATATTGTAATACCATTTACACAATTTTACTGTTGCTGTTTGTTTGTTTGTTTGTTTATTTGTTTGTTTTCTGTATTTTCGATCAAATAAATGCGGCCTGGATGAGAATTAGACTTCTTTTATATATCCACCGTATTTTTCCCATAAGAGTGGGTGCAGCCATTTACAATTTTTTTTGTGTCTGGCTTCTGGTCTCATCCACTTCCAGCTATTTTTAGCTGCACAAAAACTTGTTTTGCTGCTTGATATTGCAAACTGGTGTGTCTTACCATATTATTTTAATGTATTATCTTAATTAAACACACTGGTTTGTAGTGCAAACTGTTTTACCATTTACTGCACTTCGATATTCTTCTTGTTATTTCCCTATGGCAGATTATGAACCGGATGTTTAACGCATTACCAGAAAACAGCTTACTTCCGCATTGAAAAATAAGGTGGATATATAAAAATTACAAGTCTTACTGATTCCAAGCTTTTTGTTTATGTATTTTTTTTTTTTTTGTTTTTTTTTTAAACCCTAATCCTTATATACTGAATCACATGCAACTGAAAAATCATGGGCCTTCAAAAAGTGTTGTGGGGCCCTAGAATAAAACAAGGCTGAGAATTGCTGCTTTATAGATTACAGCTCTGCACACTTTGGACATTATTTCAAAAAACTTTTGTTTAAAGAGTTTGGAGGGAGTTCCACTGTGTGCTGGGCACTTGTTCGCTGCTTTCCCTTCACATACGGTCCAAAAATCAATTTCAATAGATTATTTAATTAATAATATTGGTTCTGTGAGGAAATTTATTATAGACTTATATTTGTCTACACAACTCATTTCAAGCATTTAAATCTAAGCCTTTAGCTCAGAAGTTTAATATCAAAATAAATACGTATTCAGTCAGGTGTGTCCAGAATTGACTGGTAGGTAACATACATTAAATTGAATGCTCTCAATAAAGTTTGTTTACCAGCACAGTTCTAATCAAACTCCTTTTATTTTTTTTTATTATTTTTTTTTTTATTTTGTTTGCATAGTCAAGCTTCAGTGTTTATCTGGCTGTCAGATTATACATTACACAGTGTGTAATTGGATAATTGATACATATTGGTATTTGCTTGTAATTGTGTATTGCCTCTGTTTTTTGGGGTGCATAACGGCAAGATTAACTTTAAAAAAATAGATGTCTACAAAGAATAATGTTACATTGCTTTGCAGTAGAGAAACTCTAAGTATGATACATGAAGTTAAGACATACACTATCATTCAGTGATAGATGGATATATAGATATATAGATAGATAGATCTTTAAAAAAAACTACTTTTATTCATCAAGGGTACCTTCAATCTAAAGTGACAGTGAACTTGCAACGTTACAAAAAAAACAAAAAACAACAACTTTCTATTCATTATATTCATTTTTTTTTTTAAATCACAGTTTCCACCCAAACAAAAAAAAAAAATAATAATAATAATAATAAAAAAAAAAATATATATATATGTATATGTATATATATATATGTATATATGTATGTATATATATATATATATGTTAATATTAAGATATTAAGCAGAACAAATGTTTAACATAATACAAAATAATAAGAAATATTTCTTGAGCACCAAATCAGCATATTAGAATGATTTTCACAAACAAAAACATTTGAACACTGGGGTAATGGCTGCTTACATCTTGGACATCACAGGAACAAATTAAAAATTTCCATATATTAAAATGTTATTTTCAATTGTAATATTTTGTTGTTTTTTAATATTTTATATATTGATGTGTTTTTTTTTAAACACTGAACATCTTTGACTGACTACAAACAATAGTATATATATTGCAAAAAGAAAATCTTCTTTCTGATATCTTTCTTCTGAATATCACAGACTGAGTTTCATTTTACTCCTGAAAATATAAAACATCCTAATGAGATGTATTAATTAATATGCATGGCACGACAAAGTGACATTAGTGACATCAAACAGAGGCGTTTTACCATAAAGTTGATCAGAGCTAATGGACTGCAGATATATACACAACAGATATATAACACCCTATTAAATTGCAAATCATGACTAGAACAAGGAGATTAAACATATAAAACTGAAAGAGAGAGAGAGTTTTGGATTAGCTTTGTTTGTATTAAGGATAGGATTGCTTTCTGGTGGCACAGTGCAGCATTAATTATGTTTGAGACACATCTTTGATAATGAGCTAACTAGACCTCAAGGTAGGATCCAACTCAGTCTCTTCAGTCTTGAGTTCCTTAGCTTCTTAGCTTAAAAACCCATGATTTCAGGCCAGAAGATTGCTCCACACTCTTCTCCAGCATGCCACCTCTGTATGCTTAAACCTTCTAATACCCAGCTTGACACACATGCTGTGTGTGTGTGGTGATGATAATGATGTTTTCTAAAACAAGATAGCAAGTGTATGTGTGTTTACGTGCGTGTGGATAATAGCAGCATCCTCTAGAAGGGAATTTATGTGTGTGTGTTTGTTGATGATAATGATATGTTCTAGAGCAGGAATTACTTTGCATGCGTGGCTGAATAAGACAGCTTAGCCTTGTTTGTTTCTTCCTGTGTAACAGAAATCATCACTGCACGTCTCTCGCTGCCAAGACTCCTCAAACACAGCCGCCAACATCTGTTGCCTGCAAAGTCATCACTTGTGAGACTTTAACCGTCACAGGGCCAAAAGTGCTACATAGGGCATTTGCATAGCACCCTACTAAGAGAACAACTGCAGAGGGAGAAGCATATATATTTACTCATCTGAGCACTCGGGAGAGACAGAAGATAATAAAATGCTAATGCTTAAGGCCAGAGATTGTGGATGAGACCTGTTTTTATAAACACAGACCAAAAACAGCAGGGAAACAGACCAAATGTATTGTTTAGTCAAATGCTCTATAGTAAAATGGTCTCTTTTGGATATTAAAGGGATAGTTGTCATTAATTACTCACCCTCATGTAGTTTCAAACCTGTAATGGTGCGTTCACACCAGATGCGAATGAAGCGTTAAGCGCGAGTGATTTATATGTTAAGTCAATGCAAAGATGCGATAGACTTCCTGCGGCGCGATTCGCACGAATGAGGTGGCGCAAATGACGCGATTCACGCAAGTTCAAAAATCTGATCTTTGGCGAATATTTGCGCCGTGTTAACCAATCAGGAGCTTGGTCTAGTAGTGTCGTGATTACGACGTAGCGAGTGGAGGCAGAAATCCAAAAAAACAACGTTCTTTTTGCAAACAAACAGAGGAGACTTTAGTATTTATTTATTTATTTTTTTTGATTGTCCTTTATCCAAGCAATTTTGGTCTGACCTAGGTTCTCATATATTTGATTCTGCCAATGTTGTACACTCCTTTAGTTTAAAAGGCGTAATTTTTATTATAATAATACTAAAAATAAACCCATGGAACATACTATCAATTTTTTTTTATTGTATATGGTAAATTTTTTCATTCACAAACAAAAATTCGCAAATAGTTACCCATCCTATCCCCTTTTTAAAATTGAACTAAACTCACTTCTAATATATATATATATATATATACATATTGAGACTACAAGCTAGCTAAAGCCGCAAATTGGTGTCCTGGAGGGAAATCCTCCCACCGACACGGGACAACAGGCCATCAAACTGGGACCGGCTCAGTTGGAAGTACCGCTGAAAGCGGCCGTCATCCAGGCACAACTCACCAAGTTGGGTGCGCCTCTGAAGGATCTGATGGACCCAGACACGGCGCCGAACGAGTCTACTCCGTTTTTCAGCCTTCTGTAGCACATAAAGCTACCCTCTCAACAAGCCCTCTCTACCCTCCATGTCAGCCATTTTGCAACTAGACTGGAGCCGCCTGGCAGAAGCCGCTCCCATGACGTGAATTTCACATGCGAATGAAGCAAAAATCACACGCGAATGAAGCGAGTAAACTCAAAATGTTCAAGCGTCCAACTACGCGTGAATAGCGTGATTTATTCACGCAAGCCGCGTCTGGTGTGAACACACCATGAGACCTTCATTCATCTTCAGAACATAAAAAATAATATACTCACATCTTTATACAATTACAGTTGATCCACTTATGTCACATGGACTATTTTAATGATGTCCTTACTACCTTTCTGGGCCTTAAATGTGGTAGTACCATTTCTGTCTATGCAGGGTCAGAAAGTTCTTGGATTTCATAAAAAATTTCTTAATGTGTTCTAAAGATGAATCAAGGTCTTATGGGTTTGGAATGACATGAGGGTGAGTAATTAGACAGAATTTTCATTTTTGGGTGAACTATCCCTTTAAAAAATGTCAGTGTCTTGTTGGGAGATGTAAACTCACCCTCGTGTCATATTAAAAACAGTTTTTCTTTAACTCCCTGGGGTCGACGGTCATGCTGGCGTGACCAGCTCACATTTTTTAAGATCAGTGCGAAAGACACTAAAAATACTCGATTTTGGTCACACAAATAAGTGATATACATCATTAAAAACCATTAAGTGTATACTTTTATTTGTGCACACTCACAATAAAAACTGAACTGTGTGCTTCTTTAAATTAAATAAAATAAACAGGGTGCTTTCTCGGTCTTCACTGTCTCCGCGAACAGCGTTTAGAAATGCGTCAGTAAAATGAACCCTAAACTCAGTGAATACTCAACACACCGACAGAAGAGATATATCTATAGAAAGCTTGATATCTCTACTTTTAAATAAATCAAGTCTTATCAAAAACAAATATTCTGTGCTAAAGTAATCCGTATGAAACCAACGTGATGCAACAATTTTATTCACATAGAAACGTTGATCAACATGCATAGAGCACATCTAATATGATAAATGACAGCTTAAATATGCTTACTTGCGAAGGTAAATGTTTTGGGTGAACTTTACATTATAAATCAAACTATTTATTCACAACAGATCAAATTTGTGTGTTTGGTTTGTTCTTTAGGCAGTGGCCATGTTCACAGAACTGATCCGAGAGAACTTCAGGAGCAGCAAATTGAAGCAATGCTTGATTCCACCCCTGGGGGAGCTGCTCTACCTCATTGCTACACAGGTATAAAAATTATGCATACAAAAATTGTTTTTGTACTATAAAATAAAAATGTAATTTCTTCAAACTGTGTTTTATATATACTTCAAAGCTGTATGTGAGATTTGTGTGTGTGTGTGTGTGTGTATATACACACATACACAGAGACACACTGCTGTTCAAGAGTTTGGGATCAGTAAGATTTTTAATGTTTTTTTAAAGCATTTTGGTAACACTTTTACAGTAAGGTTCATTAGTTAGCATTGGTTAACTATATTAGTTAACATGAATTAAGAATAAACAATACTTCAACAGCATTTATTAGTTGGCATTTATTTTCTCAGTTAATTTCATCATTTAGTAATGTGTTATTAAAATTGTTTATTAAAAATTAAAAAAAGTTTAACATTTGTTAATGCACTGTGAACTAACATGAACAAACAATGAACAACTATATTTTTAACTAACATTAACAAAGATTAATAAATGGTGTAATAAACTGTATAGTATTGTTCATTGTTTATTCATGTTAGTTAATACATGAATGTTAACAAATGACACCTCACTATAAAGTGATTTTTTTTTTTTAATGCTCATCAAGGCTGCTTGTTTTTATCAAATAATAAAGAAAAAAATAATATTGTAAAATATTATTACTATAAAAACTGTAAAATACTGAAAACATATTTATCTATTTTAATATACATTAAAATCTAATTTATTCCTTTTATCAAAGCTGAAATTTCAGCATCATTACGCCAGTCTTCAGTGTCACATGATCCTTCAGAAATCATTCTAATATGCTGATTTATTATCAGCGCTGGAAACAGTTGTGCTGCTTGATTGTTGTTTTTTTGTTTGTTTGTTTGTTTTTTTTTTTTGTTTTGTTTTGTTTTTTTTGAACGCTGTAATACTTTTTTTCAGGAATCTTTGAATAAAAAGTTTAAAAGAACAGTATTTATTTAACAGGCATCTTTTCTAACAATATACACTACCGTTCAAAAGTTTGCAGTCAGTCAATTTGTAATTTACAAAAAATAATACTTTTATTCAGCAAGGATGTGTTAAATTGAAGAAAAGTGATAGCAAAGACTTATATTGTTAGAAAAGATTTATATTCTGTTCTTTTTACCATTTTATTCATTGAATCCTGAAAAAAGTATCACAGGTTCCAAAAAAATATTTGGCAGCACAACTGGTACCAGCATAAATTATTCTAATAATAAATCAGCATATTCACAGGAATAAATTATATTTTAAATTATATTAAAATATTATTTTGTATTGCAGTAATTATGTATTTTTGCTCAAATAAATGTAGCCTAGATAAGTATAATATACTACTTTAAAAAAAACAACAAACAAACAAAAAAAAAGCATCACAAGTCTTACTGATTCCAAACTTTTGAACGGCAAATGTGTGTGTGTGTGTGTGTGTATATATATATATGTATATGTGTATATATATATATATATATATATATATATATATATATATATGTGTATATATATATATATATATATATATATATATATATATATATAAGCAGCACAACTGTTACCAACACTGATAATGAATCAGCATATTAAAATTAAGCTTTGCGTCACATGAATAAACTATATTTTAAAGTATATTAAAATGGAAAACAGTTATTTTAAATTGTAATAATATTTCAAGTATAATGGTGTAAATTTTAAATAATACATGATGTAATAGCACTTTTTTTTTTATTGGATAAGCCTTGGAATTGCTAAAATAAATTAGCAAGTATTAAAATTCTTCAGTTTGATAATAACACCTACCAAACCCCAAATCATAATGTCAAATTACTTACATTTCTGGTTGTTAAACTGTAACTCTGTGTTTCTTGCAGAGGTCTGCTTCTCTGACATTATTTCCATTCTAACAAAATATAAACTTTCTGTAAAATGCTTGGTGTGATGATAGTGACATCAGTATTTGGGGAAAACAAAAAAACAAAACAAACAACAAAACAAAATGTGTAAAAAAAAAAAACAAAAAACAAAAAAAAAACACTTAGAATCTTTCTGAATCTCTGAATTTAACACGTAAGTCTGGGTAGGGCACAAACGTGTTAATGTTGTAATTATCTGTTATTTAAAATCTATCATTTCTTTTAAACCATCTTCAAAATTATCCTAAGGGAAAGGAAAGTTTCTCTCATTAAAGAATCACCTAAAGTATAGCTCACACATCATATCAATATTCACATGTGTCCAATTAGTGACAGATTGAAATTGGGGAGAAGAAAAAATAGACTATTATATTGACATAATTATTGATCAGTGCACAACTTCCACTTTGGCTTCTAGGGGAACTAGCCACCGGATTGCGATCTCGAGAATAGATCAGTATGTTCAATGGCCTGAAATTTCATACAGCTCAAATTGCTTCTCATAAATGTCTTACAGGCAATATTTGTCCTCTGAGTATTACTTGACATTTAAAAAGCTCCCTTATGAGGACAGATTCACACAACCTCTCAGACCTCATTAACCTCAACATGAGGACCGCCTCATAACTGATGCAGTCTGGTGCGTCATGTCTAACCTTTGACAGAATTTTAGTACCATAAAGATCACTGCTGAAAACTGTACACTTTTTATTTGCATTTACTCCTTTTACCTCTACGGTCTGTCACGGCAACACTGCATTTGCCAGCTGTAACACAGTGCTTTGGGTGAAAGTCAGTGTTAGGGGATTTTCAGCATGTACAGCAGCCTGTGAATGAGGTCTAAAGGTGTAATGAAGCACAGCCTCTGGAGTCCATAAATGGCTCATCACAGCACCATTTTACCTCATTACAACCGATGCCCTGTTTTTCCAGGTCACATTTTTTAGACTCTTTTCTCCAAAAATCATCCTGTGTTGTAGACGTCTGGTCATCCTAATCTGATCGCTGTATCGATTGCTGTAAGGGACCCGAGGTTAGCTGATAACATGCTTTGTTGGGCTTATATAAGTGTGTATCTCCTGTACGGTTGTGTTTTTCAGGGTCACGCAGTACAACAGCACACACAGCTTTTATTGATCACATTAGCTCTGAGCGCAGGGGGAGGCGGAGGGACGCTGTGGCCTTGATTGGCTTTATCTAATGACTTTTCTCTGCTCCTCAGTTCTAGTGTAATGCGAGCAATAGGTGTGTTGATGCTATGAATGTCAATAGCGGTCCAGGTGGAAAACTATGGCTGGGCTTTTTGCGACATAACAAATGGGAGTGATGCGAGATTAGCCACGAAAGCATGCACTCTCTAACTTTCATTTTTCTTCAACCTGTCATTCAGTAAAATACATCTATAATATATTTAGGGGTTCAAGCATGTAGCGCTGAAACCCTATTGTAATAGTTAGAATTGTCACGGATCAGTGATCTCTGTCTAAAACTGATTTTACAGACCAAACCGTAAGTCGTAGAGACTTGAAACTTGGAGGGATGGCAGTATTCACACCGCCTACAATGTGATCAAGGCTCGTCCCAATCGGCCTGACAGGGGCGCTACAGTGAACAAAAGTACAAAATTACTCATTAACTCCTAAACCGTCATTCGCTCAAGTGTCTTATGTCGTTGGAATCCTTAGCTCATGCCTGACAAAACGTAGCCTCGGATTCGATCGCAAACCTGGCACAATTTTTGGGTGTTTCGTATTTTTTGAAAAACCTACTTTTGCGAACTAGTCCTAGGCTTTTCGCCCGATCGGAAACAAACCAGTACAGAAAGATTCTCTGGAGAGTGAATATCAATAATTATCAAGAAAAATTTCGACTCACCGCCGCAAAATGGCACCAAAACGTTTGAAAGGGGCAGGGACACTTTCAGTAAAATGTCTGTACTGTAATTCCTAAACAGAATGAGATATCTCCGCCAAACTCAGAACACTTATGTAAGAGCGCAGCTTAAGGTCACAGGAAAACAATTCACGGAGCTTGGCAACTTGGTGGCGCTATAAGAGAGAAAACAAAAAACGTATTTGTGCCACAAGTGTCTACAAGGACGTTTGCGTATCTCAAAAAACATGGCTGCCATTGGGCAACGAAGCGCCTGTTAGACAAAATTAACAGAGGCCAATTGGAACGAATATCAGCGGGCGACTCACGGCCACTGGGGGGCGATATCACATTTTTCAAGGGCGTAAACTTTTTTCCCGCACGTATGCACAAAATATCATTATTCGATCATACGATAGAACTTTGCCTCTAGAGCCACTGCTGTCAATCAAATCGTTTGTTAAATGATTGAGAAGATGTAAAAAAAAACTACTTTTGCGAACTAGTCCTAGGTTTTTCAATCTGGGAAGAAAAAAAAAAAACACACTGCAGTAGAATTTTTGGATTCTCTAGGCCAATAATTATCCAAAAAAGAGGTTGAAATTTACCCTTTGGGAAGCTATAACAGTCATTTAAAACAGGGGCCTGTCCAGATTTACCCAAAATCCTATAAAGTCTAAAGGAAAACTCAAAACTTCACGAAACCTGCTGAGCACATGCGACAGGTAACTCTAAACAAACATGCAAAGTTTTAAGGGATCGGACCACAGCTGGCGCTATAACAGTCATAAACGTTAAAAAAAATAACACATTTCTATGGCTGATTACCTGGATTTGCCAAAAATGCTTTTTTAATCATTCATTTAGGTGGGTACAGCCTTGCTAAAGAATATGTCATGTCTTTTTTCTTATATTCCTTAATACCTTAAGTGCTTGAACCCTCGTAATCACTGCTTGCAGCTATATTTGTTCTTTAATGTTGTTCACCCTCAGTTACCAGTATTGCATTTTAAACATGTTTTTTGTACATTGTGCACAACCAGAAATAATATAGTCAAAAATTGCCAAATAAATTAGCTACAGTAAAATCTGCAAACAAGTGATTATTTTCTTTAAACTCATTTTTTTTTCTGAGCCACTTTAGGAATTGCTGTGAGCCAAATGGTCCTATGGAAGATGGCCCAACAATTTATCAAAAAATTACAGTTTGAAATTAAACATGCAAATCTTTTAAACGTTTGAAATAGTCTGTAGGCTATTTCTCAACAGCATGTGTGTTCACATTTGACATCTTTATTTGTTGACTTCACCTCTGCATCTGCCATAATATGCATTTAAGTATTTATTAGGTATGTGGAAAGATGCTTGGGATATGCTTTGTAGCAAAATTACACTTTTAGCTGTTTAAAATCATAAACGAGAACAGTGATTCATATCTCAAGTTGGACATATCTCAGCGTCTAAGGTGGTTACGGCCCTATTTGATAAGGTATTTTATTTTCTAATGCAGTATTAAAGAATTATTTACGAGAAGTCAATGTTAATTATTTCTTTAATAACCTGTACATAGTGTACAGCGTACAAAGAGAGACCAATAAGATGGTGCTGTTTTTCACAGAATGATTCCTGCTTCCAAATTTATTTCATCAGCCACTGGGGGGTGGAGTTTTACCCTTTTTCTGCTGCTCTCCCATGACAATTAATTTTAACGGCCCTAGAAAAAGTTTGGGAAGTTCTCTGTAAGAACAATTTGCCCACTGAGGTACTCACTCATGGGTATCGGCTTATTTCAAGAGGTGCTTCCAATCAGGGGGGAAAAAAAAAACACTAACACTAACAAAAATACAGAAAAAACAGTAATATTGCAAAATGTTATTGCAATATAAAATAATGGTTTCTATTTCAATATACTTTAAAATATAATTTATTCCTGTGATGCAAAGCTGAATTTTCATCAGCCATGACTCCAGTCTTCAGTGTGACATGATCCTTCAGAAATTATTATAATGTGCTGATTTATTATTAGATTCTATGTTGGCAACAGTTGTGCTGCCAAATATTTCTTTTGGAACCTGTGATACTTTTTTTACAGAATTCTTTGATGAATAAAAAGTTAAAAAGAACAGCATTTATTCAAAATCGAAATATTTTCTAACAATATAAGTCTTTGCTATCACTTTTTATTAATTTAACATATCCTTGGTGAATAAAAGTATTCGATTCTTTCCAAAAACAGAAAGAATAAAAATTTACTGACACCCAAAACTTTTAAACGGTAGTGTGTATTGTCAAGAAAAGATTTCTATTTTTAAATAAATACTGTTCTTTGTAACTTTTTATTCATCAATAAATTCTAAAAAAAAAAAAAAGTATCACAAAAAAAATATTAATATTAAAAAAAATATATTAAGCAGCACTGATAATAAATCAGCATATTAGAATGGTTTCTAAAGGATTGTATGATACTGAAGATGGGAATAATGATAAATTAGGGAATAAATTAGATTTTAATGTATAATTAAATAGAAAAACATTATTTTATTTCATAATAATACACTTTTTTCTGTATTTTTGATCAAATAAACGCAGACTTGATGAGCATAAGAAACTTCTTTAAAAACATTAAAAATGTTACTGATCTCAAACTTTTGAACGGCTGTGTAAATAAAGTTTAAAATGCAAAATGATATATAACTTTATAAAAATGTTTTTAAATTAGTTAAGCTTGGAGATTTTTTGGAAAATTAAACTACATAAACACTGACAGTTTAACTGTTGTGCTCATATTAATTTTTCTGTGCACACATATTTTGCTTCATTGTAAATATTAATAGCTTTTAGGTAATTTGTGATAGTGATGCATTAATAAATAAGTTTGAATTATAAAGCAGTTTGCACATGTTTTTTAATTTTTTACTTGGTTTATAGAGGGTTTTCAAGGCCAGTTTGTCATCAGAAAATTTCTACCTTTATTTAATGTAATCATCAGTTTACAGAAAAGAACAAAAAAATCCTTTCATATTTCTAACAGCCTACTGCATGTTGCATAATGCAGCGACATATAAACAGAAATCCAAATCAGGCCTTGACTTGTACGAAGGTCTTGCTCACGAGCCACTGTTGATGTTGACGATCAGTCTCAGCGCTGTGCCGAACGCAAGCATTAGAAGTTAAATGAGAGGAGGATGTTGCTTCGCAGCGTTCCCCACTTTTCCCTCTAATTGACACGATCATTGCTTATCATTTGAGCTGTGTTTCCTGTACCTGCCTGAGCCAGCGAGCCTGTCGTCTTATTTACCGTCACAGGACTTTATTTATTTAGCCTCATTATGATGGTGGCTGCATTTTGCTGCTTTTAATTGTTCCCCCAATGAGTCTCAGTAATAGTTCTCTCTTTCCCGCTCACACACACACATACTCTCTTTCCTTCCCCTGCAGGAAGAGAAGAAAGAGCGCCCAGGAGGATTGTGGGTCGTTCCTGCTGCCGCCTACACCGTGTTAATGAGGTGCCTTCGGGAAGGGGTAAGACTGCTACACTGTCCTCGCAGAGTGTGTGTAAGTGCGCGCACAAGTGTGTGCGTGAATATGTGCGCATGGGGGCGGGGGGATCTGTCTGATAACGAACCTCCCCCAGCCCTTATAGGCATTATTCGCCTGCCGCGAGTCAAGGGCGCTCGCTCACTCGCTCGCTCGTCAGTCAGTCCTGTCACACAAAAACACTCACTCACCTGCAGCAGAAATGCTCACGTAACCGCACCTCCGGTCGTCTCAGTAGCAATTAACCACGCTGGCCTGCATTGTTTAAGAATGGAACCATCTGCATGGAGACAGACATCAAACTGATCAGCTCTAGTCTGAACAGACTGTTTACTGGGAGTGCTGAGAGCTTCTCTTCCACAGGGGACCGAACACCATACAGACTCCCTCATTATTCCTTTATTAGCAGGGGAAGATCTGCCATTAAGAAGAGAAGTTAGGCGCTGCAGCTTGTGTTGCCAACAACCCCTGGTCTGCGGCGCTGCAAGAAAGTATCGCTCGGAAGGAAAAAGTCGGGCGTGATAAAACTAAAGTTTGTCTAGCTGTTCTGTGGCTGCGCTGCTGTTTTCTGGCTGGTCAGCTGCCAACGATTGGCAAAAGTTGTGCCCTCCAGTGAATGTGCCCAATTTTAGCCCTCTGCTCCATCCTGCTTATGCAGCATTTGGGTTTTTTCGTCTCATCACTTTTTGCCGGCGGTTAAATTTATATTCTCAGCTGCTTGAAGTTGTTCTTGCAGGAGTTCATTTGATTCCCTTGAACTTTCAAGGTCGATTTTAAATTTGTGTTTTTAGAACTGATGGCCTGTGATGATCAACAGCTGCTGGGTGTTTTACTTTCATTAAAAACACTTCGTGTTTATCGACGCATCAGCAACTTTCTATACTTCAGAAGCAGTTCTTAGCTGACATCACAGTTGTTTCTGTTTCAGATGGAACACCCCATTGATCGTCTGATTGCAGATTGCATGCAAAATTGGTTAGGGTCAAAACAGCAAACTTTTGTGTTGACTGGTTTAACAAAATACACTCTTAAAAGTACAGTTTCCAAAAGTTTACATAGAATAACCTGTATTGGGTTTTCAGAACAAAAATGTACAGATAATGTACTCACCCCTTGTTCATGTCTTTCTTTCTTCAGTCGTACAGAAATTATGTTTTTTGAATAAAACATTTCAGGATTTTTCTTCACATAATGGACTGCTATGGGGCCCCAAGTTTGAACGTGCAAAAAGCAATTTAAATGCAGGTTTAAACAGTCACAAATGTGGTTGTAAATGATCCCAGCCGAGGAATAAGGGTCTTATCTAATTATACAATTTATATACTTTTTAATGCCAAACGCTCGTCTTGTCTTACTCTGACTAAACGTTTTTTTCCGGTTCATGACAGTTAGGGTATGTCTCAAAACTCCCATCTCATGTTCTCGCTTAACTTCAAAATCATCCTATATTCGCTGTTTTACCTTTTTTGTTAAGGGTGTTTGATCATCTTTGCATGTTTCTTTGCAAAGACTGGGTCGGTACTTCTGCTGCGATGTAGGATGATTTTGAAGTGATTTTTGAAGTTGAGGGGAAAAAATACGATGGGAGTTTTTCGACATACCCTAACTATCTTGAACCAGAATACACAGAGTGCAGGCAGAGCAGGACAAGAGATTAAAACGTATTTAAATTGTGTGTGTGTGTATATATATATATATATATGTATATATATTATTATTTTTATTTTTTTTTTTTAATTAAAATAACCGATCGTTTCGCTAGGTAAGACCCTTCTTCCTCGGCTGGGATCATTTACAACCGCATCAGTACAACCGCATCGGGGCACCATAGCAGTCCATTATATAGAGAAAAATCCTGAAATGTTTTCCACAAAAAAGATAGAAAGAAAGAAAGACATGAACATCTTGGATGACAAGGGGGTGAGTACATTATCTGTAAATTATTGTTCTGGAAGTAGACTTCTCCTTTAAATGAACAGTTCTTAAAGGGATAGTTCACCTAAAACTGAAAATTCTGTCATTAATTTCTCACCCTCATTTCGTTCCAGGCTCACAAGACCTTTGTTCATCTTTGGAACACAAATAAAGATGTTTTTGATAAAATCTGAAAGCTTTTTTACAATACATAGACAGCAACGCAACTGACATGTTAAAGGCTCAGAAATGTAGTAAGGACATCATTACAATAGTCATCAGTGTGACATCAGTGGTTCAACCATAATTTTATGAAGCTACGAGCATACTTTTCGTGTGCAAAGATAACAAAAATTACAACTTTAGTCAAAAACTTCTCTTCTGTGTCAATCACACGTCAAGTACACAATGCATGCGTGTGCAGGGCTCCAGACTAACGTTTGAGAGCAGTGGCACCAGCGCCACTAAGTTCTACAGATGGTGGCGCCAAGAACAGACTTTGTAGCACTGGGAGGTGCTGTGAGGTAATATTAAAAATATAGATTTAATCATAAAACTGCATAAAAGTGCAGGTACTAATAATATTACATGGTCATTTCTTGTTTAATTCATATTTATATAGATTTGATAGTAAAGCACCAAGCTTGAGTTGTACTTTTATTCTACTCTTTTTAAATGCCATTATTCTTCTATAGTATAATTTGGAACTGAGCAACAACTTATCTAATTATGTGTGAGCAGTATTAAAGAACGGAAGGTGCAGAAAGATCAGTCTAGTTAATAATGAGGTTGATTGGTTGTATGTGTTGAGGAGTGGCAGTTTATTTCTTGTGTCCTATCATCTTAAGTCCTATGTAGAATGAAGGTCATAGTGGACGCTGCTTCTTGGCCAGACAATTGTGTGTTTCCATCTCCAAGTGTTTGGAGGCCTACTTTGTTGGCAGTGACCTCAGGTGCATTTGTACTTTTACCCTGCTCCTCCTTACTTACTGCTGCTCTAGTTCAAGCATGTGTCTTCACATTGAGTTCTGTGGTTATGACAAAAAAATATGATGCAATAGATGCAAGGATGCATTAAATGGATAAAAAGTGACACTACTTGTACATTGTTCCAAAACATTTCTGTTTTAAATAAATGCTTTTCTTTTGAACTTCCTATTCATCAAACAATCTTGAGCAAACAAAAAAAAAAAAATCATGATTTTCTCAGAAAATATTATGCACCATAACCGTTTTTAATGGTGATAATATTAAGAAGAAATGTTTCTTGCTTTCTGAAGCATCTTGTGACACCAAAGATTGGAGTAATGCAGAAAACTTTTTGTTTTCCATCACAGTGTTGCATTACATTTTAAAACATAATAAAATAGAAAACGGTTTTATATTTTGTTTTAAATTGTAACAGTTTTCAAACTATTACCGTTTTTACTGCATTTTTGATCAAATAAACGTAGCGTCAGTGAGTATAAGAGACTTGTATTTAAATCAGCTTGTTTACCCAACTCTGTTTCAGACCACACACACAAATTCTCCTCTCCTCTCCTCTCCTCTCCTCTCCTCTCCTCCTCTAGAATATTTTATTTATAATATTTCTAATAGATTATTTATACTTTGCCATTTTTAAAGGTGCAAGATCTTGGAAAATGCTAACTTTAGCCTGATAGCACTAAAAGCAAACGTCCTACCTTCCCTGCAAATCGCCGTCCAAAGCCACACCTCCTGAACGCATCTACGCACACAAACCAGACGACCAGAGACGACATTATGTAATCCAGATAGTTAATCTAAGTCACTAATACTTATATGAAATATTATTTAATTAATACCACTGAAAAACTAAAGGACTAAAAAAAGAAAAAGCCCCACTAAGTAACATTTATTTACACTGTTATAAATAATTAAAAGAAACTGAATTTCCCGAACTGATTACTGATTGGTGAGGTGAAAGGTTAGCTCCGCCCTTGCTGGAAAAGTTCCAGAAGAGCGTGTGCAAGCAAGAGAGTAGAATTCCTGTTCCTGTTTTGGACTGACGAGCCATCCCAATGTTTCATACCTGGAAACAGGGTAAAAAGTTTTTTTTGGATCGAGTAGGACAGAATTGCACACATTTACATTTCAAGTTCACCTGGACTTCCCTCTATACAAACGTTTTTTTTCCTCACAGACTGAATTGCTTTTCCCATTGATAAACATTACTGTTCATGAACAATTGGAATTAAGACTCTGATTTGAAGACTGTTTTCTGAACTTGAAACTGACAGACTGATACTGAAACTAACGGTAAATTTCAGAGATTGATGTTAAACTTTGGAAACTGATTTTGATACACTGAACTTTGTTTTTGTTATTGTCTTGAACTATTGTTGGTTATTGTTACCGATTTGGGTTTTGTTTGTTTTCTATTATTTTAATCTCGAAAGATTACAATTCATTCAAAGACACAAAACAATCAGAACAATACACTTACCTTTTCCTTGATTACCTGCATTTCAGTAGTTCTTGTAGTTATTATATTTTGCTGTCTTTTGCTCTAGTGAGTTGACCCTTGGCTTCTGACTTTTGGTCCAAGAAATCCCACGTAGTTGCTGCTGTATCACAGTTGTGGTCACAGTAATTTAGAAATCGTGAACCAAACGCTACCTAGTTCGCGCTACAATTACTACAATTCATTGTGACACCAAGTTAAAATGTTCAACAGCTCAGATAGGAAAACTGTGCTAATAATGCATGGGAGACGAGAAGATGGCGAATTTTCCCCAAATTTATTAAAACACCTCACGCGTCGACACACTCATCCACATACATGGGGATCGCGCAAGAAAAAATGAACACAAGCATGCGTCACAAACAGAAAGGAGATATATAAAATATAGAGATACAGATGTAGGTATAGCGAGTCATCTCTTCACCTGTCCAGAACGTACAGACACACGTTATGCACATGCGCAGAAATAATACCGTAAATGCTCTAGTGACCGTTACAACATCATATGTCAGTAACCGTGAGAACACTTTGAAGTACAGTTAGTAAAAGTATTACAATACCAGGAAGGAAGATCAGGTTGTTGATGTTTGTCTGCCATTCTCGCTTTGTCTGCACAGTGTATGTGAACGCACTGATGACGTATGCTGTCAGGATGCACAGAAGTATGCAAATACATATGTTGACTGGAAGGTATGACAGCCTATCGTAATGTTCAGACTGAACATTTTGATTGGATGAACATTACTTGGATTTGTGAAGTCTAAACTCTTTAGAGATGGTTTTGTAATGTTTTCCAGCCAGATGAGCAACAACAGCTCTTTTTCTGAGGTCCTCAGAGTTCTCCTTTGTTTGTGCCATGATTCACTTTCACAAACATGATCAGACTTTATTAGATCCCTGTTCTTTAAATAAAACGGGGCATAAACTGTCACCTAATTGTCATCCAAAATTACTGAAAACACTTCTGAACAGATAGACTCTAATTACACCTATGAATTAACTGCTAATCCTAGAGATTCACATACTTTTGCAACTCACAAATATTTAAAGGGGTCATCGGATGCCCATTTCCACAAGTTGATATGATTCTTTAGGGTCTTAATGAAAAGTCTATAATATACTTTGGTTAAAAATTCTCAGTGGTTGTGTAAAACAACACCCTTTTTACCTTGTCAAAATGAGCTCTGCAAAAATCATCTCATTCTGGTCGAGGCTGCTTTAAATGCAAATGAGCTTTGCTCACCCCGCTCCTCTCTTCTCTCTGTGGAGCAACATGCCTGTTTACTTTAGCCGCGTTTAGCCATGTTTAGCCACTAAACTTGCTAACTAGCACATTATTAGGAAAGACGATCGCAAAGAAAAAAAAAAAACTTGTACTCACTTCTGCTGTATGTGAAGTTGGATCTTGAATGATTCTTGCGAACATAGACAGATATATGTAGATCGGGAGGCGCATTCCCTTCACAAACAAACGTAATCTACTCTTCAGTGGCTCAGATGTCGGGAGTAAATGACGACCACTACGTTCATTGTTACATTCAGCAACACAACGCTCAATCGGATATATTCTTGTTTAACTTACACCCCTGCTCCGGCATCGAAACAAAAAGGGCAGACTGTTACAGCTGATCTGAGGTAAAACGCTCATGTTAATCAACTATCGTGGGAGCGGCCTCTGTGGGTGTGACGGCACACCGACAGGCATCTGAGAATGGCTCGATTTGAAAAAGGGGATATTATTTTTACAGATTAATTAAAAACCACTGCATGGATTTTTATCATTATAGGGTAGATTTGTACATACACTGCCAACACACATTAATGTTCAAACAACATGTAAAAGTGAACTTAGCAACCGATGACCCCTTTAATGCTGGATAATTTTTCATAACAAAGTATATATTTTCATCTCATTTGTTTAATTGGGTTCTCTTTGTCAATTTTCAAAACTCGTGTGAAAATCTAATGATCTTTTTGGTCATATTTATGCAGAAATATAGACAATTCCAAAGTGTTCACAAACGTTCAAGTAGCACTGCATGTAAGTTGAGACATTGTTCAACGCTATTACAAAGTTTAATTGGGCACTTTATGGATCCAACTTTGAAACATTTTCATAGTTAAATTCCATAGAGAACTGTGGTTACTCTGATCAATACTTTAATTTACAGAGGCTCTGAGAAAACCTCTAGTATCATTTGTTCGTATAGTAGATGTTACTTAGATATTTTGTATTTAGTCACTAACATTAAGTGTGACCCAAGTGTTCAAATACATCTGAGGCCACTTCATTCCATTATTTCATTTTTAAAGGTTGTTTCTTAATGTATTCACAGCCTTTATAATGTAATAATATGAAATCATCCTTTTATTGTCTGTTAAACATAACATGAAGGTAATATTAAGTGTCAGTCAACATGTTAGTATCAGTGGAGCCCCTAACAAGCATTAAGCAGAGATAGTAGAGAGAGAAAGAAAAATACACCTCTATTGTAGGATACACGGCTTATAAGCAAGTCTAGTTCCTCGCAGTAATAAGCTCAGTAATCAGAGAGAGAGCTGGCCCTCCAGCACTGTTACTCCCCAACTCTCTCTCCCTCTCTCCTTTTCTTCCCAGCAGCACTGCCACCAGGCTGTGCAGTTGATCACTCTCTCCAAAGCAGGTCTAGACTGACAGCGACACGATTGGAGCCGAGGCAACGGCCAGATGCCGGCGCGCCTCCCCGATGCCGCCTCGCTAATTACACCCGGCAAACATTAACGGCACATCTCTTGGAGAGCCATGAAAGAAACGGGGGGCTAATTCAATTCCACCGATTCCCCAACATTAGCGCCATGCGAGTACAGTAATAAATCCGAGTGTGTTTTGAGGCTGATGTAGGCAGTAATTGTAATGCCTCGCTTTGCTGACCTGCTTGAGAACCTCTGCTGATTCAGAGAGAGCTGAGCTCAGGAAACAAGACATCAGAGAGGGAGAAGGAGAGGGAGGGATGGGGAATTAGAGGGAGAGAAGGAGAAAAAAGGCCAGGAGGTGATGATGGGAAAAGGTTGGGGGAGGGTAAGAAGTGCATAACACACACAGAGAAGATGAGAGTAACAGAGCTAGCCAGAGAATATTGTGTGCTCAATCGAGAGTGAGAGTGCTCTTAATTCAGAAAGACAGCCCGAGCAGCATGCAGACAGGTTTTCAGGTCAGACTGCAGCTGGAAGAGCCGTGCGCGATTGTGTGTGTGTGTGCGATTCCATGTGCGTGGATGATGAAAGGGTTGTGCTCACTGTAAGTGGCGTGTAGCAGAGCCTTGGGCTGCAACTGGGCATCACACTACTCTTCCATTAAATATTTATTACACACACACACATACTGTGCATATTCCATCCCCTCCCTATTAGCTCTGCCTGTAATGCCTCTCTATAGTGCGCGCTGACCCTTCTATGACTCTGAGTATCTGCGATGGAGTTTATACCAATGTGTTTTTGCCTCTGATCTCCGTCACTCCGTAATCAAACATGCTCAGCGGCTCCACGCGCACTCTCTCTTCGCGTTTAGCAAAGACGCTTTGCTGAATCGGTCACGAATGGCCATTCGATATGCATTACCCTGGGGACTGGCATCATGGAGTGTGTGTTGATCACGAAGGCTACGTAACTTTGTTACCGAAGGCTGTCAATGTGCTATGTGGTTTGGATATTTTCTTTTTCAGTTTAGGTTCTACATGAAATCAAAACTGTTTAACTTTTACCATACACATGGGCATGTTGTATACGTTTCATCCTGCATTATTTTTTATTTTATTATTTTATTTAAATTATGCTTGTCAAGGCTGCACTTATTTGATCAAATAAAAAAAAAAAAAAAAAATGTGATGAATTATTAGCAACCAAAAACACAAAATAACACAAATTAAACATTTAGTTTCCATTAACAGTCTGAAGCAGAGCATGCTGAGAAAAGTAACTTTTCGTAGTATTTGAGTAAAATGAAATTTTGTTTGGTAAATTTCACTGTAAATTTTTTAGGTTTTACAGTGTAAATTTTTGAACAATAGTGTATACGTATATATGGCCTGTTAATGTCAACTGGTAGCCAAATAGATATGTATACAAAACACTATTTATTCAAAGTTATTTTTTTTTTTTATGCATTCTTCGCATTTCTTCTTCCCTAAAAGTGTGGAAAAGTGACCATAAAGTACAGAAACCCCAAACTTGTGGTTTTCAGATAGTAATATAAATGTAAGGAACCAAAATGTGAAATCAAAATGCCCCATAATATTTGTAAATAAAACAAAACAAAACAAAACAAAACAAAATAAAATAAAGGCTATGGCAGTAATGTTTTGTGTGTGTGTGTGTGTGTGTGTGTGTGTGCTTGTTTTTGCTACATTGTGGGGACAAATGTCCCCACAAGGATAGTAAAACCTGAAATTTTTGACACTGTGGGGACCGGCCTGCAGTCCCCACAATGTTAAAAAATTATTAAAAATAATAAATAGTGTTTATCTGAAAATGTAACGATGCAAACATGTTGTCTGTAAGGGGCAGGTTTAGGGTTAGGGTTGGGTTAGGGGATAGACAATATAGTTTGGTCAGTATAAAAACTAGTCTTTCTATGGAAAGTCCCCACATTGTCAAAATTGCCTAATTGCCTAATTTTGACAAATAAGTGCTGGATTCGCAATGAGTGAATGATTGAAAAATAAATAAATAAATAAATAAATAAATATCTATCTATCTATCTATCTATCTATCTATCTATATATATATATATATATATATATATATATATATTTATTTATTTATTTATAAATGTATAAACGTATAGATGTATAACAAATATTTCTTTTATTTTTTTGCGCTCTCTATTCTAATTCTTTTCTCAAAAAAACACTTGACCCTTTAAGACTATTAATTTACTAAATGCTTGATTTCTTGGTTTCAAAAAACGTCTCACTAGAATATTATTCTCACTAGAATATTATTCTCTATTTTTTATTCTATTTGTCTATTATTTTTATTTTGTTATATTTATTTTTATTTATTATACAATTAATAACCCCAAAAGCAAACAAAAAAATAAAAATGCCTCTAACACTAGCTTGCACTAGCAATTCTTTTTCTTTTCTATCTGTTTTCTTTTTGTTTATTGTCCTCATTTGGATAAAATCATCTGGTTATAGAGGTCTGCTTAGGTCTCTCTGTGATTATAATTTGTACATGTTAAAGATCCCCTGAAGTGCCTAGGTAACGTACAGCATTATTCTATGTGTTCTATGTATTCCATGTCATTCATAAAGACAGCCGTTCACTTCGTTCCTGACTAAAACCCTGTTCGCCCCGGATTAGTATTACCTAATGAGCTCTAGTCATTTGTAATAATTGCGGAGGTTGTCTGTGTTCTTAATCCCCTGCGAATCGGCCATGTCTGTAATTTGTAAAGTAAAAATTCCCCCGCAAATGACCTACCATATTTTGCAGAACACAGAGGTCCTGTGATAATATTAGTCCTGTGCGAATCGGCTTCTCTGTAATTTGGCCAGCCTTTGCTGGGGTTGTATATCTTTTTTTTTTTTTTTTAAGAATTTTGTTTGCTGCGCAACTTCTTATGCATTTTTCATGAAGAATGGCATCTGTGGCTGTGCCATATCGCTATACACCATACTGCTATACAATTTGCACTTTTGCTTAAGAGAAAGCAAAAAAAACCATCAGAAGAGCGAAAACAAGAATGATTAGATAAAGATGGATGACATGTATAGCAGCATGCGGTAAGGAACATTCTTCTGTTTATGATATAAAATGTTACTCAAAGCCTTGACATCATATCTGGGAGATTCAAGTAAATTCGAGTAAAATAATAGTGTGAATGCACCACATAAAATGCAGATGTTGGGGGGTAATTTCTAAATCATACGAGGCCCCCAGATAATACTAATCCCGTGTGAATAGGGCTTAAATCAGTGTTTTAGAACAGATCAGTTGAATGAATGATTCAATGACTCACTCATACAGACAGCTACTTGCTTCATTCTTGAATGAATCAGCATGTTTCAGGTCGGACAGATCATTTGTTAATAGTTTGAGTCCCTAATGAAGACAGTTTCTTGCTTCGTTTTATTTTAATGGCTCAGTGTTTTTGAACAACTTGTTTGTAATGATTCAATGTAGGGCTGAAACGATTCCTCGAGTAACTTAAATACAAAAAATCAAGGCAAATTATTTGCCTCGAGGCTTTGTTTAGTCCATTTACTGTAAATATACATAGAACACTGTGTTCCCCCACGGACCATTATTACTGACGCACAAACCGATAAATGCTGGACATATTTAAGAACGTAAATTAATGGTGGTTAGTTATGATGTTCCTAAGTTAGCTATGTTTTGTGAAAGACTAAGTGCTATTTATGTTGATTATCTCATTCTCTCTCTGTGACACAGAAAGTTAAAAAGTTAGTATCAAACGAAGAGTGCCTCAGCATTATCGCAAATGTGATACTGATTTTATGCAACAGTTCATCAATAAACAAGAAGTTAATATTAAGAAACTTACATTTTGAAACAACATGACGGTGTTTCGTGCCACCTATTGGCGGTATTGATTTCACATCTAAAGTATCTTTATTTTAAAAATACATGTAAATATCAGTATTCAATGTTTTGTTAAAAACAACAAAATATTATTTATGCATTTGTAACTGCAAGTTAAATGCATTCATGTCCCTCTGAGCTGAATTAAATGGTGAGTAAATAGGCCTACATCTAAATGGCTCAATTTCTTGATTTATGCCTTTGTTTTAGGTTGTAATGTTTACCTTTATATATACACTGCCCTCCAAAAGTTTGGAAACGCCCTAGAACAGTGTGGTTTTGGACAATATTGACATGAATCCTTTTTACTTTGTGATATTTTTGCACTGATAACGGACAACACACACTACGGAAACATTTTATTACATAAACAGTTTATACATAGAAAAAACTAAAATTTTCAATTCATCAAAATATCCACCATTAGCAGCTATTACAGCTCTGCATAATTTGGGCCTAAATTCACTGAATTCTAAACTTAATTGGCAATCAATTGTTGAATTGTTTATTTTGACAAAGTACCAACTGCGCTGTCAAATTAGCAATGCTAGAAGCCTGGAACTGATATGTTTTGTGTTTGTGTGCACCAATGCGATATACTTCAACTTTCCTCATACCAACAAAATCAACTTAAACAAAAAAACAAATAGAATGTCGCTTTCTGCTATTTGTTTTTTCTTTCTTTAGTATTTTCACATGTAGGTGGCAAAAATTGTAATTTGTTCTACTGTCTGTTTAAAATAAATGAAAATAAACCTAGCATAGTAGATTTGTTTTTGTTTTTTTTCTGTTGTACCGAAATAGATAGAATGTGACCCTTGAACCGAGGTGCGTACCGAACTGTGACGTGTACCATTACACCCCTTTTATTAATGTATGCAATTTCAGCAATAAAAATGTTAATTTTTCTAAAAAGGAAAGAAATTAGTTGTTTATTTTAAGAAACCTATCTTATTTTCTCTTGTTTATTTAGTATTGCTCTTTAATAAAGAAAAAAGACTTCTTATCCGATTACTCGATCAATCGATACAATATTCGGTAGAATACTCGATTACTAAAGCAGTCGATAGCTACAGCCCTAATTCAGTGATTCAGTAATAATGACAGTCATTTGCTTTTTTTCTGAATTTATTAGCTTATTTTAACAAATCATTTGTGAATGATTCAATGACTTAAGGTCATTGCACACTCAGCCTGAAATTTCTGTCTGAAATTTTTACTCGTTAAAAAAAAAATAAATACGACCTCACGTTGTGTCAATCACATTTACACAAAGTTTACTAACATTCTGAAGTAAACTTTGAATTGACCAGGATAATCTCACAGCTCCTTAAGGAGGTGCACACAAAAAAGTATTCTCTCCTTCCTCTCTATATCTTATAATTGGATGGACCCAATATGTTTTTTCTTTTTCTCTTTTTAAGAAGAGCATGGACAACAAAATCATCCTCACTGCTTGAAGATTTAATTTTGTATTGTTTTGCGAATTTTTTCGCAACAGATGAATTAATACGCATTAGACTCTGTGTGCAAGGTTTCTGTGTGTGACGAATTTTTAGAATGGCGAATACGAAAAAACGCATACGAAAATTTCGGACTCAGTGTGCCATGACCTTTACTCATAAAAAGTTACTTGCTGCTTTCCTGAATGAAACAGCATGTTTGAATGGTTCATTTGTGAATAATTCAGTGATTCACTAATCAAGACAGTTTCTTGCTTCGTTTTTTTTTTTTTTTTTTAATTAATAAGTGTTTTTGACCAGATTGGTGGAATTAATGACTTACTCAACAAGACAGTTACTTGCTTCGTTCCTGAATGAATCAAGTATTGATCAAGTATAGCTCTGTGCTATTGTGTCTCTGGACCGGAGCAAACTGTGTGTGCACTGCAGCGGTTCACAAGACACAACACAGAAATAGTTATTTTGCCCCAGTGGAAAGCATATTTACATCATCTGAATTGTTCCCTCTCCCCTATATACTGTACTACGTCCTATTCACCATACAGTTATGCTAACTCTGTGAACAAGTGACCAGTTTCAGCCATAGCTTCAGTGTCTCTCTATACTGTAAGAGGCAGGACATTTTGGATTCTAGAGAGCATTTGATTGGATGTAAGATTTAATGAGATGCTGAAGTGCAGAGTGATGTCATCAAAATTGTTGATCAATATTGCCAGAAGTTAGAGACTGTAAGTTTGAATGCTTTTATTTGTTTTTCTAAATGCAAATTTAGTTATTGTTTTGGAGCACACTATAGCTTGAAGATAAACTTAAGGCTGACATATTCATACTACAAAAAAAAACTTAAGTTTTGATTTCATGTGGTCTTTAAATGTACTGTTTTACTTTGGTTGCACCGCATGATGTTTTTCTAATATTAATAAGCTATGAAACAGTTTTAGAAAATGATTATTCTTATATATAAATCTTTTTCATAGATATTGTAATAAAATCTATCCCATTATGGAAGCAATATGTGAATGTTTCATGTTGACTTTACTAAGCATCTTCCATCTTCTGTGTCTTGACCAGCTTTTTGATTAGGAGAGACCAGATTAGTTGGTATAAACAGATGTTTATGCCAGAGACTGAATGGATTGATGCTGAGAGAGAGAGAAAGAGCTCAAACAGTGAGATCACACTAATGAAAGGCCTGTCTGGCTCAGGCAATTTACATAGTCCTTTATTCAGGACCAGGTGTGCCGCTCCTTCAAACAGACACTCGCGTTGTTAGAAGGAGCCACACAGAGATGACCTCTGTAAGCTTTACGTAATCTCTGTCTCTCACAAACGAACACATAGAAATCCAGAGTAGGCTTGAACGAGTGTATTTAGCTGTAGAAAACACCTGTACTCCATTACGAAAAATGATCATTATTTTAAAAAATGAGCCCAATCAGCATAATTTAACATAAATGTACTCCTTTAATGGTTTCCCAGATGGTTGCAAAATGCCAGTGACACTCAGGGCTGAGATGGAAATAATTAATGGTGCTTACTACAGCAATCATCACAATTACTATTACTCATACCTGCTGTATGTTATTTGAACAAACCCCTAACGCTGCATATTAAAGTTAAACTTGTCCAGACCATTATTAGCTTACCGAGTTTTTCACCTGTTGTATAATAACGTTAATAAATAAAGTTTGCAGAGTAAAAAAATAAGCCAGTACTCTTCAACATATACTTTTATCTTCAAAAATATTTCTATCTAAATGGCACAGGTTGTTGTTAAAGGGCTCATATGATGCAATTTCATACGTTCCTTTGTCTTTGGAGTGTTACAAGCTGTTTGTGCGTATATAAGATCTGTGAAGTTGCAAAGATTAAAGTCTCAAACCCAAAGAGATTCTTTATAAAAGTTGAGACTCGGGCACACCTTCTTAAAACGGCTGTTTCAAACACCCCCACAAATCTGTGTCACTGTGTGGGAAGATTTGCATTACACCGGCCGAATGTATACGCAAACAATCATCATAACTTGGCACAAGCTGACTAACCTCTGCTGATTCTGCAGCCAAAGTGAGCTTGCTGCTTAACTTTTAAATACCCTGGTTCTGTGTTTGATTTAAGCAAGTCTTGCAACACTCTATCAAAGACCCTTCACCTCCCCCAGCTCCACTCATATAGATTTACTGTGGGTAATTTCATGTATGGTATACTGTATGTGCAGCACCAACATGTCTTATATGTTCAACAGACATGACTATGATTGGCTACAATGATTTCACGTTCCTCACCGAGCGCTCACAAATAAGCACAACGGGAGTGTTTGAAAGCCGCGTCTGTCAGCGGATTCAACTATATGCAGATGTATTAGGGATCCGCTGACACACGTGGCTTTCAAACATTCCCGTTGTGCTTATTTGTGAGCGCTCGGTGAGGAGCGTGAAACGGTTATCATTGTAGCCAATCACAGTCATGTCTGTTGAGCGCATGAACACTATGGCCAATCAGCGATGTTTAAAAATTGGCTCAACAACGCTCAAATGTACGTTTTCAAAATTTCAGTACCGAAAGTACCGAACCCGATACCGTTTGACAGCCCTAATTGACATTGTGACATCCATTGTCATGCTAAACTATCATTAATTTCATTCATTCATTCATTCATCTCAGCAGCCGTTTATGAGCACCAGTGTTTCCCCTACCATTATATTAGGGGGGCGCCTCTGGCGCTTCCGTTTGCCTCTGTATGTATGAATGGCAGAGACACGGGTTTGTTTACTATGTAAATGCTGAAGCACGCGTGACGCTCGCAGTGAAGAATTTCTGGGGGGAAAAAAAAGAAAAAAGATTGTAGGGCCCTATTGTTTAAAAGGTTGAAATTGAAATTTTTGGGACTTCTTTTTTCACTGAAAAAAGTACAAAATAAAAAGTACCGTTGGGTACCGGGTACCGGCACCAGATTACTAATTACTTTACTTTTAAGTTACTTTCAAGTTTACTTCACTTTTCAAGTTATCAAACTTGAATAAAATAATACTAATAATACATCATTTGAAACTTTAGAAGGTCACCTTTTTTTTGCATACACTTGCAATATTAACAAAACACTGTGCTTTTGTAAAATTAAAGGGGTAATCGGATGCAAAGTTCACTTTTACATGTTGTTTAAACATCAATGTGTGTTGGCAGTGTATGTACAAATCTACCCTATAATGATAAAAATGGCGTCACACCGACAGAGGCCGCTCCCGCAATAGTTGATTGACATGAGCATCTTACCTCAGACCCTCAGAAAAAAGACCCTAAATCAGCTGCAGCAGTCTGACCTCCATTGTTTCGATGCCGGAGCAGGGATGTAAGTTAGACAAGAATATTTCTAATTGAGCGATTGAGGTGTTGTGTTGCTGGATGTAATAATAAACATGTCATTTACATGTGGTTGTCATTTACTACCAACATCTAAGCCGCTGAAGATGCAGTGGATTACGTTTGATTGTGAAGGAAATGAGCCTCCCGAGCTACATAAATGCGTCTATGTTCACGCAAATCATTTGTGATCCAGCTTCACCCACAGCAGAAGTGAGCATAAGGTTTTTTTTTTATGAATCTCTGCAATCACCTTTCCTAATAACATGCTAGTTAGCAAGTTTTGCGGCTAAATGCGTCTAAAGTAAACAGGCTTGTCACTCCACAGAGAGAAGAGAGGGGTGGGGTGAGCAGAGCTCATTTGCATTTAAAGGAACAATCCATCAGAATGGGATGATTTTTGCAGAGCTGATTTTAACAAGGTAAAAAGGGTGTTGTTTTACACTACCATTGAGCATTTTTAAGCAAAGTATGTTATAGACTTTTCATTAAGACCCTAAAGAATTATATCAACTTGTGGAAAATGGGCATCCGATGACCCTTTTAAGAAAGCAAACAGGATGCGCTATCAACCATCTCAGTCTCTGTGAACTTATTTCTGAAACGTGCCACAAAAATGAACGAAAATCTAAAGTAAGCTTGAAGTGTCTGTTTTTAAATTTAGTCATATCAAAAACAAATATTCTCTGATCATGCCCGTGCACAGTGTACGTTATTCATACATGCAGGCTAAATGCCCACATCACCTCTATAAACAAAGCAGCAAGATTCATCAAGTGAATCTAGACTGCTTTTCGTTTTTGGAAGAAGACGCACTGTGATGAATCAACCTTGTATTTACCTCAGAGGAAAAACATGTTATACCCAACTCTAATTGTGACGTTACAGATGAGTCTTCATTTGTGCAGAACACTAAAGGAAGACGTAGACTGCTCTCAGACCCCTGACAAATTTGGGTAGTGTTTTTTTTTTTCTTCTTTTTTGGGCATTTTTGCCTTTATTTTGTTAGGACAGTAGAGTAATGCCAGGAAGCGGAGTCGGAGAAAGAGAGTGGGATGGGATCGGGAAAGGTCCACAAGTTGGGACTCAAACTCGCGATGCCCGGAAGCCAACATCGAAGCCAACATAAGTGGGTTTTGCACATGCAACCTCCACTTCAGGTTTCTTCAAAAAACAAACAAACAAACAAACAAAAAAAAACAAACTGTATTTGTGTTAACGATACATTGGAAAAGTCTAAACTCTCCTGCATTTATCTGTTTTAAAGGAATTACGTAATTTCACTGGCTTCGGAGCTGTTAAACTTTTTAACATTCCATCTCCAATTTTTGTTTCGGTGTGCATCGACTTTTTCACAAGTGTGGACTAGTTTAGGTTTGACCTCCTGTTATCGTATCGAGTTACTGACTGCTGATGTTGCGAGAGAGAATTTGGGAGAAATACATAAATTCAGTAAAGTTTGGCTTGAGCATGGCCCGAGGCAAGAATCGAGCTGGGAAGCTCAGCAGAGGTGTGAGAGAGAGAATGAGGCAGAGATTGGAGGACAGATCTCTGGTGAGAAGCTGTCCTCACCTCGTAGCCCCTGTAAGTCTGACATTGTGTGGGTTTGGGAGGCAGCTGCAAGTTTATATATAAACATATACTGGAATAAGTCTTGTGTGCATCAAATCAGCTTAGTCAGGCAGAGCACACGGCATATATGAGCGGCGCAATTTGGGCAGGGTATCTGGCTTGCGCTGTGTCCTGTCCAGGATTGGCGCGACAGGTTTCAAGCGACAAGTCATTTGTATGTTTACTAGAGATGTCAAATGTACTGGTAAAAAAGTACAAAAAAAAAACAAAAAACATTTCAGTCTTCTGTAATATTGATAGTACACTCTTTTTGTTATCCAAGTGCTGTTTGATTGATAAGTGGCTTCTTTGTGTGTGTATGTACTGTATGTGCACTCATGCTTTGGCTATAAAGTGGCTATATGTGCACTTCTTGGAGGAAACTTCCTAGTATTTATGAATAAATGAATGCAGACAATGTTTAATAGGTCAAAACTTGTCTGTGCATTAGCAGCCTAATCTGATATTATCCGTTACATTGTCTGAAAGTTTGAAAGTTTTATAATCTTGGGGTTTAAAGAGCATATATTTTTTAGAGAGTGTCCTACAACAGGTTTAAATGCATCTTAGGTCAGAAAACATTGTAATTTTCTCAGCATATATATTTATACATTGACTCATTTGTCAATGATTTTGAAATGGTTAATTTGAATCGGTGTTAAACGTAATGTCTAAACCCCTCCCTTCCGTAAGCCTACTCTGCTCTGATTGGTCAGCTGGCCAAGCCTGTTATGATTGCTACAGAGAGGAGTACTTGAGCAAGTTAGCGAGCGCTACCATCTGTGTTGCAAAGTCTGCAGATGTTTTTAATGTTGCAGGTGGAAGCGACCCCAATAATGTCATGTTTAGCCCCAGGAATGCGATATTACCAAGGGAACTCCATCAAAAAGTGTGTAATTCATGTTCGTAATGCCTTTTTTTTTTCTTTTTTTTTTTTAAATGGTGGACCCCCCTCGAAACGTGATTGGGCTAGTTTTGAGTAGCAATTTTGTTTCGTTGCTTCAATCCATTATTAAAATAATGACATAAAAACATTTTATTTTACACTTATGCAAGTGAATCATGCCCACAGCTAAAGATTAGCTGCTAAACTGTAAACACTTGTCAAAATAATAATGGTGGATATGTTAGCCAGTGCTAACGTGAATAACTGGTGAAACAACACAGTTTGTAAACCAAAATATGTTGAAGTTACATTCTTTATTATTAAACAAAGTAATTAGAACAATGACAGTCTAGATTAATCGACACATTCTTAAAGGAGAAGTCCACTTCCAAAACAATTTGCAAATAATTTACTCACCCCCTTGTCATCCAAGATGTTCATGTCTTTCTGTCTTCAGTCATAAAGAAATTATGTTTTTTGAGGAAAACATTTCAGGATTTTTCTTCATATAATGGACTTCAGTTGTGCCCCCGATTTTGAACTTCCAAAATGTAGTTTAAATGCAGCTTCAGAAGGCTCTAAATGATCCCAGCCGAGGAAGAAGGGTCTTATCTAGCAAAATGATCGGTCATTTTTTCGAAAAATTAAAATTTGTATGCTTTTTAAGCACAAAAGCCCGTGTAGCACAGGTTCTGGGATGTTCATGTTGAAAGGTCACGCTAAGCGTAGGCGGAACTACAGACCCAGTGTTTACAAAGTGAACGCGCAAAGACTAACAAAGTGCAAGTAAGTCAAACGCTGTTTACAAACAAAAAGCTACAACGATGTCAGACAATTCTGAAGTTGTAGGAGAAAATAAGATGGAGTTTTTCGCCATTCTCTACCTTTTGAGCTGGAGTGCACAGATGATGAACTTAGACGTGATTCGTAGTAGTGATGGGAAGTTCGGATCATTTTACCGACTCAGACCTTTGAGTCTTGTTCAGCAAAATGAACAAATCTTTTTTTTTTTTTGAGTCATTTGGTTCATTTTAGCAAAATATAATTAAAATGTTACGTGTTACTTCCCTAACACATCTGCTGCTTACACAAACGTTGATCACACTACAAACAAGACAAAACTGTAATGCTATAAAAAAACAGAAAAGGTTAATTCATTGTTTACCTGGGTCTTTAGTCTTTGATTAGCTCATCTTACCTCTTAGCTGACAAGTTTTCGAAAAAAAAAATACAGATCGCTTCACTAGATAAGACCCTTCTTCCTCGGCTGGGATCGTTTAGAACCTTTTGAAGCTGCATGTAAACTACATTTTGGAAGTCCAAAATTGGGGGCACAAAATAAGTCCATTATATGAAGAAAAATCCTGAAATATTTTCCTCAAAACCATAATTTCTTTACGACTGGACACAGAAAGACATGAATATCTTGGATGACAAGGGGGAGACTAAATTATTAGTAAATTGTTGTTCTGGGAGTGGAGTTCTCCTTTAAGAAATAGTGTGTTTACAGTGAATTATCAGAACTATTTCAGCAAGACAGTAATATTGTGGTTTACCTGGAAACTTAAAGCTGCACTAGGTATATATCACATTTTGGCACAAAAACCTAGATATTTTGAGCACTCTATTGAAAATGTACACATAACATATCAATTGTACTTACAGGTTGTGGTTCAGAGACACTTGTTGGTCCAAATAACAAAGATTAGAAGCCAACAAAGATACAGTAAAAGCCAAAATTAGAGAAGCAATCATTGGTAAAATGATGAGCACACAACAAAAGGTTTGAATTGTATTGCTGTGGTTTCGTTAAAAAAATAATAATAATAAAATAAATAAATAAAAATAATTTTAACCACTGATTCTTCACATCAGCATTTTTCGACAATGAAAACAAAACAAACTTGCTTTAACAGCACAGAACTCAGCGTCTTCTCGACATGATGTAAACACACTAATTAGTGGAACTGTTTGCGGGCAGGTCAGACTGTTTGTATTTCACAGGCACCCGGAGATTATGCGAATGTGTTACCCAGTGACATAGATCGGTAAGAGGCAAAAGATTTGAAAATATGACGACTCCGTTAAAGCGATTCTAAGATGACTATTTCTTTTGAGAGACAATTTCTTTATGTATAATAGATAGATAGAAACTAATAAAACTTAATTTCAGAAAAAAAAAATACTTTGTATTACCATTCTTTATATTACTTTGCTTTCTATTAATGCAATTCAGTAAATCACAACTGTCTACAGTCTCCTAGTGGGTATATATTATTGGCAGTTAAATGTTAAGTGAGTAATTTACACTAATGCAAAAGATAACATCTCTGTTTTCATGTCCAAAAACATTACTTTTGTCATATGTTTCATAATAAAGTCAGACACACTCAGTACTGAGATGTTTTTTTGTCCGTTTATTTTCGTGAATTGGAATCTGTACAAAGAATTGTGTGTGATTGAAGGTTGTGAAGGCTACATCCCATGCATCCTTCAAATTAAGCTAAATGAAGGATGTTAAAACGAAGGCTGCCTTCCAAGGATCCTTCCGATTGAAACGACCTTCAGTGGCATTTGATGACATGGCAGCCGAAATATGCAGCCTTCGTAGAATGCAGCCTTCTGTTTGAGAAACACACAGATGGATTTGTAGGCAGTTAGGTAGATAGAAAGTAAGTAGAAAGATAAATAGGTATAGGTTTATAGGTATAAATAGACAAATTGGTAAGCAGATAGATAGATAGATAGATAGATAGATAGATAGATGGATAGAAGATTCATAAAATAATTTTACATTTCATGAGTTAGTAGTTGGACTCAGGAGTTCCTACTTGACTTCCTGACTGTACTTAGTTTAATTTTCAGGTTATGTCGAATTTAAAAAATAAATCAGGAATCGTTAAACTGATGGTACTGTATGCTTTACTTTGGAGTGCTAAGTGCCACTAGAAAACACCCTAGTTTACATAAATTAAATCACCAGAGTCATACTCCGTGTTAAAATGTCCGTTCATTAATCAGTTGTTTTTGAGCGATTCTTTAATTTATAAAGAGACATAAAATTGTCGCTTCCTGGGAAACTGGTGCGAAGAATCAATAATAAAAATGGAAGTTGCTGCAACCGGGGAAGCCTGTGGCTCTTTTCTCCTGCATAATAAATGAAGAGCGTGCAGACAAAATGCAATAGTAAGCTTTGTCATGTTATGTTGCGTTAGGATGCCTGATGTTTGGGAATACAATCATGTGAGACAGTTATGGGAGGTGATTTATAGACCAGAGAAACAGGTGTGCAGCCATCTTTAGAATATTGTCTCGGAGCTTTCGTTTGCAGTAGTGGTCACACTTTATTTTAAGACCCAGTTCTTGCTCTCAACAAGCCATTAACTATGGCTTTTGCTTCAATAAACTCCTAATAAACTCCTAAATAGGTGCTTTATAAGTACTAATAAACAGCCAATATGTTGTAAGTAGGCATGCAAATAAGTAACTACACTAGTCAACATTTGAAGTGGATCAAAACCTTTTATCCAAGTTGTCCTAAAACCAAAACAATACCCATTTTTGTCTTCCAACTTTGAACTTTTTTGATCCACTTCAAATGTTGACTACTATATTTGATAGTGAGAATTGTACTGCATTAGCTCTGTTACTTCACACTGTAAAAAAAACGCATGTTGAGTCAACTTAAAATAATTTGTTGCCTTTAAAATTTTAAGTTCAGTCAACTCAAAAATGTATGAAATGTAAACTTCTATATTTGAGTTGAGTCAACTTAAAATTTTAAGGCAAATTGTGTTTTTTTTTTGTTTTTTTTTGTTTGTTTTTTACAGTGCACTGTTGAAGAATAATTAGCTTCTGACGTGGATTTACTTATTGTGAAGTTAACGGAATTATGTGCATTGTAATGTTTGAGGCAGGTGTCATAACAAATGTCAGTAGACCAGAAAGATTTTTAAAATAAGCGTTTCATGTTAACGCCGATTAACGCCGATACCCGGCTTGAGCACCTTTCCTGACCCGTTCCCCGCTCTCTATCACCCACTTCGCTTTCTGTCTCCTCTACACTGTTCTATCACAATAAAAAGGCAAAAAAAAAAAATAAATAATAATAATAATGAAATTGTTCATTCATAAATTTGTACGAACCTTCATGCTGTGGAAATACAAATGAAAGACAGAAGACAACAAATTTGGTAAATGTTTTAGTGTTGTCTTGATAATACAGTTTTGACTTTGATGCGATACCTGACTAAAATATCTTGTTCATCCTACTGAGCCGATAGCATGACAAAAACATAAAACATCAGGAGCCAAAAGTTCTCGCTATTAACAAACCATTAACTATGGCTTTTGCCTCAATAATATCCTAATTTGGTATTTGACCCCTTCGCAAAACATGACTTAGTTCTTGGTGGCAAAACGTTTGTTGGCAATCACAAAGGTCAGATGTTTCTTGTAGGTGGCCACCAGGGTTGCACACATCTCAGGAGGGATTTTGTCCCACTCCTCTTTGCAGATCCTCTCCAAGTCAAGGTTTCGAGGGTGATCTTTGGCAACTTGAACCTTCAGGTCCCTCCACAGATTTTCTATGGGATTAAGGTCTGGAGACTGGCTAGGCCACTCTCCTTCGATCTGTGAACATCTCACATTATCAGATAATCCGTGCCGAACATCGGGACCGATAGAGGTGCTCGACAAGATTTTTGCTCCGATACTCTGGAGGGGAAAATCGGTGCAAAATCAGGCTAAAAATCATGTAGTGTGATAGTTGTTAAGTTTAAGAATTGGGTATGATTAAAGATTTAAAATAAAGTCTTGCAGAATAAGACATTTAATATGTGCTTTTTAAGTAATAATAAACAGCCAATATCCCAGTAATATTCATGCTAATAACTAGTTAATAGTGAGAATAATGTTACCAAAATTTATATTAACTCACCAAAGTATTTAAAATGAGAAGGGTACATTAAAAAGCATGCATTTTAGGTTAGACTTTAAATATTGATGTTAAATCCACTACTGTATTGTGTATATAAATGTTCTACAGCCTATACACAGCACTAAATTCAATTACATAAAAAGTAACTGTAACGGTAAGGGTAAGGGTAATCACTTGCTTTACTTTATCAAGGGAAAAGTAATTTAATTACAGTAGTAACTAGTTACACCCAACACTGGTCATAAGTCAAGATGGGCATTTTAACATAATTGTGTACATAAACATAAAAGCGTAATAACTTGTGAACGTCCTATGCTTTTTCTCATTTATACATGTTTCTTATTCACTCTGCCACAGGTCAGCGCAACTCAGGAAATACGGATTTTATTAAAGGAACACTCCACTTTTTTTTTTTTTTGAAAATAGGCTCATTTTCCAACTCTCCTAGAGTTAAACAGTTGAGTTTTACCTTTTTCGAATCCATTCAGCCGATCTCCGGGTCTGGCGGTAGCACTTTTAGCATAGCTCAGCACAGATCATTGAATCCGATTAGACCGTTAGCATCCCGCTCAAAAATGACCAAAGATTTTTGATATCTTTCCTATTTAACACTTGACTCTTCTGTAGTTACATTGTGTATGAAAAATGAAAAGTTATGATTTTCTAGGCCGATATGGCTAGGAACCATACTCTCATTCTGGCGTAATAATCAAGGAACTTTGCTGCCGTACCATGGGTGCAGCAGGCGCAATAATATTACGCAGCGCCTGAAAGTGAGCGCCACTAAGTTTGTGTAGATGCAGAGTTGCAGCCGACGAAGTTGACGGCTGCATAATATCGTACATACCCATGGTACAGCAGCAAAGTTCCTTGATGATTACGCCGGAATGAGAGTATAGTTCCTAGCCATATCGACCTAGAAAATCACAACTTTTCATTTTCCGTCAGTCTTAGTCCATGATGTAAATACAGAAGGGTCAAGTTTTAAATAGGAAAAATATTGTCATTATACATGGTCACTTTTGAGTGAGATGCTATCAGTCTAATCAGATTCAATGATCTATGCTAAGCTATTCTAAGATCGGCTGAATGGATTAGAAAACGTTAAAACTCAACTGTTTAACTCTAGGGGAGTTGGACAATAAGCCTATTTTCAAAAAAGGTGGAGTGTTCCTTTAAAACACTGTCATTCTTAATGTACCGGTACTAGTAAAATAAGGAATTCCATTTTTATAATTTATGTGCATCTTGGTGTTTCCTGTTCGCAATTTGTTTATTTATTTTCTGTGATATCCCAATATAAGCATAAAAATAGGTGGGTGGAAACATAGGTAATAACTCCCTAGTGTGGAGCCATGGCTGGCCAGGTAACGGAGTTGCAGTGGATGGTGCTGTCTGCTTGGCCTGGTCACGAGGAGAGCCTGTATATGTGTGCGCACATAGACGGATGAGAAATGTGCTCTATTTAGTTTTGGGTAATTTCTAGTTGGTCTAGTCAGGGCAGTCTACAAAACACCCTCCCGTCGACCGCAGTCAGATGATCCCTAAAGCATCTTACTCAGACCTCAGTGGAAATGGACTAGCTGTGTATGTTTGAAAAAGCACGAACTCGCCTACAACGGAGCGTATTTGTCCTGTGGAATTTAAATTCTTATTGAGAAAACCTCAGGCTGGTGGATTTTAGTTTCATTTTCTATGCCTTTTTGACAAGGCTTGTGCTACAAGAGAAAAAAAGAAAGCGCTCAGCACCCCTCCTCTCCCCAGCTCTTGCGCCCTGTAGCAGCTGTCAGTCATTTCCCCTGCTCCAACGAGTGCCAGCTCTAGTTCATTACCTAAAGCCTCCACGAAGCCAGACCACCAGACTCCGGCACAAAGAGATACGATAGGGCCAGGGACTCTGGAGTAGCTGCTGTGTTATTTGTGTTGCGTCAGAATATTCTACTTGAGAGTTCTTTCTACTTTTTGCCTCCAAGATACAGTATGTGTATTAATGCACCTCTTCCATGGACTAAGCTGAACTTTCTTTTAGCTTTGAGACGGGGGTCTAGGAACTACATTACAGTGAAGGCATCCATATTGCATAGCAGCAGTGCACAGTGTAACTGCGCCTCTAAGATATGCCCAACCTCTCCATTTGCTATTTTCCTCACTCGACTCTGCGTGCCTGCCGTTTGTTGAATGCTGTTAAATGTTTAATTTCCACCAGATACGGTTGCAGAGAGACACGCTCAAGGACAGGGGTCCAAATACATAAAAACACAGCCAGCTAAATCTCGACGTGTTGCCCTTCGTTATCTGCGAGCGAGATTCGCTGTGGTGTGAAATTTAAGGAAATTATTTCACTCAAGTTCGGAGGGTGTTGAGGGACTATTAGGTCATGATGTAATTGCGTGAAATTCGTAAAGGTCTGTGTGTCCCACTTACAAATGAATTCATGAACGCGTGTCTTTGAGTGTAATGCTTAACGCTACAGCATGTACTTTAAATTCACTAAAACGTACACGTTTTTCAGAGCACGACTGCGTTTCAAGTCTGCATAACATGCTGTTAGCAACCCAATATACTTTACTTATGTAATCTGATGTTTATGGGGCTTGGTTTTAGCCATTGGGAAATGTTTGGATCGTGAAATGTGGGTGTTACGTAATAGAATGGTGGAGGTGGATATAGGGAAATAGTTGAAAACTAGGAGGTCCTGCTAACATCAACCAAGAAGAAAGTTGTTTCAGAGGTGGAGCAAGTTTGTTACATTTCGATTTAAAGATTACAAAGTTGATTTGGAAGATTATTGGAGTATGTTTTACAAGACAATACTATTTCAGTCTTTATACATTCACAAGAACATTCTGTTTCAGCCTTTCTACTTTAAAATTGTGCTGTTTATTTGTAATTACTTGTGAAATTTATGAGCTATTGCCGAATGAAAATTATTTCAGAGTGAATCCCACACCTTCTACTAGTACATTATTAAAATCAAACATTGTATCTGTAAATATTATTTACTGGACCTAAACTAACATGAACTAATAATGAACAGTTGTATTATAAACGATGTTACCAAAGATGAATACATACTGTAACAAATGTTTTGCTCAGATATATTATTAATTAATTGGCTAACATTAACTAAACTTATGGACTATTAACTATGGCTGCTTATTAATAGTTAGTAAGGAGACATTCACTTTCAGAATAAAAAAAAAAAATACAGAGAAAATTACTTGAAGAAAACTTTCCAGATTTTTTTTTTTCTCCATATAGTGGTCAGTGGTGCCCCTGAGTTTTCCAAAATGCAGCTTCAAAGGGCTCTAAACAATCCCAGCCTATGTAGAAGGGTCTTATCTAGCAAAACGATCTGTTGTTTTCTAAAAAATGTACCATTTATATACTTTTTAACCTCAAACACTCATCTTGTTTATTCTCTTCGATGTGCATGTGAACTCTGTATAATCTGGGTCAATACAATTAGGGTATGTCGAACAAACTCCCATCTTATTTTCTTCTCCAACTTTAAAATCATTCTACATCGCTGTAAAAAAACACTGGGTCGGTACTTCTGCAGCGATGTAGGATGATTTTAAAGTTAGAGGAAAAAATGAGAATTTTTTTTCAACATACCTTAACGGTATTGACCCAGAGGTCGCATGTGCATTGCAGAGAATAGACAAGATGAGCGTTTGAGATTAAAAAGTATATAAATTGTAATTTCTTTTTGTTTGTTTTTAATAAAATAACCAATTGTTTCGCTAGATAAGACCCTTCTTCCTCAGATGGGATCATTTAGAGCCCTTTGAAGCTGCATGGAAACTACATTTTGGAAGTTCAAACTCAGGGGCACCATAGAAGTCACCTATATGGAGAAAAAGTCTGGGATGTTTTCCTCAAGAAACATAACTTCTTTATGATTGAAGAAAGAAAGATACGGACATCTTGGATGACAAGGGGTGAGTCAATTATCTGTACATTTTTGTTCTGGAAGTGAACTTCTCATTTCAGTTTAGGTATGGGGTAGAATTAAAGGTATAGTTCACCCAAAAATGAAAATTACCCCATACTTTACTCACCCTAAAGCCATGCTAGGTGTGTATGATTTTCTTCTTTCAGACCAATACAATCAGAGTTATATTAAAACATGTCCTGCCTCTTTTTTGGTTTATAATGGCAGTGAATGGGTGTTGAGATTATGAAGTGCAATGAAGTACATCCATCACACAGCCTTGATGGAGTTAATAAAGGCCTTCTGAAGCAAATCGATGCGTTTGTATAAGAAAAACCTCTGGTGAGAATTTACTAGCCTTGAGAAAACCCAAATTTTGTTTACAGCAAAGGAAAACTAGTCTCCTCTTGGCTTATATTGAAATCCTCCGACATTTTCTTTTACAAATCCTCATTTTTGTACTTCTAATTCGTGACCGGTGTTTTGTTTTGATCTCTTCGCTGCGTTTCTGCGATCGTCACTTCTCACCAGAGCTTACGGTACGCCTACGTCCTACAGTACGTCATCTGCTGAAACGCCACTCTCTCGTGAATGCATGGACGACAGTTAGTGGAACCTAGAGATTATGGTTTATAAAGTTTTAAATATGGATATTTTTTCTACACAAATGCATCAATTTGCTTCAGAAGGCCTTTATTAACCCCTGGAGCCGTGTGGAGTACTTTTTATGATGGATGGATGCAGTTTATTGGACTTCAAAATCTCAACACCCATTCACTGACATTATAAAGCTTGGAAGAGCCTCCGAATATAACTCTGATCTAAAATATTGTCATGTATAATAAGGCATTAGTACTTTATAAATACTAATGAACAGCCAATATGCTAGTAATATGCATTCTAATGAGCAAATAGTTAATAGTGAGTCTCTAAACTGAAGTGTTAATGGTTTTATTTATTTAGTAAGTTACGTTTTACTTTTATAGTTGGTGTAATATAAAATGTGATGCAATTTGGGGCACAGCAGATGCTTGGTACACACTGAATTTTGGCAGACTCCTGCAAATATTATGCATACAGTTTTAAGCCATAGCTGCACATTAATGAATTATGGGGGATTCATGTTTCTCAGGAGGAGTTGGTGGTGAACCACATGGCTGCCAAAACCATAGAGAACGTGTGCAGCCGTGAGTCTCAATACGCCCAGGGATTCATCACTGCAGAGGTGGGACCTGCGCTCTGGTATCTTTTCACACACTCCACGGTGGATGCACTCAGGGTCAGCGCTATATCTGTGAGTATTAAATAAATATAATTCTCATCACTTTAACAGGGTGTTGCAACTGCATCTGCAATTGTCTAAGCACTAAAGATTTTCTTCTTCATCGTCTTTATTTGTCCCAATGAGCCAGTGACAATTGCATCAACTGTCCTGGGCGTATTTCTGGACAGTTCTTATTGTCAAGCCCTGATCATATTCACATCCGAACATTCTGAGGTGAATTTATGTTATTCGTACAAGGTGCTAAAAGTGCTTAACGTACTTGATTTTGACTTTCTAAAATGTAAGGCCTGAAATACCCTTGAAAATAACAATATTCCTGAAGTGGTACTTGAAAAGTGTTTGACTTATTGAAAGGCAATGCATCTATGAAAATTTCATGCAAAATTCACACAATTCAAAAAAACATCATACATTATACCTTTTCACTTATTTCACTTAATGTAAGAAAACAATCAAGCTAAGTGAGTAGTAGGCCTAGTACTGACAGTGTTGTGTAAACATGGCTGAAGATGCAAAAAAAGGAACAGATGAACCAAAATCAATAGAGTTAATAATGCTGAAATTGCTCTGGTTGAATCAAACTTGTGACTTTAATCATTCATTTCAAGCAATTCACTAACAAAAAACAGACTGAATTAAAAGAGCCATTCATTTTCAATTTCAACATCGCTTGTAACGATTTCAAAAAGCACAGTAATGGGTGAAACAGAGCTTTGCGAAAGTCAGAATCAGTTAAACCATTACATCACAAAAGGATTCACTGTTGCGAATCATTTGATTAAGATTGGAACTTTGCGTATTGCAAATCGTTTGATTTAGATTGGAACTCCACGTTTTGCGAATGATTTGTTTCAGATCAGGACTTTGTGGGTCATTTGATTTAGATCGGAACGTGTTCATGAATCATTTTGCGTACTGAATGATTCAACTCAAATGATTTGTGATGTGCAATGTTCCAATCTAAATTATTCGCAATTCGCGCTTTAAATCATTATTCAGATCGGGACTTCAGAGCGTGGATTGCAGATCATTTTATTTAGATCGGAACTTTGGAGCGGGTTCGTGAATCTTTTGCTTTAGGTTGGATCGCTGTATATCGGGAATTGTTTGATTTAGATCAGAACTTCGCATTTTGCAAATCATTTGTTTCAGATCTGGACTTCATGATTTATCTTTTTTTTTAGAATTTGAAATAAAAGACATAAGTGTGATCTCTGAAATCCTTGAAAATTAAAAAAAAAAAAAAAAAAGGTAGTGCTTGAAGTCCTTGAAAGTCCTGGAATTTCATTTTACAGTATCTGTAGAAACTCTGTATTCAAGGCAATTTTGAATCATTATTTGTTTAGCAGAAATGGGTCAATATATTGCTGGGTTTGTACCATAATTGGCCTGTATCTTGTGAGCGTTAACACCCCAGTAAGCATGGATGTCATTTCGTAAATTTATGTTGCAGCACATTCTGTGTGTGACTGTGAAGGACTGATGAAAGCTATTCTACCCATCTTAAAAAAAGATAAGAAATACTTTTAAGTGCAATCGTTTTGCATCATTGTGGATGGCTAAATATTCCATGGTTGTCTCTTTTTTTTTGTATTAGCATTCATTTGTAATTATATATGCATGAATCTTTTTTGTGGTTTACAATGGCTGTGTACAAGAATGAGCAACTTTCGGGAATGTGTGTTTTATTTTATTTTTTACATAAAGTTCATGATACTGTGGTTAGCTGTTTCCTTTTTTAACCTCATCAAAGATGATCAAACACTTTTAACCTTTAGATAACACATTTATTTTCTATTTAAATGTTATGTAACAGAAAGCAGGAGTATTAAATAATCTGTATTCAGCCCACCTCCACCCACCTGTCTTACCTTTATCTGCCCCTCCAGGCTCTGTGTAAAATAACACGCCAGTCTGCGGGGGCCTTCCAGAGTGTGATTGACAAGGTGGGATTACCCAGCATCCTCAGTTGTCTGGTGTCAGGAATCAGCCGTGTCCAGCAACACATGCTCACTATGTTCGCTGCCATGTTGGCATCAGGAGCACATTCCCACAGACTGGTACAGGACCGGGTATGTACAATACATACAAACACACGCAAAAAATAAAAAAGAAGTTGCCTGAATTATGGATAAGTGCCACCTTAGAGTGTAATTATTTATACATCTTAAATAGCAGAATTTGATTATCCAAACATAGTTGTATTTTCTGCTTTCTTACAAATGTAAATAAATAAAAAATAAATAAAACATTTCAAAAGTACACATCTACAGTATATAAACATTTTCAAATGGACTATACGTGCACAAGTATATTTATATTTATTCTCAGGATGCCAGTGTCCAGACCAAACATTCCCCAAAACATTTATAGCAGGTTTTCTAAAGTATTCATGTAAACCAAGTGTGTACAATCTTAATAAATAATTCTATAGTTTATCAGTCTTGGCAATGTTGAGGATGAGGTATTGGGATTTGGGATGGCTGCATAATTCATAGTTATCAGAAATATACAAACATGTTTTTATATATTTAATTATTAATAAAGTGGTGGTGTGAAAGAAACATGCACCTTAATGATTGATGTGTTTATTTTCTTTCATGTTTGTGATGGTGTTCGTTTTTTTGTTGTTGTTGTTTTTTGTTTTTTTTTTTGCATTCAGAAAACATTCACATTCACACTCTCACCTTTCACTTTTAATGAGTGTGTTAAAAATAGTTGAGAAGCATATCAGTAGGGAAACAGGAAAGGACAAGTGTGCTGTGTTGCCTACAATTCAGTTGCACACAGCAATTCTAGCATGTGAAGTCCTAGGTGAGATTTCTTTGAGTTAAGTTTGGAGCAGGGGAGCATCCGTGCAATTGCCCTGAGAACATGGTGTTTTGTACTTCCTGTACAAAGAAACCCAAAGGACACTGCTCAGATTTTACACACCTTGTTGCATTCCGAGTGCGTTTATGACAGCACTTACACTTGCACCGCTCTCTGCCACTCTCTCTGTTTTTCTGTTGCTGACTATTAGTTCTTTGCACTTTTTCTCACTCCCTTTTTCTTTTCATTCTTACAGTATTTCTCTCCCTTATTCTGTTTTAATAGTTCTCTCTCTTTTTAATTATTTTCATTAGGAAAATAAATAAATTGATTAAAAAATCGACAGTGCTATTAATAGACCATTATAGAGACGTCATCTTATCGATTCATGTTATTACATTTTCTACAAAAATTCTCACCGTAATGGTTGGTTGAAGGCAACTGTAACACTATAAATAAAATACCCCACTGTATCTCAAATAAGAGTATGCTTAAAAGTAATACTGTCACTACTTTAATACTAATATACTACGTGTTCTTTTTGCTGTCAAAAATAGTTTGCTTAAAGCAAAAGTCTTAGGGAGACCAACATTATGTTGGAATGGTAGGAAAATTATGTAAATATGTTTTACTAAAATGTAGGCTTGTTGAAGTCTTTAACAAGATGAAACGATGAAATTATTTAGTTGTGCGAACATAACATTTTAAAGCAATAGTTCACCCAAAACTAATATTTTGTCATCAACTCACCCTCACGTTGTCTAAACCTGTATGACTGTGAAATACTAAATTCTAAATTTATTTATTCATTGATGTTTCCTAATCACTTGTTTCAATATATTGAGTAAATGAGTGCTAGGGATTCCAAGCTTCAATGAAAAAGTGTAAGTCAGTGGTTCTGTGTTTGTGAATTAATCTTTAAATGCATTAATGTTTTGCCAATCATTATTACAAATTCGGGTTTTTAGCGACCTGGACCTATATATCCAGCACAGATGGATCTCTAACTTCTGCAACAGTAAAAAAAACTCTCTTGATATTTTAAGAACAATTACAGAAGAATAAAATAAAGCATATTTCGTTACCTTTTGTTAACATCGCCGTCATCCTCAGAGCGCAATTCCACAGTACACTGAGCATCTGGTATATATTCACAATCTCAACCATATTCTTTTGTTTTATGCCTGCGCTAATTATAAGTGAAACATCACGTCATTATTGTCCATCAAACAGTGCCACCTTGAGGAATAAATGTGAATTGCACGTATCTGTAACGAAGCGAGGGAGACGGAAAGTGGGCGGAACTAAATGCAAAGCTTTATTTCTAAACAAAGACATGGTCAAAAACAGGCAGGGTCAGACATCGGCAAACAGGTATGTTAGAGCAAGACACGAGTAATCCATAAGGCAGGCAAGGGTCGATCAGCGGTGAACGTAATCCAGGGGCTAGGCAAAAGAGTAATCCGAAAAACATGCAAGAGATCCACAGGGCAGGCAGCGAAACAGACAAAACGAGAAGACTAGGCGAGAATACAAAACTCAGAAAACCAGACTAGACACACGATAACTTAGAGATGGCTCCGTACGGCAGCTAACACACAGAGAGTGCTAAACGCAGTCCAATACTCTGCCCCTAGCAAAAGGAAGTGCTTATATACAGTGTCTGATTGGGTGCATGTAATCAGCGCAATGGATGATGGGGAACGTAGTCCGGGGTGTGGTGCAACAGTCTGTGTAATGTGAAATGGCAAGGCGACCTCTGGTGGTGAGTGTACTAGTATATAGGACCAGATTCTTGACAGTACTGAATCATTAGATATTTACATATTTTTGTGCACGGAAAATATACTTGCACTATTACATGCCTCGGGTTTGTAGTGACCCTATACACTTTTCACAAAAAATTAATCAAAAAACAGATATTATTTTATATTTTATTATTTTGTTCTTGTTATAATGTATATCTGGGGTCGGCAAGTAGGTTTAGCGTTGGGCCAAAAAAAAAAAAAAAATGCCACTCGATGGCAGTCCAGAACATAGTCAAAGGATAATTTAAGAAATTAATTGATGAAAAATACAACTACATAGGCAACACTTTGACTTACATTTACTATATCTTGGTTGTAAGATGGCACAACTAAACAGTCTTAGTTCGTGACAAGCAATTTAGCTGTCCACACCAGACATGAGTCACGTGACGCCACAGCCATTCAGAAGCGCAGAATTGCACTGCACTCTTAACGAAATAGTTGTATAATCTTTTTCATGAATCATAAACCTTTTTAACATTGTTAAAACTAAATATTGAATGACTTTGTCATGGAAAACACTTGTTGGTTCACAGTTTTAACATGTTTGCATAAATTTATTTTCAAGATCTGAGGTAAACTATCTGTTGTTGCTTTCAGCGTGGCTATAAATGTCACGCAAAATGGTATTCAAACTCACATTAGACACTTTTAACATTGAATAAAGCACATAATCAGTACCTGAGATTATAACTGTCATAGTTTGTGTTGTTGTTCCAGCCGCGACATTGCAGAAATAGAAACTTTATAAAATAGAAATTTTGTGTGTTGCCATCATGGCTAGTTAGGAAAAAACGTCCTTTTATTGCGTGTCCTGGCGTCGCGTAATAGGACACGGTGTTATGTCGTAAGATGTGCACCCTTTACACAGGGTGTGCGTAATCGCGAAATCGACGGTAAAAGTGCTTAACAGCAAGAACAGCAAGCGCTTATTCAAAGGCGATTTGAATAAATTGTAACTGTTGCTGTCATGACAGATCTATTTCAGAACCAGCTGCTATCAAAATAATCTGACTGTGTGTGCGGGGCAGATATTATTGCTGGCGGGCTGGTTTTGGCCCGCAGGCCACCTGTTGCCAACCACTGCTGTATATAATGAATAGATTGAGAAATACTAAGAAAGCTGATGTCAAACTTAAAAAAAAAACAAAAAAAAAAAAACAAGGAGGGAGTGGTGAATGACGTCTTGGCATCTTTATAAGTATGTAAGAGAAGTAGTTATGAATTTCTGAATGAATTATCATTTTAAGTTAGTTTTCCAATAGATGTTTCATCCTGTTCACAGAAAAAAAAATGGTCTGAATGATTTGTTTTTAAATCTGACTGATCTGGTTCTTGGATTTAAGTCTAATTAATACAGACAAACCACTAGAGTGAAAGATTATCAGCAGACACATTTTAAAAGTGTTGGTTTCTTCATTAAACAAAGCTATAGCACCATCAATCTTCAGATGACTTGTAACATAAGTGCAAGTGTTTTTGAAAGAGCCCCCGGTTCTCATTCACTTTCATCATATTGAATAAGTGAGGAAGTTGTACAAAAAATTAAAGGATTAGTTCTCTTCCAGAACAAATAGTTATAGATAATTTACTCACCCCCTTGTCATCCAAGATGTTCATGTCTTTCTTCAGTCGTCAAGAAATTGTGTTTTGGGGAAAACATTTCAGGAATATTTCCCATATAGTGGACTTCTCTCTTGCAAGGTCATTTTCTTAAATATATTAACGTTTATACAGCTTTTAACCACAAATGCTGGTCTTGTCTAGCTCTGCGATGTGCATGTGTCCGGTTCAAGACAGTTACGGTAGGTTGAAAAACTCCCATCTCATTTTCTTCTCCAACTTTAAAATTGTTCTACATCGCTGCAGAAGTACCGACCCAGTGTTCAAGTGAACATGCAAAGATTAAATGCCCTTCAAAAAAAGTAAAAGGTTAATCTGCGATGTAGGATTATTTTGAAGTTGGAGGAGAAAATGACATGGGAGTTTTTTGACATTCCCTAACTGTCTCGAACCGGACGCATGCGCATCACAGAGCTAGACAAGATGAGCATCTGTGGTTAAAAAGTGTATAAATATTAATTTATTTAAGAAAATGACCGATCATTTTGCTAGATAAGACCCTTCTTTCTCTGCTGGGATTGTTTAGAGGCCTTTGAAGCTGCATTTAAACTGCATTTTGGAAAAAAACATAATTTCTTTACAGCTGAAGAAAGAAAAACATGAACATCTTGGATGACAAGGGGGTGTGTACATTATCTGCAAATTTTTGTTCTGGAAATGAACTACTCCTTTTAACCATGATGAAATCTTGTATAGTAGTTACCAGCAACACTGTTGGCATCTATGATTCATGTTTTGTAGCTTTCAACCAACAACCTTGGGATGAAAAAAAAAATAATAAATAAAAAATAAATACATAATAAAATGTTGAAATATAATGGGGAAAAAAACAAAAACAAAACAACAACAAAAAAAATTATAGATATGATACAGTAATAGAAATATGTGCATGTGACTTGCAATAGAAAGAGCCAGTATGTAGTGTTTGAACTTTATTACATTATGGCATTATAGTCTAATTCTGATAATTTCCGTATGTTTGACCATAACCCTCAAAACAAGGATGCCAGTGAAGCAGCAGTTTGGCATTTCAATGTGAAGGAAATGCTGCATAAAGTGCAGTATGTTTTATTTATTTATATATGTATTTATTTATTTATATATTTATTTATTTTTTACAAGTCCTGCCAATAAGTTTTTGATTTCTTTCAGTTTGGCACACACACTTTGTACATCCTGTGCCATCGCTCTCTGCGTTGCGTTATTGACAGCCTGTATAATTCTTAGTACTGGCAGCACTTCATCGGTCAACAACTTTGAGATCGGACCATTTTTGTTCGTCTCAGCAACTATACAGTGTTCTGAAGCAGCTGCGTTGACAGCCGCTGTGCCTCACTGCCACTCAGCATTCTTTCTTTTGTTAGTAACACCTGCAGAAAGACTGGCAGAAGAGTTTTTTTTTTTTCCCTTTCTCTCGCTCTAGTCTGTGGATTTTCAATTGTTTCAAATTAATTGAGAAATATGGATTTTGAGATTTTTAATTGAATTCATTACATTGTGTTTATTCATAATTATAGTGATATTGTTTATTTTTTTATAATGGAGGTGGAACTAATTTTTTTACCAAAAGCTAAAGTGTTTACTGTAATTTCTGTCAGTATTGTTCCACACTGTCAGCCTTTGTGTTTAAGAAGTAATGTATACTCACCACAGCTGCATGTATTTGATTAAAATCAGTGGTAATTTCATTGACAAATAATTTTCGTCATAATTTTTGTCAGCAACATTTTCTCATCAAAGAAAACGAGACGACAACTAAACAAAAAAACTTAAAAGTGTAAAAAGTGTGGCAAATGTATTGACTGTTTTAAAGGGACGGCAGCCTAATTTAGTTGCTATTGTCTGTGGTGTTGATGTTCATAAAGCAACAAAAGAAAGACAGAAAATCACTCACTGCTCTTAACTGAATCGCTTTAGTAGCTCTAATGAAGATTAATCTAAATGTATTTATAGAAATAAATATGTGTGCTTGAAAGAATGAAGAATGTGGTTATAACAATTTGTTATAAAGAATGCATAATTAGTCTGTATAACCATTGGTTTTTCATTGAAAAGAAGACCATGTTCTTGTTTCTTTATGAGAACTAGTTTCATTTAATTTTACATGTTGCGTATCACAGCAGTTAAATCTGTATCTATCATGATAAAACCTTAATATCAAACCTATACAATGAGTTTGATAATTTTAGAGAAATGCTTAATAAATGCATTACACTGTAACTAAAACCATTCGATTTCAAAATCTTATGTTTAGTAGACTAAAATTAGATTAAAACTAAAACAATTCAGATGACTAAAATATGACTTAAAATAAATGGCATTTTAGTCAAAAGACTATGATCAAGACTAAATCAAAATTTGCTGTCAAAACTAAAACTGATTAAAATATAGTAAAAACTGTAAAATTGTAAATTATATTAATTATTAATATTTTAAAATAAGATTTTTTTTTTTTTCCTGTGATGCCAAAACTGATTTTTCAGCAGCCATTTTTCCAGGCAGTTTCACATGATCCTTCCTAATTCACTTTAGTATTTTGGTTGGGTGCTGTAGTTGTGCTGCTTAAAATTTAGCTTACTAAAAAGTATAAATGAAAACATTTATTTGAAATACAGATCTTCTGTAACATGATAAATATCTTTATAGTCACTTTGAGCAATTTGAGTTAGTTTCTTAGGGGAATAAAAAGGTAACACTTTATTTTAAGTTGTCCTTGTTACACGTTACATGTACTTACTATTATAATAACAATTAATTATGCGACATGCAATGCAAGTAACTCTAAGCCAAATATGTACTACATGTAGTTAATTAATTTAAAAAAAAATAATAAATAAATAAAACAAAAAGAAATGTGAGTGGAAATGCCACAACAAATTATGTCCAGTCTTTATAAGGAATTATAATTTGCAAGCAGTTCCTCACATTTCACAAGTTCAACATTTCACAAGTTTCCTAACCTGTTTTTAGAAACTGGCTGAAACTACTAGATTTAGCCAGCAGCCCACGAAGTAATGCAGGCCATGCAGCGTGTCAACAATGGACGCAACATTGTACGACTCCGTTTTGCTCTTTATCTGAGGCAGTAATCAATCTGCAAATGGGCTGTAGAAATTGATTTAAATGCCACTGTATACTGCCTTCAAGGCCCTCTCAGATTAACAATGCTAATTTTCTATGACCTGTATTCATTTGCATGTAAATTTCCAATTCGACTCTGAATATTAGGGGGAGAAGAAAAAACAAAAAAAAAAATCTTTTGACTGCCTAAAACTTACTGGATCACCTCTGGACCAATTATAAACTGCTGTGGATTTCTCTGCTTAATTCCCCTGACGAATAGAAGTCCAGAACGCGGCGTGTTTATTCATACATTGTCTAGCATAGAATTTAAATTTCAATGAAGCGCCGACCGACTGGGCTAATTGGGTAAGGAAGTGCCGCAATCTCGGAGTGCAGCTTGGAATACTGTTGATGTAATTACGATCCATGCCGAAAGTACAGTAGGTGCGTTTGAAATTAATTAACTCCCCTTCTCGAGCTGTAGTTAATCCTAATGTTTCGGATTGTTTTGCTTTTGACAGCTCCCCCCCAATTATGCTGATAGTGAAAGTTAATCAATTCCTCCTGATTTGCTGCCCACTAAATGCTGTGGAACTCATTAGCTTATTAACCTCTGTTTTATATCAAGTGCATTTTGGGGGGCTTTTCCATCCCCTCCAGCACCTCGCTGTGTAAGTGATAGCACCTGTCAAATTACTGTCAGACAATTGGGGCTTATGCCACACTAAATGTCCAGAGACCTCCCGGTCTTTTTAAATGATGCATGTGCGCTAACAAGACCACGCTAACGGCTTGAACGCCTCTTTGCAGGACTTTGTTATGAAGATAATCCGCTCTCTGGAGAGTCCGTCTTCAGTCATCCGTGCCAAGGCCTTCCTTGTGCTTCTGCAGGTCCTTATGAACAACAGAGAGATGCTTCTGCTCTGCTGTAACTCCAGGTAAACACTCTACACAATGAAATCCCATCAACCAGCTGTGCAGGATACATCGACAGAGCGCGCGCATTATAGATCCAGTGAAATGCTTCTGTTCCTCAATAGCGCTGAGAGCCAAATATACACGGAACGGTAAACAAAGACACGGGCACAAAGGAAAAAAAGGATAGATGTTCCTCTTGTGCCCCGTATCCGAGTACAAACACATCATAAACCACACTACCACAATACAATACGTTCCACATATGAATCAGAAAGAGACCGTCAGGGAGATGGAGGTATGGAAACGCATGGACGAAATCAATATCATATATGTTTCATAAATGGTTGGTAGAGAGATGCTTGAGAGGAAAGGAAACTCCAGTGGGTCTGTTGTTCCACTGGATAGTAGCTGTTTTGGTTAAAGATTTGTAAGAGTTTCAGTGACTTTTCTGACTGCAGAAGTTTCACAAAAGTCAGCAGAAAGCTCAGTAGATTTCCAGACATCATTCATACTAGTTTAAACAGCTCTGTCTCATTGCATGTATGGTTATTAAATAGTTTGGCAAATTTATTTAATGCACTTTCAGTTACCAGTTAAGAAGTGAAGCTTTACTTATGCTCTCAGAGAAAGAAAAAAAAACTTTGGGGTGCAGCAGGTCAAGAGAATATCTTTGTGCCATTTTTACCGCTAAAAGGTTCATAGTAGAATGTTAAGGATACATATCACTACCCTTAAGTCAAGTTAACTTTATTACTGTAGTGCTTTATACAATATGGATCATGTCAAAGCAGCTTTGCATTGAATTTGTCCTTTGTGTCAGTATGTCATAAATAGAACAAGGCATCAGTTTATTGGTGAAGATTTGTTGCTCACGCCGTGCTGCATCCAGAATCACTGTTTATGAAAGGTTTTATTGTCCGATCGTGTCCGGTGCAGGCAAGGTGTAAATCCATACATTTTCTGCCAAGTGGTTTACTTAATATTCCCAACCAGGCAACCTCTACGTAATGGAAAATGAGCTGAAAACACAAGCAAACATGTATTATGGAATTTAGTGATCTTTACTGAGATATTCTGCTAAAATAAAAGTGCAGTTCAGCCTTTTTTTTTTCTTTTTTTTTTTGAGCTGTTTGCTGGGACTAAATCTGCAAGCAAACCATGCGAGTTGACATTCTCTTGATTTGTGCTTAAGTGCAATAAAATATTTGAGTAAAATAATTATAATAAATAACTGTTTAAAGGGTTTTTGATTATGGTTTTACTTTTTTACTTTTAGTTAGTGTGTAATGTTGCTGTTTCAGCATAAACAACAATTGCAAAGTTACAACGCTCAAGTGCAAAGGGAGATATTTTCTTTTACAGAATCTGCTTTTTAAGGCCTACAACAAACGGCTAATAGGGACATTGGCTTTTTCCTGGGTTTGTGACATATCAAACCCTTAAATTTACATAAACCCTGCCTCAGGGAACAAACAACAGAGGGGGCAGGGAGCAACATTAATTACCTGTAATGGTAATGGGCGTGACGTATCCAGACAATGTGCACTAGGCAGCTAGCGAATCAAAACACACTAGGCCAGCTAACCAATCTGAGCTCATTTCATATTGTGAAGGCAACAGTCCGTTTTCATGAGAACGGGTACAGTGGTGTAGAATATATATATATATATATATATATATATATATATATATATATATATATATATATATATATATATTTATTTATTTATTTATTTATTTATTTTTTAAACAAAGCATGGACATGCATACAGTGCACCACATAAACACATATCAAGCCTCTGAAAATATGTGATTGACCACACCTTTAAAGGAGTAGTTCACTTCCAGAACAAAAATTTACAGATTATGTACTCACCCCATTGTCATCCAAGATGGTCATGCCTTCCTTTCTTCAGTCGTAAAGAAATTGTTTTTTAAGGAAAGCATTTCAGGGATTATCCCCATATAGTGGATTTCAGTGGTGCCCGGGAGTTTGAACATCCAAAATGCCGTTTCAGTGTAGCTTCAAAGGGCTCTAAACGATCCCAGCCAAGGAAAAAGGGTTGTATCTAGCAAAACAATAAGTCATTTTCTAAAAAAAAAATAATAATAATAGAATAAAATGTATATACTTTTTAACCTGAAATGCTCGTCTTGTCTAGATCCGCCATGCGCATGCACACTCTGTGTGATCCAATTACAATTAGGGTAGGTCAGAAAACTCCCATCTCATTTTCTCCTCCAACTTCAAAATCATTCTACATCGCTGTTTTACCTTTTTTTGTAAAGGGTGTTTGACCACCTTTGCATGTTCACTTTGTAAACACTGGGTTGGTACTTCTGCATCGATGTAGGATGATTTTAAAGTTGGAGGAGAAAATAAGATTTTTTGACATATCCTAAATGTATTGACCCGGATTACACAGAGTATGCATGCGCATGGCAGAGCTAGACAACATGAGCATCTGAGGTTAAAAAGTAAATACATTTTTATTTATTTATTCATTTATTTTTTAGAAAGTGACCGATTGTTTTGCTAGATAAGACCCTTATTCCTCTGTGATTGTTTAGAACCCTTTAAAACTGCATTTAAACTGTATTTTGGATGTTCAAACCCACAGGCACCATAGAAGTCCACTATATGGAGATAATTCCTGAAATGTTTTCCTCAAAAAACAACTTCTTTACGACTTAAGAAAGAAAGGCATGAACATCTTGGATAACGACAAGGTGAGTACATTATCTGTAAAACTTTACTCTGGAAGTGAACTACTCCTTTAACTACTAATGTGCAGCTCTGTGTAAGAGTTTATTCATTTTGATACCAGTTCGCTTCAGTTCTAAGCAGTTGTACAGAAAGCAGCGATGACGTTCATTATTCAACTCAGTTCAACATGTAATTCAGCTGTAAAGCAGCTCTACAAAAGGGAGCAGTGCCATCATTCAGCTTAATTCAGTTTAAGCTTTGTTTGGGTAGTTGATAAAAAGTTCTGCTGCAGAAATTAGAGTTTATACATGAAATTCAGAGATGATAGATTTGCTCTAAATGCAGCATGAAAACTTAAATAGATGAGTATTATTCTCTCATCCTTCAAAGCTCTCTCTGCTGCCAATGTCATTTCCTCATACAGGTGCATTTTAAAAAAAAATGAATATCTTTAAAAAAAAAAAAAAAAACAGTAAAACATTTTTTTTTCTTTTTTAATAATTTTGACGATTAGAGCTTACAGCTCATGACAGTCAAAAATCCAGTCTCAAAATATTAGAATATTTCCTAAGACCAACTAAAAAAAAGGATTTGCAAAACAGAAAAGTTCAAGTTCTTTAAAGTATGTCCGTTTATGCACTTAATACTTGGTGGGGGCTCCTTTAGTACAAATTACAGCATCAGTGAGGTGTGGCGTGGAAGCGATCAGCCTGTGGCATTGCTGAGGCACTATTGAGCCTTCAGATTGTCTGTATTGTTGGATCGACTGTTTCTTATCTTTCTCTTGGAAATATCCTATAGATTCCATGTGGGGTTCAGGTCAGGCATGTTGGCTGGCCAATCAAGCAGAGTAATATCATGGTCAACAAACCACTTGGAAGCAACCATTTGTGTGGTTTCAAAGAACAAGAGATTTTACACGGAATTTATACTGTAGGGAAGGTCATTTAATAAAACTCAAATGTAAATTTTCTATATTATTTTGAGATACTGGATTTTTGACTTTGATGAGCTGTAAGCTCTAATAATCAAAATTAAAACAAACAAACAAAACAAAACAAAAAAAAAAAACAACTTTTGAAATGTTTTACTTTACATGCAGTGAACCTAGAATATGACGATTTGTGAAATAAGTTACAAAAAAAAAAAAAATATGATTCAAATTTTTTGAGATGCACCTTGTATAGGATTAGTAGAAAAGTGATTTTGGTTGAAGATACTTTGATTATATATTGTATGTTTTGTGTTTTTAGAAGCTACTGAGTGCAGCCTGGTTATGGGTGTTAACAAACAATAATTGAAGTTTGAAGTTTATGTACTTTTCTGCTTAGTAATACTGAGATTTAATTATAGCTACAAGTACATTGAAAGATAAAATTGCACGAAAAAAACATAAAATACAAAAACACCTGAAAAAATATAAAAACTAAATTTCCGGAACATTCGATAATATTACTCCAAAAATAATAAAAGATATACATTTGTACATATATACAATTGATTATTTTAATAGTTTTATAGTTGTGTACAGTATTTTTATATACTGGATACAAGCTCAAAATCAACTGCAGGAGCATTTTTCTGTTCACTGCAGATGCTGTGAAAGTGTGTTTAACGTGATGACAAACGTTATGATTGTTCGTCACCATCTGCCGGTCTGCCTGACAGCGTCTGATGCATCATGTCAATGCTAACCGGCAGAGCATGTGCTGTAAATATTTCTGCGACTGACCAGTGAAGTAATAAGGAAACTACACTCACTGCATGCTGTAATTTGACTTGCATTCAATATAAAGAAATATTATACAACTGTATCAAATATATAACAACCTACACATTTCTAAAACCATTTCCTATATATATATATATATATATATATATTATTATTATTATTATTATTATTATTATTCTCTTTTCTGCGGAACGTAAGAGAATACATTTTGAGTTCTATTTTTGTTTGTTTTTGCCCTGTACAATGGAAGTCAATGGTCACTAAAGCATTTTGGCAACATTCTTCAAAATATCATTTATTTATTCATTCAACGTTTATTTAACTATCTGTTTTACTTATTTTAAATAAACTGAGTGAAATTTATATTAAACAAAAATAAAATACAGTGACTAAAATATATTGGTAATGTAAAATATTTCTTAAAGGTGAAGCATATCCCACTGTAATGTGCAGAGGCCGCTGTAAGTGACACATTAATAATAGATTTAGAAAAATAATAATAGATAATAAAATAATAAAATAATAGTAGATAAAAAAATCTGAAACTTTGTGGCACTTTCAAAAAAAAATATAATAATAATAATAAATAAAATCACAATACCATTTCTGGAAAATTGGTTTCTCTAATCCATCTCCTTTTGGCTTTGTAGCAGATTGGCTTGACCTCTAACTGTGAAACCAATGACAGAAACAGGCCGACCAATTTAAAACCCGTTACTTTTCCCATCACTGAGTTTCTTTCCTTGAATCTTACATAAGAAGACTGGATCTTGAAACTGATCTCATTATTCCTTTTGTATGTACATCTTCAGAATACAACCGGTCATTTTCTTTAATCATCTTCTCCTAATTCATTTATATTTAATTTGAAGCCAGTCTTGAACAGCTGAAGCTCCTAATTGGCCTCATCACTGTCTTACAAACACAGGATGTCTGTCATCACTAGCGTTTCCTCTGCAACAAGCCCGGGAACGAGATGTGCTTTCTCTTCTTGCACTCTCTCTCTCTCTTCCTCATTTTCTCCATGTACCTCCGAGTCCAAGCAGTGCCGCACTGATGGAGTATGTCAGGACTGACCCAGCGTTCCATCTCCCAGAGTGAGAGCGTTTCTTCGCTGTTCTCATAAACACTTCTCTAATTAGCTGTGCGGCGTCTGCTGCATGCAGCCCTGTCAGATGAGTGCTGCAGCCTGCCTCAGACGTGTCAAACCGGACACGTTGTGCCCAGCCCCTCTCTGGTCTGAGCAGACACATGGAGTTCTCCCAGCTCCCAGATAAGGGGATGTTTTTAACTCAATGAGACGGCAGCAGAGCTCAGAGGTAGTGAGGAGATGTCTCTGTTCTAGGATTGGTCCTCTGGAGGTTTCTGATGGAGGAGGGGTTGGAGCTCCGCTGGAGTTTTTAATTTGAACGTTGAGATAAGAATGTTTCATTTTAGAGACCGCAGAAATGGCTTGGCAGAATATCTGCATTGTAGAAAACAGTTTTATAGCAGTGGTGATAAATATTAACCGCTACTGCTGTTAACTGATATTTCTAACTCCATTATACTCTAACAATGTGTTTGGGGGATATTATTCATATTTGTTGTGCTTCCTTTGAGCTTCACATTGAAAGCTTTATGATTTAGGCCTGTTTTATGGACTATGTCTCGTACAGCTGAGTTACCGATGAGGATAATATTCTGCAGCATGGGAAGTCAGTGGGTTGCTAGAGTGTTCTGGGTAATTTTAAGTGGTTACTTGTTTAAATTGAGAAAAAGCCTACCCAAAAAACTTCTGATTTTCTAGCTCTTGCTTGGTAAAGGTGCAGTTACATTTGAGAAATTTCACAGGTGAAAAATGTCTGTTGTCAATAGTGTAGTGGTGCATAAAGTCACTTTCAAACCAAGTAAATTTATGTTGGTTAACACGGCCAATTTAAACACGAGCAAAACGAACTGTGAAATTTCACTGAGCAATAGTAAATGCAACTGCACCTTGTTGATTGTTGTTGATCTTAACTTTTAGTTAACATACAGTTAACTGCTGTTGGCATTTCCACTAATTATAGTTTATTTGAAATCGGAATTGTGGCTTCTCAGTGTACTGCACTGTACAAATTGAAGCACAAAAATATAGCTGCAAGCAGCAATTACCAGGGTTCAAGTGCTTTACGGCATTTAAGCACATGTAAAAGACATGATTTAACAAGCCTGTAACCACCTAAATCAATGATTTAAAAAAGCCATTTGCCATTTTTGGCAAATCCAGGGAATTTATCATAGAAATATGTATTTTAACATTTATAACTATTACAGCACCAGCTGTGGTCCGATTTCCCTAAAACTTTGCATGTGCTCACCAGGTTTCATGAAGTTTTGAGTTTTCCTTTAGGCTTTATAGGTTTTTGGGTACATTTTGACAGGCCCCTTTTCTAAACGACCCTATTATATATTCCCAGAGGGTAAATTTCAACATTGTCTTTGATAATTATTGACCTAGAGAATCCAGAGAATTGTACTGCAGTGTGTTTTTTTTTTCAGGTTGGAGCGAAAACCAGGATTAGCAAGAAAGTTTTTTTTTAACGCCTTCTGAATCATTTAACAAACAATTTCATTGACAGCAGTGGTTCTAGAAGCAAAGTTGTCCAGAATGAGGGGTTCTATCGTATGATACGAATATCGCGGTGTGAAAAAAAAAAAACATGCAATGTACAATCATTAACACCCTGGAAAATGCGATAGCACCCCCCCAGTGGCTAATTTCTTTCAAATTTTTTACAGACCTTTGGGGCCATGAGTCAAACAGGCCCACCGAGGTTCCTTCCAGACGGTCTCCGTTAACCTTGTCTAATAGGTGCTCAAACTTCATCGGCCAATGGCGGCCATGTATTTTTGAGGTGTGCAAATGTCCTTATAGACACTTGTGGCACTTTGGGCCTAGACTGTGCACAGCGATTTTCATGTTGATAGGACTAACACCGTGTCTACACTGGACGTGCTAGTTGTCGCGCCGCGTCGCACCATGCCACACCACGCCACACCGTGCCACAGCAACTAAAGTCTGTCTACACTGGAAGCGACAAAGCGACCGCTACGAACCATTTGAACTTTGTGTGAGCTCATCATAAGTAGAATGCGGTAGCAGTTTACTGTCGGGGATTTGTTGTGTCGTGCCGCGCCGCATCCGGTGTAGACAGCATCAATGATTATAATGGGTTCTACTGTATTTTGCCGCGTCGCACCACGCCGCTCGCATCTGGTGTAGACACAGTGTTATGGTTGCATAAGTATAGCCATTTTTTTTTCTTATTTTACTAAAAGTGGCTCTGCCCCTTTTGAACATTTTGGCATTCAAGTCGAAAGTTCAACTTTTTTCAGTAATGGTTATTCACTCTCCAGATAATCTTTCTGCACTGGTTTGGTTCCAGTCAGGAAAAACCCAGGACTAGTTCGCAAAAGTATGTTTTTCAAAAAATCCAAAATACCCAAAACTTTCGCCAGGCTCGTGATCAAATTTTAGGGATGCATTCCGGCCAAGAATTCCAACGACAAAAGACACTTGAGCCTGCAACTGACCATGGCGATTTTGCACTTTTGATCACTTTAGCGCCCCCGTCAGTCCGATTAGGGCGAGCCTTGGTCACGTTGTCGGCGGGTTGAGTACCACCATCCCTCTAAGTTTTAAGTCTCTACGATCTACGGTTTGGTCTGCATGAACAGTTTTATGTGTAGATTACTGATCTTTGGCCATAATTACCATAGGGTTTCAGTGCTGCATGCTTGAATCCCTAAAAATGAATGTATTAAAGATGACTGATTCAGTTCAGTATTCAAATATTACAAATTATATTTTCAAATATTCAGATATAGCATGATTATGTTTGGCTAGACAGTGGTTATTGCGGTTGGAAGTGTTAATGGGAAACGTTTCTAAGAAATGTCCTAAGAACAAATCTATATTGACAAACTAAAACGAAAATATAGTTAGTCCTCCTAAAATTGTAAGTGTAAGATGTACTCTTATGTTGATAATTAGGAGTCCTCACATGATCAGATTTTCTGATGAATCTGGCTTTCCATTATACTTTTAAGTCTAAGTTGTTCATACTGTAAGTTGCTAGCTGCAGCTATGTTACTACCTCTATATGGACAAAAGTATAAAACAGACAGAAGTTTATAAATAACCAACTAGTCCAACAAACCCCCAAAAGACTGTATGTATGAAAAGTACAAAATCACACGAAAAACAAAATCACACAAACTTACTTGTTGTTGTCAAGTAAGTTTTACTCATAATCCCCTTGACACTGGTGTAAAATGTCATACAGTTATTGTCCCTCATAACTGGTAGTCTATAAGTAAACTTAATTTACTATTTTGACTTGGCCTACTCAAAACTCTTTTCTTTTAAGTCAAAATACTCTCTCACCTTGTTTGTCTACCGAAACATGAACATTTCTTTGAACACACTGAGAGTAACACAGAGTAAACAAACACATGCAAGCTTTGAGGTTTTCTGCTGCAGATATACACTTTTCAAAATAATGTGTTCTTTTTAAAATGAAACATTAACAGGGGAGTGATTTGAAAAAAAAGGTTTTGTAAAAATATAATTTATTGTTGCCTAAATGGCTAGTATTTCCATCTGTTTGCAACCCCATTAGCAGCAATAACTGCAAATGAGCAGTTATGATAGTTTCACCAGTTACACACTGTGGAGGAATTTTGACCCACTCCTCCTCAGAGAACTGTTTCAGCTCAGTGATATTTGTAGGCTTTCGAACATGAACTGCATGTTTTAGGTCCTGGCTTTTATGTTGTGGAATATTGTCTCGCTGCATGATCCAACTGTGCTTCAGCTAGAATTCACAGATGGATGGTTTAACATTCTCTGCAACACAGCAGAATTTATGGTTCTTCAACTACGACAAGACATCCTGATGCACAAAACCATTCCCAAAACATTCACTTTTCAATTCGTCTGTCCATAAGATGTTGTTCCAGAACTCTTGAGGATCATCCAAGTGCAAATCTGAGACAGGTTTTAGTGTTTTCTTGATTCTTCCTTGCTAGTCTGCCATGGTTCCCATTTTTCCTGAGGGTAGAGTCATGTACACTGACCTTAGCCGAGGCCTAAGGATTCGTTGAATGTTTGTTGTGATATCCCAGGCTACTTGGAGAGATATTTATTTATTTCATGTTTAAATTCACCTTAACTACATTGTGGAAACTGAAAGGGTCTTTTTTTAAAGCATTTGCGACTGTTTTCATGAATGGGTTAATACAAATATGAGGCTGATCTGGTTGTTGGTTACTGCACATTAAAAAACAGCTCAAAATGAAATATTGATACTCTTACCAGGTTATTTTATTGACTGGCTGCTAGTAAAGGAAATTTGAGCGTCCTTGGTTTAGCTGGAGCCGTTTTCTTGCATCACCGCCTCGTGCTGCCCACTCTTTAGATTAGATTCCATTAATCAGAAAATCTAGTCTATTTTCTGTACAGCAGTAGATCTAAAGCTGCTCCCAGAGACCCTCATCAGTTCTCAAAGGAGGTCTGTCTGCGCTCTGACACACCTAATTCATATAATCAAGGGTTTGATAATTCACTGATAAGTTGAAAATGTTGCCTCAGAGCAGACAAAGACCAAATATATGACCCCATTCTGTGGGTCTATAAGAGCCGGTTCACAAATCACTGCATTACAGCTCAAACTGTCAGGATAACAAAGAACCGCTAGGGAATAAAATGTTACCCTGTCAGTCCTGTTGTTCCCAGTCATTCAGTCAAAAAACGATCTTGCGTAGGATTCCAATTATAACCGTACGCATGTAGACCCGTTCGCGCACAGCAGTCCAGGCGCCCAGTAAATGTAATTTATTGTGAAAGTCACTGTTCCCTTTCCTCATTTCTATTCTTCCTCAGGTAATGTGGCGGCCGGCTCGCCGTGTCCGACTAATAAAGGGCTGCTTGATCCTAACATCTCGGAATAAATGGTTTTGTAAATCATGCTCATGTCTCCGGATTTTCATTTTCTCCCACGTGCCTCCTCACCTACGAGCACTGAGTATCCCTGACATCCGGCAACAATTCATTCTGAGAGAGGGAAAATGATAGCCTTTTGGGAGAAGGAAATTTATTATAGGCTAATCCAGTCTGGCGGCAACAGTACTCTGAGGCGTCGGTGCACTTGCAAATACCAAGGTTGTCATTATTGCCCCTCTCCTGTCAGTAAGCGGAGATGTGTTCAGTTTTCTTGCTCGCTATATGGGCGCTCTTGTGATGAAATTATATTATTGTGTATTTTAGATTTGTGGCAAAGATTGAATATTGGGCAAAACATGAAATTACTCAAGTGTATCAAGGCAAATACTAATTATGCTAGAGAGAAGCCTCAATTGTGTTCATAATTACAGTTCATGATAATATGGTATGTGAAAAGAGCTGTTCTTGGGTGTTTACTTAAAAAGTAAAAAAAAGAAACAATTTTAAATCACTCGTATTAATTCTCAGAAAAGGGGTTATAAACCAAAATTTCCAAAATGTTTATGGATCTGGTCTGCTGGGACCAAAGTCTTTAGAACTTAATAATAAACAAATATTTCTATTATATTTGCTTATAATCTTTTTTGATTGATTGAATTACCTAGTCAACCATGTTACCATACATTATTCACTCTCTTTTCCCAATTTTAAATGTAATTTGTTGGTAATATTTACTTAAGCTGAACGCACATTAATTAATAACAGTTTGCCCAGCTAATAAAAAGGAATTTCGCAAGAGGACTAGAAGGCAGCATTATAATAGACAAGAGTAACAGCTTGCAAGGTAACATGGTGGACGGCAAAGTTGCAGCAGCAAGATTAGTCAGTAGCATTTTAGCAACTTAAAGGGGTCATCGGATGCCCATTTTCCACAAGTTGATATGATTCTTTAGGGTCTTAATAAAAAGTCTATAATATACTTTGGTTAAAAATTCTGGTAGTGTAAAACAACTTGCTAACTAGCACATTATAAGGAAAGGCGATCACATAGATTCATAAAAAACCCTTATACTCACTTCTGCTGTAAGTGAAGCTGGATCACGAATGATTCGCGTGAACATAGACGGACATATGTAGATCGGGAGGTGCATTCCCTTCATAAACAAACGTAATCCACTGCATCTTTAGCAGCTCAGATGTCAGGAGTAAATGATGACCACTACATTCATTATTACATCCAGCAACACAACACCTCAATCGCTCAATTCTTGTCTAACTTACATCCGTGCTCCGGCATCAAAATATGGAGGTTGGACTGTTGGACCATTATAGGGTAGATTTGTACATGCACTGCAAACACACATTCGAACAACATGTAAAAGTGAACTTAGCATCCGATGACCCCTTTAAGGCTGAACTAAACGACACAACTTTTAAAATCTGAACAGATTTTTAAATCACTAGGCATCATACACTTACCGACTTTGTAAATAGTGACAAAGGAAAACTGGCCATCATAAACTACAGGATCAAGAATCACACTCTATCAGACTTTAAAGTTGTTCCGATCACAACAAACTTATGCGGAAACGTACACCTTGTTGCTAAGAGACGCTTGAGAAATGAAAACAATACTTTCTGAAATCGGCTGAAAATATCAAACAATTTTGATATTCTGAGCTGATAATCTTATGTTAAACGTAAAAAGGAAAGCACATGGCTCCATAGCGTCATCACTTTGCAATGTCACATTGACCATCATTTGTCAGTGCCTCACTCCTCAAAGTGTAATGAGCATGTAGATGACACGAAGCTGCTGACGTTAGCCAAATTATAAACAGATGGGCGCTATTTGAATCGGTTCCTATGGAGACCAAAACAGAAGAGCATCCAATCGGAAGTTAGAATTCGTAATGGCGGCGCTCATCATTTAGTCAGGAAAAAGGTCTATACTACACGATTTTCTATGAAATCACTAGGGCTGTCAGTTTAGCACGTTAACTTAATTAATTGGTTTTGGAAAAAATAATGCAATAACAATATTTTTACGCAGTTCATGCACTGACCCCGCCCCCATACATGCAGTTAAAATGTAAGATGTGGGTGCAAAAAAGTCCCTCTATGTCTCATAAATAAATAAATGAATATATATATATATATATATATATATCACACATAACATGATATCACACAGGCAGCAAGAGCAATATGACACGAGTGCTGATTTTGTCCTGATCTATCACAAGCTTAAATGCGATTTTATACAACAGTTCAGTAAATAAGAAATTTATATTGTGTTATATTTTAAACATAAACACAAAATTATGTGTTTTTGCTCAATTTTACGGAGACCATATTACCTTTGAAGTCATAGCAGAACGGTGGTGTTTAGTTTTTGAATGAATCCACGTTTTGAATGAATCGTGTGAACCAATGATTCAAACGTTCATTCATAAAGAGAGCTGTTTACTTAATTTCTGAATGAATCAGCTGTTTGAACGAATCTAATCCAATGAGTAAATGACTCCTAAATACATTTTTTTTTGGTTGCTTTCATCATATGAACAAAAAATACTGATTTCCTCAAAGTATCATCTTTTATGTTCCATAGTTTACGTTGGGTCATTGCAGCCCAAATGTGTAATAAATTAATTTAATCAAATAAAGTATTTCTTTCTAAAGCTACAGTTTGTAATGTCTACTTAATATTTTGTCGTTTAACACAAAAAATAGCTTTAAATAATATTTTGTGGGTATTTTCACAGTCAAATTTCTTTTGAGATTAATTTGATTTAATTATAATGACAGCCCTAATGAATACCTATGAACACTAGTGGCAGTAAAACCCCAACAATTTTTATTTGTGTGGTTCCTTTTACATTACTATGTTATGACCTCAAAACATACTTACTAATACATTTTAAAATAATACATATTGACACCTACATCACAAAACCAGTTCCTTATGTATGACTTCCTCAGTGTAGTAAACTTGCTCTGTAGCTCATCTGGTACAACATTGCACTTGCGATGTGGATCGCTTGGGTACAAGTCCTGTGAAACACTAGTCGTGACACTCAATAAAACAGTTTATCTCATATTTACTTTTGTTCAGACTGTCGGTTAGGTTTAAGGTAGGGTTTAATTTCTGAACTGCCATAATTCGTGCAATAATCAAAGTAATAAAATGTTGCTAAATTCACATTCATCAGTTTTTTAGAAATTTTTGTTTGTTTGTTTTTCAATAAGCTTGTTGAATTTTAAGGTAGGGCTTAGTGAAGGGTCACCACTTCAGAAGAGGTTTTAGGTGACCTGCCAGAGTTTAAGTTGGGATATGTCTTTTACAAAGGCAAAGTACAACTTCTGCTTCTGTTAAAGTTGGACATAAAATTTGTTAGATTACTGAAATGAAAAAGAAAAATGGTGTCTAATAACTCTTTGCACAGCCTGGGCTGTGTGGTTTTATCCCATCACTTTTATTAACACTGAGAAGTATAAGAATTATTCCTTTGAACTCGAAGCTCAATCAAACGAATTACACACCTGAAAATGCTCTCTCTTCAAATTACTCCCAAGATTCTAAGAGATGAGCTTTGCTTTAAAGCTGCTGTCAATTAAGAGTGTAGCTCTGTTCTGCTTGACCCTGAAAGAAAGACTTGGCTGAAGAGAAAATGAGAACTGGAAGGCTGCGGTAGATTACAGCACAAATGACATTCAAAGCAATCAATCGGATTTCTTAGTTTTGATGTTCTTTGTGTTTCTTTTATACTGGTATGACTGAGAATGATGTTGTCTTTGTATTACAAAAGTTGTCAGTTTTGATGGCGATGATGATGATTAGTGTTCTGAGATACGCACATAGTTAGTGGTGCTGTTATAGTGCTCATAATTTTATACTGCTCATAAATAAAGGTTTGAATGCTGATGCTCATGCTAGTAGTTCACCAGGTGGAGACAGGTTGCGATCACGTATTCATCCCTATGTACAAATAGAAAACAAACAAGCGTTGGCCTAAATCTTCTCTGCATAGGTTAGAAGAAATCCAATTCAGCCATAAGCTCCAATGAGTTTATATTTCTCTCTCAAGGGAACAATTCATTGGGCTGCAGCTTTTCAACACATTGAAACACACATCACATAGAATCAATGGAGGTCACCTACACAGCCGTCAAGCTCAATCAGACTAATCTAAGAATAAACAGCATGCTCTGCAGATGAGCTCAATGCCAGGTAGGATTGGGAATGTAGCCTACACACTCCAGTTTGTATTTTATTCTGCTTAATTTCTGAAAACTGATTGTGAAATGCAAAGCCGTATTGTTTGCAATCCTTGCATCAGTGATCATTTATTTGCTGAGAGTATGTTATTAAATAATTATATCACAAGGAATCAAATACTACTTGATCTTTTGAAATAAGCGATCAGCATACAGTACTATGAAAACATACTGTAACTTTGAGCTCAGCTCTGAGTACAGAAAGACCTATTCAAGATCTAAAAATGTATTGTTCTTAACGTCCTCTACTTTCTGAAGTTAGCTAAATGAATAACGTTCACATGCCACTGATGACTCTTTTTTTTTTTTTATATATTAATTCTATTTAATTTTAATATTTGTCACATTGTTAAAATTGTGACAAAACAGTGACCACACACTCCCATAAAGCATTGCAAATGGCCTGAGTTTATTCTCCCGTCACTCTCAAACAACATTTATACACTACCAGTCAACAGTAAGATTTAATAGATGTTTTAATGTTTTTAAAGAAGATTCTTCTGCTCGTCAAGCCTGCATTTATTTGATCCAAAGTACAACAAAAACAGTAAAATTTAGAAATATTATTACTACTTAAAATAACTGCTTTCTATGTCAATATATTTTAAAATGTAATTTATTCCAGTGATTTAAAAGCACCATTTTCAGCATCGTTACTCCACTTTCCAGTGTCACATGATCCTTCAGAAATCGTTCTAATATTTTGATTTGCTGCTCAAAAAAAGTATTATTATTATTATTATTATTATTATTGTTAAAAACAGTATAATATTTTTAGGTTTCTTTGATGAGAAGAAAGTTCAGAAGAACAGCATTTAACTGACTTTGAATCTTTCTATTCATCAAAGAACCCTGAAAAAAAAATGTATTCAGCTTATGTACTCGACTGTTTTAAATATTTAGAATAATAATAATAATGTTTCTTGAACAGAAAATCAGCATATTAGAATGATTTCTGAAGGATCATGTTACACTGAAAGACTGGAGTAATGCTGAAAATGTAGATTTAATCGAAGGAATAAATTATGATTAAAATATATTAATAGGAAACAGTTATTTTAAATAGTAAAATATTTCGAAATATTACTGGTTTTGCTGTTTTGGATCAAATAAATCCAGGCTTGGAAAGCCGAAGAGAATTCTTAAAAAAAAAAATAAAAATAAATAAATAAAAATAAAAAAAAAATAAAAATCTCACTGTTCAAAAATGTTTGGCTGGTAATGTATATGCATATATTTGAATGGTATTTAATACTATTAAGTTTCATACCTGAATCATTTTTCTGTGATTCATGGAGTGAGTGTTTTAATTAGAATCGCAAATTGCTAATAAAAGCTGTAAAGTGTCATTTTTCGAAGCACCAAGGCCACTGAAATAGTATGTGGTTAGTGATGCATTCTTTTGGACTTGTCAGTGAACTTGCAATTAATGGACAAGCCTTGTTACTAATTTTGAAAGTGTTCGTGGAAATGGTTATAAAATTCTTCAACACTACTAACATTATAAATGGACTTCTATGGAACATAAATGAAAACGATCCCTTTTACTGTTTTATCGCAATGATTTAATATAATGATTTTTTTGCACTGCTGTTGTACTGCTTTCAATTGTATTGTCGCACATTTCTGTTTACTGGACGTTGAGCCGTTTAAAGCTTTTAGTTTTGTTGGCACTTTCAATATCGACTATTCTCGGAAGAGTTTTACCAAGAATATCCCTGAGCACAGAACTTCTGTGTTAATTACAGAGCCAATTACAATTCAATAGCGTCAAGTCACTGAGCAACTAATTCAAAGAGAAGATAAAATCTTTCATTATTGAGGTTTGGTCATCCAAACAAGCTTTCTTAAATGATTTTAATGCTAATTTTAGCTTGTGCTGTGATTTGTATGGCCAGTGCAGCTTTAATACAGTAGGTATTTGCAAGGTTTGCATTCAGGTCCCAGTTCTCCTCTTTGTTGAGTGTGCTAGTTAAGTAGGCGATTGCTCTCTCATTGGAGTTTAATCCAGTGTGTTCCCTCTAGTCCTCTGTTCAAACTTACTTTCAGCCTCTGGTATAATTGCTGGGTGCATTTCCTTCCCACACTGCTGGGCTCTGTGCAATTTTCTCACTGTTTGCTTTTTCATCCGTGTCTAATTTGAGAGACGCGCCTCAGCAGAAACGTGTGTGTGTGTGTGTGTTTGTTTGTGTGTGCTGGTTTGCGTGCTTGTGTGTGTTATGAGGGGCTGGGAGGAACTGACTCGCTTGCGGGGAAATGTTGAGGCACTGATTGTATAGAAGTGTGCAGTGCTGGTTGCAAACAAGTTAATTAACAGTGTTTCTTAATTAGCATGGGCTTGAGGGCAGAGACGGGCTGTCACTTCTGGTGCTGTGGATCTCACCCTCTCACAATCTCATTTCTCTCACTTAGAGGAGAGAAGGAGAGAGGAGAGGTTGATCTTGACAAGCTATTTTTAAAGACATTTCTGCACTGCTGGCAGAGTTGCACCTTTACTGTAAGAATAGTGATTGAATGATCTTGGAACATCTTAGATCCTGCAATTAATTTAATGAGTACTACACAGTGTATCTGGATAGACTTGATGTTGAGCCAACATTTAAAGCTGTTTTATTCCAGAATTTAGCAAAATGTGCTCACACTTTATTTTAAGGTCCAGTTAACTGTTACTGTTAACTATTTAACTATCTATCAACTGACTTTTTCCTCAATAAACTCCTAATCTGGTGCTTATTATTAGTAAATAAGGTAGTTGTTAAGGTATTAGGTAGGATCAAGGATGTAAAATATGGCCATGTAGAATATGTGCTTTATAAGTAGTGCTGGGCGATAAAATGATAATTATTATGCAGCAATATGAATTTCCTCTATAAACGAAAACAAGAGTTCGATAAATGTTTGATGTAATGTTTAAAGAGCGCTGGTCAAAGCGCGTCACTCGGACTGTTTATCCGCTCGGATGAAAGTTCAAATGGCGGCATGACGTGAATTTACTAGAGCAGATGCGTTCACTCGCTGATGAGTCTTGGTCACTAAACAGCGCCAGTGTGAAGCACTTCATTTCAGTGAAGAACGCAGGTAACTCGGTTTATAGCCAGATGAAACAGTGCTGACAAACAGGTGAAACACCTTGCACAATGATACAGTATCTACAAATCTCCCTAATTTACCATAGATTTTATTAAAATAATTAAAGGAGAAGTCCACTTACAGAGCAAAAATTTACAGATAATGTACTCACCCCCTTGCCATCCAAGATGTTCATGTCTTTCTTTCTTCAGTCGTAAAGAAATTATGTTTTCTGAGGAAAATATTTCATTTTTCTCAATATAGTGGACTTCTATGGTGCCCCGAATTTGAACTTCCAAATTGCAGTTTAAATGCGGCTTCAAACAATCCCAAATGCAGTTGCAAACGATCCCAGCCGAAGAAGGGATCTTATGTAGTGAAACAATCACTTATTTTCATAAAAATAATATAGTTTATATAGTCTTTAATATTGAAAACTTGTCTTGCTCCGTCTGATTTTTTTTTTTTTTTTTTTCGGTACATGACAGTTAGGGTATGTCGAAAAACTCCTAAACTCTCATGTTCTCCCTCAACTTCAAAATTCTCCTATATCACTATTTTACCTTTTTTGTTAAGGGTGTTTGATCCTCTTTGCAAGTTCTCTTTGCAAAGACTATGTCGGAACTTCTGCAGCGATGTAGGATGATTTTGAAATGATTTTTGAAGTTGAGGGAGAAAATACGATTGGAGTTTTTCAATGTGTCTTGAGCCAGAATACAGAGTTCAGGGAGTGCAAGGCAAGACGAGCATTTAAAATTAAAAAAGTACACTGTAAAGAATAAAAAACACAATTTGTTGAGTCAGCTTAAAATAATTTGTTACCCTGCTGCCTTAAAATTTTAAGTTCAGTCAACTAAAATAAGTTTAGTCAACTTGAAATGTTAAGTTGTTCTAAGTAACAACTCATATATTTGTGTTTGCTAAACTTAACAGATGGGTAAGTAACCCAGCTGCCTTAAATTTTTAAGTTGATTCAACTCAAATATCTAAGTTAACATTTCAAGTTGAATAAACTTTTTTTGAGTTGACTGAACTTAACATTTTAAGGCAGCCAGCTTACAAATTATTTTAAGTTGACTCAACAAATTATTTTTTACAGTGTATTTAAATTGTATATTTATAAGACCCTTCTTCCTTTGCTGGGATCGAATCAAATCCGCACCATGGCAGTCCATTATATGAAATGTTTTCCTCAAAAAACATAATTTCTTTATGACTGAAGAAAGAAAGACATGAACATCTTGGATGACAAGAGGGTGTGTTCATTATTTGTACATTTTTGTCCTGGAAGTGGACTTCTCCTTTAATGTAGACATTTATTAAATGTTTTATTATTATTATTGCCATTATTATTATTATTATTATTATTATTATTTTGTGATTAAACTATAGCATTTATGCATTTATACTAAATGTATTTAGACTACTGTTTTTCATACAAATACCAAGGAACCATATTACATTTTTACCATGGTGTTGAGGTGCTATATTAGTGGTTTTAACTGTCAAGATCATGATCAATACTATGGAAAAGCAATAGTTCATTTCAAAAAAATTCAAAAAAAACAGAATAATTAAAGTTCACCATATGAACCAATGAAGTTGCTACAATTTTTACAGATATTACTGATTTTGAGAATGAACATAAATCTACATCTGCATCCTAATTCAAGTTACTATCAAATGTGTATTTCTAAGAGACAAAAAAGTTAGATTACTACTATTATTATTATTATTATTATTATTATTATTATCATTATTGTCATTATCAGATAACACAAACCTGTTTCTTGATTTGAAACAATAGTACTCATTAATAAGCAGCAAATTAGGAGTTTGTTGGGGCAAAAGTCGTTGTTAATGGTTTATTAATAGTGAGAATTGAACCTGTGACCTGTTTTTCAGTTCGGTATTCATATGTACCGAACAAATACAGCATTGTTTTAACCACTGCACATGTGGAACCTAATTTTGAAAGTCCTAGTTTTATATATTTTTGTATATTTCAACGATTCTATATCTATAACGAAATCCCAAGACTGATCTTTTAGCCTGTGCTGTTTCAGTTCATGCTTGAATAAAACTTTACAAGGCATATATCATGCCTCCTGTCCAATAATCACAGTCAGCTTTGAATTTTGTTATTTTTGATAAGAAGCAAAGTGTCATCTTTCAAATTTTGAAACTCTTTGATGAGAAAAAATTAATTATTACTGAATTACAGAAAATGTCCCAAACTGTTGTGACAAATTGGTTGTGTGAATTGGCCAAACTGACCAACACAAAGCTGCTTGGTTTGATAGAGACTATTGTGTGATCAGAGCTTCAAAGCTTCCTACACGCTAACAATCATTTCTTAGTTATTTGGCAACCCAGCGCTGGGTAAATATTGGACAGAACACATGCTGGGTTATTTTGACCCAGCTTGTTGGGTTTTATACATTACAATAATAAAATATTTCAGTAAACATTTTAGGATGTGACAGGAGCAGCAAGAGCAGCCAATGGGAATCTGTGGGACGAAAACTGCTATCAGTAGGCTGTTTCACAGTTCATTAAAGTCATATATTCATGACTTATCTTATGGTCATGATTGAAAAGTTACATCAAAAACAGCTTTACCTTGTGCCATCTTGTCAGTCAGACATTTAGCCTACGTTTCAACGCGTCAAAAGTATAGCCCGACCACCGCTGCAACAATGGCTCCCTGGATCAATAATGCTCTTATTGTAGTCACTGGAGTGCATAGTAACTTTGTTACATATAACAGCGATGTTGTGTCATGTTTCAGCCCTGGACACCATGCGTTTGTCGGGAGGTGAAACTTTGACGATGGCACCGGTGCGTCTTTCGCTTTGAGTGTAAATCCAGTGAATGCTGTGTTTGTACAAGGCTAGCATTCCAAGCAGATGCTAGCTGTGATGTACATTTAAACAAACAAACAAAAGAAGGAAAAATGTGAGACTACAGACGGTTTTCTGTTTATACAGCGATCATTTTAAAATTAATAGAATGTAATACAAACCTTAATTTCATTCAGGGAATTTCCTGTCAGTCAGTTTTCTCTCAGGACAGAACACAAAACGACACTGACAAATGTAACCAGTTTTAACCGGTTTGGCCCAGACTACCCAACATTGGATTACACTGACCCAGCGCTAGGTAGGTATTTGAGGGGATTCATCATTTGTATTGACAGTAAAAATGACCCAGCAGCTGAGTTACAGACAAACTACCTAGAACCTGGGTAAAAAAAAAAATGTAAAAATAACCCAATAAAATGACACGCTGAACCCAACATTTGGGTTAAAATAATAAAAAATAAATTAATTAATAAGAATAATAACAACCCAGCATTTTTAGGTGTACTTTATTGACAATGGCCATAATGTATTATTATTATAATTATTTTTTATTTTATTTATTTATTTATTTTATTTTTTTTTACTAATTAATTACATTTCACTAATGTGACTTCTCAAGCCATGCAATAGCTTTGCATAACAAGCATATCTAAATTTTCTTGCCAGACCCCTTAATGTTATATTCATACTTGCTGGGTAAAGACATGCCTTGTTTAACATCAGTAATGCTAATTGCTCTTTATTCTGACAACGTCTTTTCAACTTTGAATATGCTGAAGCACAAAGGTATGACAATGAAAATATTTTTAGTGAATAATGGATATTTGATCCTGCGACCAAAGTGTTGAAGACAATAATGTATTAAATAATGACTCAAATTGTTTCTTTCCCCCTTTAATGAGATGTATAAATCAGAGAAGATACTACAATGATCAGCAGTTTTTGAGAGTGGCCTGATCCTCACTTCTACCCCAGCTCTATCATCTCTTTTCTTATTCATGTTCTTCACCATGTCCATGACATACATAAATATATCATGAATATTACATGATAGCTCCTTCTCTCATGAGACACATCTGTTGTTTGTAGTGAATTGATTAGTTTGAGATACTAGAGGTGAGGCTGAATCAATAATGTTGTGTTGAGATACTCTTTTGTCATTGACATTCTAATGTCAAGTGTTGAATTTTAATTCATGGCGTTTGCTAAGGCAAGCGTCACTATTGCTGTTGCTCATTCTTAAGTTTATGGATTTGAACAAACCTCTTATCCTAAAGGTTACTGTTAAACTTGTCTCTGCACAGCTTGTGCCACAGACATGAATGATACATCATGTAGTTTGTTGAGGAGAGGAGTGCTATTACTTTTGATATTCACCTGTTAGCAATCCCATAATCTTTAATTGTATAGGAAACCATATTTGTCAGTCACAGCATGCATTAATACTATGTGCGCATATTAACTGTTTTGCGATACTTATGTCACTGAAACAATTTCATTAGCTATATATGATTTATATATGTAAAAAATATATATATATATATATATATATATTAGGGGTGTAACGGTACACGTATATTCATAACATTTTCGGTACAGGCCTTTTGGTTCAGTACGCATGTGTACCAGACAAGTACAGCATTATACTTGAGATAATATATATACACTGACCAAGATTATAAACACAACACTTTTGGTTTTTCAGCTCATGAAAAATGGGGGCAAAAACAAAAGTGTTGAGTTTATAATTTTGGTCAGTGTGTGTGTGTGTGTGTATATATATATGACTTGGATGAATCAGAGAAAAAATAATTTTGCTTCTAGACCTTACGGTTCAAAAGTTATTAGCAGAAATATGACTGTAAATTTGGTCAATTAGGTGGCACTAGAGAGTCTGAGCTTCTCTAAATTTGCTGTGGTTAATATTAGTAATGTCCTTTATCTTTGTGCCAAATTTAATAACTTTCCTGCAAGTGGTTCTATGGACTGCCATCAACTCCCAGAGCACAGGAAGAAAAAAATATATGCATAAAATGCTAGGCTTGAATTTAAAATTGAGCAAAACAAAGGATTTGGCCATTTTGTTCCAAGAAAAAGAAATATTTCCTTCTTTTTTTTTCCATTTGTACCACAGAATGATATCAAAGAAAGTACATGGTTTCAGATGTGGCTAAAATGACATTGTGGCAAGAAGAAAAAAAAAATACAACATTGATCCATAGTTCACAAACAGATGAACATTGTTGGTGGAAAACTTACGAGAAGTTTTTTTTTTTCTTCCCTAAAGTTCAAAAACATCCATAAAAAGAACAACGATATTTAATCATGCCTCAGGGATTGTGCTGGTATCATAATGTAAGATCCAAGGCAGTTCCCAGAATCCCAGGAGATCTGATCCAAGCTTTTACTACGACAACACCAATCCCATTAATCAATCCTAATATGTCACTTTGCATGTTTGTATCAAGTCACCTTCATTCGTCTCTAATTCAGCCCTCCAATTTTCGTACCTTATACACTTCAAATTCAATTCCTTGCCAGATGCATCTTGTTTTTCTCTGGTCTTTTCAGCCAGGCAGACGGACCTCATTCCCTTTCTGATATTGTTTCAGGATCAACACCATTTCATCTCCATTCTGTCACCCCTCCAGCTGTTGAGTGTAATTGATTAAAAGCATCTATCCTCTCCCCACTGTGTGTTTCAGATCTGCCTCTCGCTCTCTCTCTCTCTTTCTCTGTTTGGTCTGGGTGTCTGCAGATGAATAATAATGTTTTGCCAACCCTTCTCTCAGGCTGGTGATGTACATTGAAAGAGACGTCCGAAAGGCCACGCCAGGAAAGGAGCAACAAAGCGGCAATGAATACCTGTCAAAATGCCTGACCCTCTTCATCCGTCACACCGTGCACGAACTGCCAGCCATCCTGGGTAAATCAATCACAATACACCCAAAAAAGAGGGAAAAGGGAACATGAAGAATTCGCTTGGGAAGGAACAGAGTGAATTGGGCAAAATAAAGCAGGGGCAATGAGAATGAACATCGAATTTGATTGGCCTCTCTTTAATTACCTTTCTGATTGAATACGTGAGCAGGCTCTCAGGTATCGACCTGTTCCTTCTTTTTCATTTGGGAATCAGTGCCGCTACACACCACCGCTCCCCTGTGAAACCGGTTCAAACCGGTTCAGTTCTTCCTGCGGGTTCCGTCCCAACATGAAGACGCACCTACTTCTGCCCTCGGCCACCTACCCAGACTGATCATGACGGATTGTTTGTGATTGGCTGATTTCTCACTGCCTCTGTTTATGTGGGCTCTCTTTAGATGACATCCTGTCCGTGTTAGGCAGCATTGTGGGAAGGAAGCACCCCTCTCCTACGCAGTCCCGTCAGCTGAAGCAGAGCCTCCCCATGATGGCTGTGGTGCTGCATCTGCTCACCTCACAGGTGTGTGTCTGTGTCAGGGCTTGCTATATTTACCTTTTTGCTAGTTATTTTGGGTTTTCGATCTCCACGAGGGTGGTAGAACCTGAGGGAGGGAAAAAAAAATTGTGGGGACCTACCTTGTATTGCAATAGATAATAACCTATTTCACAGGCTGTTTTCTGTGAATGTGCAAGACTTCCGATTAATTAGCCACTAAAGGTAAATAGCTAGAAGAATAACAAAGTGCAGTGAACGGTAAAACTAATTGCGCTACAAGCCAACGTGTTTGTGATTATGATGATAAATTAAATGAACATGACAATAAATACCAGTTTATTATATTAAGCAGCATAACAAGCTGTTTTGGACAGCTAAAAATAACTGGCTGCAAATGATACCGGAAGCCTCGAACGTTCAAGTTACAAATTACTGAAAGATAAGGTGGATAGCAGTGATTCACAGGTTGTTCAGGCCAAGTACCCTTTTTGTCAGATCAGAACATCCACCTGGAGCATTCAAGAACCTCTTAGTCACAATGTTCCTTCCAGGGTCAGAAATTAATGGGGGCTTGTGGAAAAAATGCGTTAAAATGAAAAATTCAAGATAAAGGGGACAAAAACCGCCCCTGCAAAATTAAATGAAATGGTAACACTTTACAATAAGGTGTCTTTTGTTAACATTTGTTAATGTATTAACTAACATGAACAATACATTTATTACACTATTTATTCATCTTTAATGTCATTTAATAAAAATACAGTTAAAATATACATTCTTTTTTTTTTTTTTGATTTTGCTGATATGAGGAAAGTTGAAATAATTGCACCGGCGCACACAAACACAAAACATATTAGTTCCAGGCTTCTAGTATTGCTAACTTGACAGCGCAGATGGTACTTTATCAAAATAAATCACAGTAAACTAAACATCAGCGCGCCCGCCTCACTGTGTCACCGTTAGAACGCGACTGAAGTACAAAGTCTATAATTTACATAATAAATAATAGTGTAGCATTTGGATGCATCACAGCGTTTATTGTAAAATGTAACCAATTAGATGTGTTATGTCTGTCGCAATTCAAATAAAATTTGGAAGTAAATGAAACGTGTTAATTCAAAGAAATGCTTTTAGATCTGAGCACATTACATCAGATTGCTTTTTACACATTATTTTGCAGCGTTTTGAGTTTTTGTGCTTCTAAATGCACTGGCCAGTTTGAGTCGTTTAAATTCGTCAGCACTGAAAACGCAGGCGTTTTGGTGAGTGTGTGCACTCACTGACGGAATTCTGCACACTTGCGAATTCTCTCATCATAATCAGTGAAGCACAGAAAGATGTAAGTAAGAGATTTTGTTTGCAGTTTCAGGGATTATACCATGAGTTTTTGCATAACGTTTGTCTGTGTAGCCAAAATATGATGTGATGGTTCCCCAAACACAAAAATGTTTTTACATATGTATTTTATCATATGTAATCATTAATAATTTCAGCGTTGAGCAGTTATCGACAATAATGATTTTTGTCATAATATTGCAGCGCTACCATTTAATGAGTTCCTGAGTTAAATGTATGATTTATATTTAAACATTTTGTTTTTGGTAACACTTTAAAGTATTCTGATTGATTGGACATTGTTTGATTCTGAAGTAATTGGTTAAATTTAAAGGGAACCCTGAGTATTAAGACTTGGATGGCTTGATCGAATTTAAACTTTCTTGCACTAAAATATGTAGTAGAAAACCCATTAAATATTTATTTATTTATTTATTTTTAAATCCACAATCCACAATTCTGACATCATATTTTGTACTGTGGGGGATACCATAAAATGGTTGCACTCTGTGAGATACCGGTGCTACCTGTTGCTATATTTACCACAACACAACACAGAACAAGCAAATCTGGAAATAAAAGACCGATACAATGCCACATTGTGTGGTTTTTGGTTGTAATTTTCAGTCGAAGGGCAACAAGAGAAGCAATGTAATTCTTCATTGCTTTTCTAGCGATGAGAACAGGAGAAAAGAATGGGAAGATGCCTGTGGATGAATGAAACTTCCTAAAGGCCTGTGTCTTAGTACTCTCCACTTTAGCCCCGATGCCTTTGTGGCTTTCAGTAGACCGCAGCTACTGAAAGAGCTTTCAAATGGCAGAGAAAAGAAATGCTAGATGCCATCCTGGCAGGATGTAAATATGCCGATGCTTGTTATGACGCCGCAGCCACCGAAGGAGTTTCTCAATGTGGATTTCACTCGATATCTGGGGGCATTTAGACTCCTTGTGGGGAAAATCAATGGTACGGCATTTAGTTTAAGCCTACGCTTGTGTCCGTTGCCACCTGTAAGCTCTTTTAGTAGCTGTGGCCCCCCATAGTTCAAAAATATATGTAGGATGATATAGATTTTTTAAATAACATAAATATGTCATGGTTTTTCTATTTCTATTTTCTATTTTCAGTATTTCAGTAAGAGATATTATTTACATTATATAAAGCCATACAAGTCTTAATACCCAGGGTTTCCTTTAAGTATTTGACATTGCATACAACACATACAATTATTAATGCCCCTGGAAATCAATGCATATTCAGACGCAGCTATTGTCATAGCTGGACAAAATGGTCAATAAGAAGTTCATTTTTGAAGTGTAGAGAGGTATTGTAATAGATAATGTTTGAATAGATTGTGTAAATCATTGTGTCTTACAAAAGAAACTTTCCAGACTCCCATTCACCTCTCACTTTATTAAATGTCTTCATCTGCACAGAAAATAAAGAAAGGATGTGCCTTACCTGCCTGTCACGCGCTGAGTGTAATCACTGTCTGTGTCAGAATGAAATGATCTATTAAAGAGCTTTCCGGTGCAGCTTCAACACCCACAAGCACACACACACATACACACAGATTATTACCAGTTGCCAAACAGTGCAAAATTGGATTTACTTCTGACATACTCAGTCACGCCAAAATTAATATGAAGGGATCTGGTGTTCTCAGAGAAAGATGTTTGTCAGTGCGCAGAGTTGATGAGTCTCTCTGCTGATTAAATACACTTTCACATTCGGCCAGGATTTGCCATGGAGACTCAGTGGCAGATTGAGTCGTCTCATTTGAAGGGGTCGGCGCTGATAGAGCTGTCTGTCTGATAGTTCCACTGTCATTAACTCATCTGAGGAGGATACACTGATGTCCATTAACACAGAGCTGCAGTGGGCGGCTTAGAGTGGTAATAGGCAGTTCTTTTGATTGTTTGTGTTTCTGTCTGCTTTAATGGTCCTCACAGTGAGTTGTGTTGGTGTAGTGCCAGCCTCAGACAGCACATCCACACAGATCACCCACAGACATTCTCTGGCCGCAAATATTTGTCGGATGAAATGTTTGTCCAAATGTCCAATCTTAATGGCTGATGAAATTTCTAGGAGACAGGGCTACCAGGGTGCTGTAGTGAGTGCTACACAAAGGAAAAAAAAAAAAAAAATGGATAGTTCACCCAAAAATGAAAATTGTCATTATTGTTAAACCTTTTTAAACCTAAATAACTTTCTTTCTTTTGTTGAACAAAAGTTATTTTGAAAAATGTGGGTAAACAAACAGTTGCTGGTCCCTAGTGACTTCCATAGTATTTGCATTCATTCATTCATTCATTCATTCATTTCTCTACTATTAAATTCAGTGGGGACCAGCAATTGTTTGGTTTACCACATTCTTCAAAATATCTTTTTTTGCATTCAGCACAAGAATGAAATGAAGTTTAGGACAGCATGTGAGTAGGGCTGTCATTATTACATTATTTATTATTATTATTTATTTATTATTTTTTTTTTTAATTTTATTTTTTTTTAATTTTTTTTTTTTCTAGTTATAAAATGAAGGCTTAGAGCATTCATTTCACTTATCTTTTAATTAATGGAAATTAAACAGATTTTATTTTTGGGCAAATAAAGGGGATTTCCTATTATAATTTAAACATTGAAGAAATATATGATTATTCCTTAAAAATCAGGTTTTAATAATTTTAGTAGTATTATGTACATTCTGCTGAACAATAGTAATGTATTCCTGCTACACTGTCTTCACGTTAAACCGAACTTTTATTTTTATGGGTTGCCGTTAAATTTCTGTGTGTATATGATATGACGATGGTTTTACTTAAATAATCATGAAGTGACTCTCAGAGCACTTCTGGAGATATTGTTCATGAATTTTTGTCCTCATTTAGTGAGACGGCAGATGGTAATTTTGCCGCAATTGTCATGCACAGTATGAGTAGTAAACAAAACCGCAGGATTCATATTTAAATAGTCCTTTTGCAGCTTAATATTTATAAATATTAGTCCATATCAAGATTTGATTGAAGTGTAATGACCTACTTTTGGTTAATTCATCCAAACTTTGCCGAATTCCATGACGTTCATGTTAATCTGTAAATTCGCATCGCAGAAATCATTGGGCCCTACATTTGATGTGAATGCATTTTGTGTTGTCTAGTATATTAAGATGGAGGTGCCACAACTGCAAATGATGAAGATATTTTATATCTTGATATCGCACACACCTAATTCAAATTATTATTATTATTAATGCACATAATTACATTTGTGTTATTTCACAGCTGTGGTGGCTTCACTTTTATTTTAAATGTTTTATAAAATAAGTAAAAAAGAACATGTCCAAACTTTTGTCAGTCAGGCGACCCCTTCCTGCCTAAGTGGGCGGTTCTTGGCTTGAATAAGCTGCAGTGTGGGCTAGACTTTATGCCTATAGTCAAAAGTCTGGCTACACAAATCCAGTGTGTGTATGTTCTGATATTAAGAAAAATGCTTCAGGGCATAGCTGGTTGTCTTCCCAGTAGCAGGTTGGTCTGCATCTTTGAGACTTCACTGGCCTCTTGTGCCCTTGAGCCCTGTGTGCGTGATCTCTTCAGCTGCTGTGTGGTTCTGAGAGGCGTTGTGCTCTTGTAATATGAGAGCATGCCTGTGTGTTTGTGCATCCATACATACATTCATGTGATGAGCCCTCTCTGTGGTCTCATCTGTCTCTCTGGCCTGTTGCTTCACTGACAACCAACACAGCACGCTGACACTCACAACACTCATCAGTCACAGGGGTCAGCGAAGAGGTCAGATCCGGTGTGATTCTCAGAGGCGAGAGTGGATAAGAGCTCAATACCTCACTGTCCAGGACCCCGACCTCTGACCTCACATCATTACAATCCTACAGCACAAACATGAGCCCCCTTCATTCTCACACCAGTGCTGAAGTCCTCCAGAGAGGAGGATCACATCCCAGGATGACATTGTAAATGGAACGCACTCGATTCTTCCGCTGCTTAGTTGAAATGGTGCATGATGGTGAAAAATGTCCTCTGACAGAACATTTTCTTTTAAACCGGCTGAACATTTTGCGAATTTTTTGCTGTCCTCTACAATCGTTGCTTGTCAGATTGTACAGTACGACGTGTCCCGAACGAGATCTTGGGTAAAGCCCACGGCAGACGGTGACATTCCTCAGTGACATTAACGTTCTTATGTCAGACTGTACGATGCGCATCGTAGCTGGGATTTTAGTTACGATTGACAGCGTTGAGCATCTAGAGCGCAGCAATGCGGCCTAAAAATTCTGAACCTGCCAGAGGATTCATTGCAAAGGCAATTTATCGTCCGTCGGTGAGCATGATGCATTAATAGATCCAAGACTGCCGATTTTGCAGAACGATGAAAGAAATCTACAGCGTACATTCGGCTGTGTTCAAGACAACTGTAAGACTTCATAGCCGCTAAAGCTCAAGTGAAGACTGACAGTTTTTGGTGGAACTCAAACGGAATAAGACTTAAGGGTAGCGAATAGCAATGTTGTACAGTGTTGTAGGTTGGTGAAGTGTCTTTTAGAGTAGATCACTTCATGACTGTGCCTGTTTGCTTTGACAGATCTTCCGACCGCAGGTGGTGACTGAGGCCTTTCTCATCACATTTGGAAAGCTGCTGGTGAGTCTTTGTTTAGTGACTATTGTTAAAGGATTAGTTTACGTATAAAATAAAAATTCCTGATAATTTATTCACCCTCATGTCATTCAAGATGTTCCTGTCTTAGTTTCTTTAGTTGAAAAGAAATGTAGGTTTTTGAAGAAAACATTCCAGGGTTTTTCTCCATATAGTGGACTTTCAATGGGAGCCAATGGGTTGAAGGTCCAAACTGCAGCTTTATTGCAGCTTCAAAGGGCTCTACCCGATCCCAGCTGAGGAATAAGGGTCTAGCAAAATGATCAGTCATTTTCTTAAACAAAAGAAAGAAAAAAAGATATACTTTTTTAACCATAAATACTCATCTTGCACTAGCTAGACTTCACAAATTACGTAGTCATGTTGGAAAGGTCACCCATGAGCAGTGTTGAGCATGTTACTTAAAAAAAAAAAAGCAATTAGTTGTAGTTACATTATTATAAAATTAACTAATTACCAGGCAAAGTAACTACAGTAGTCAACATTTGAAGTGGATCAAAACAAGCTCATCAAAGTTGTCCTAAAACAAGAATGGTTATAGTTTTAGGACAACTTTGAAAGGTTTCGATCCACTTCAAATGTTGACTACTGTATTGTGTTACTTAAAAAAAAAAAAAAAAAAAGTTCATATATGTCAAATAACTTTGATTCCCCACAATATTAAATATGTTAAATGAATAAGACATTGAACATTAATCTACACTATTTTAATGTTAATGTGGGATAATGTGAGAGACACATTACAGGGGCTAAATGTCATGTTATGCTGTTTGAAACTGCAAAGTCTACTTTTATTTGTGTATAGTCATAATAACAACAAAACAATGTGCTTTTGTAAAGAAAATAAGAAGGGTGCGCTCTCTACCGTCTCGTTCTCTGTCACCTCTCTCAGACAAGTAAATTAAAACAACCTGAATCTCAGTGAATTCCTGTCTCATAGATGTGAGAACTATATGTGTAGAACTGTAAGTCAAGTCGAATACAATTATTCTCTGATAAAGTAATCCGTATGACACCAACGCAAGCTCCAGTTTTTCCCGGCTACTTTTTGCTTCTGGAAGAAGATGCGCCGAGAGGAATAAGCCAGAATTTACCTCAGAAGAAGAACACAACGCGAAGCGCAGCATTGCAGGTCCTATGGCAGGGAGAGAGCCTACTCGGATGAAAACTGCTTCAGTGAGCTCAATTATACTAATATTTCATTGCCAGTAATGGTAACAGCGTTGTAATGAGGGTAATTCATTTGATTATTCATTACTGAAAAAGGTAAGCTGGTAGTAACGCCATTTATTTATGCACATGACGTAGACTGAAGTACCAACCCAGTGTTTACAAAGCGAACATGCAAAGAAAGTTAAAAACCCTTTTTTCATCCAACAATGTTGGATGATTTTGAAGTTGGAGGAGAAAATGAGATGGAGTTTTGCACCCTACCCTACCTTTTTGAACCGGAGTACATAGATGACTTTTCCAGTGTTCGTAATGTGTACAGTCGCGTATGCACGTTGCAGAACTAGTGCAAAGCGAGCATTTTTGTTTTATATATATATATATATATATTTTCCCTTTTCCTTTGAAACTGCAGTATGGACCTCAACTTGATATTTCCCTTTGAAATCCACTATATGGAGAAAAATCCTGGAATGTTTTCCTCAAAAACCTTAATTTCTTTTCAACTGAAGAAAGAAAGACATGAACATCTTGGATGACATGGGGGTGAGTAAATAATGAGGAAATATTTATTCTGGAAGTGAACTAATCCTTTAAAATGTCTTGTAAATGTTATATTTACAAGATATTTAATGTACAATGTATTGTAAATGAAATAATATATGTACAATGTCCAATATCAATACATGTCCAAAAAGTGGTAGTAGTGAAAATGAATGAATGAATAAAGTATGTAATGTGTAATTTTATTATCTCTTTTTTTCTTTCATTATGGAAAGAATCATATAACCTCCATTGACTCTAATGAGACAAGTTTGGGAAGCGCTATAGGTAAGTTTTTATTGTTTGCGGTTTTATTGATCCAAGCTTTTCACAAACTCTTCAACCTCTCTTTCAGTGTTTCAGTGTTGTTTTTTTAAACAGGTCTTGCATGAACTACATTCTTTAGTGTTCAAGGTGCTTTGTTGCTTCATAAAATATACGCCTCAAATGTAATTTAGCTCCAATTTTCCAGACATGTTGTTTTTCAGGAGATCAAATGTAGTTAAATCATTGATGTCTCCCAGTGTAATATTTGTTTTTTTCAGCCATTAGTTGAAAATGAATCATTCAAAAGTGAGATTATACTTTTATACCTACCTTTATGCTTTCTATGATTTTTTTTTTTTTTTTTTTAACAATTAACAGGTCAGGCAGCATCTGAGGAGCTGATCAGAAACACACTATCTGCAGTGGAGGCCATTTCCCAACATCCCGCTCTTCTCAGCCTCTATCACTGCACTGTGAGTATATGCAGTATACCACTTTTTGATGTTCTGTTTTTAATTTTGTATCTCTCCCAATTATTTATAAATTATTTAAGCATCTTTCCAACATCATTTAGGTACATTTTGTTGAAGTGTGTTATGGGAGAATTGCACCCATTTCACAACCCTGTTTGTCTCCCCACAAAAGTATAGGCAAGGTGTTGATGAAAATGTTCTGACAAAGTTAGTCTCTAAACTCTCTATTTGGCCCCATAAAAAACTTTCCCTCCATAAGGACAGGCTCACAAACACAATATATCAAGCTGTGTATCAGAGCAGCAAGGGCCACATTCACGTCTAACCTGAGATCTCACATCCTCACGCCTGACAGAGCTACAACTGAGATCACGGCTCCCCTCTGCCCAGCACTATTATTCTCACAAACCTCTCGGCAACAGGAAATCACTCAGGAGTGAAGAGAGTGTGTATGTGTGTACATCTCTCTGTGCGTGAGGCTTTTGTAATGAGTATTGACGTGTGTTCTGTAGGACTGATGCATCAGGAAGCGTTGAGAGGACACAGACTCTCTGATACTGACTCTATAATAGGAGAAGACACCTTAATTACAGTTTGCCAGGAGCCATTAGATCCCATTCTTCACTCTCAAGACACACACAATCACTCCATATAGCATGTGAATGACCATAGTTTATTGAAACTTATTTCTATCATAACAACTCTCTGAGGGTTTGACATGTACATGACAATGTTAATGTGTTTGGTTTTAGTGGAATAGATCTGCTATGCTGCTCAATACATCCACAGCATGCAGCTGTGAGCATGTAAGAAATACTGCTGCTGCACATATAACATACATGAATCACCCCCCCCATGTAGCATACATGATTCACCCCGTAGCAGAACTATACAGGTGGAGCTGGGGAAGGGTTCCTGAAGCAAGCTGCAATTGTTACAGCAAGCACTAGCTAAGTATTTGAATGTTGAGCAGCAAGCTCATTGGCTGCTGATACAAAAAGAACCAGTCAGCTGTGCCATGTGATAATGATGTCGTTGTCAAATCTAGAGTTTCATGACAGAACTTTGGATATTCATAAGGGTTATAGACACAAAGACTGTTCCAAAAGTGGGTAATGCCATAGAAGAATCGTTTTGGGTTCCCCAAAGTGCCCTTCAGTTAATGAAACTTAAAGGAAACAAATTTATTTCTTAGGTCATATTCAGACGGCAATTGTTTCTCATGGGGACATAAGTGATTTTCACCATTTACAGGGGGTAGTCGGTGATTTAATCACAGGATGTCTGTTTTATCTGAGTTTACGAGAAGAAATCGATTCAAAATTCAATGTTTAATAAGAACGTTTAATTATTTTTCCAAAAAAAAAAAATTGTAAAAATTACGGTGATGGGCAAGTGACGAAACGATGTTGCGGCTATAACTGCGGTAATAGGACTACCCGTAAGACCGACTATCGCAACAAGCCTATGAAATACAAATTTAAAATGTGTATTATATACAGATATACATATACATATACATACGTAACTATATTGCGTATAAATATACAACTATAGCACATATATTTTCCTGTTTTTAAATGGGAGATTTAAATAATCAAATAATACATATGATTGTATGCTTGGAATAATAAGAATGCATTTTATATAATATAAAGTAAAATTAATTTTATTTATAGCAGACAATCATCTGCCTGGCCACGTGAACAGTGCATCCCGGGTTCATAGAATCACAGAACTTCTTCTCCACTGTGAATAAATCATGTCTGAATCCCTGAGTTTTATCACGGCGGTGATATGTAAATTTATTTTTACAGACATCCATATGAGAAACAATAGGGCTTTAATGTGGAAAAAAAAAAACATTTTCTAGTATAAAGCCCTATTCGGACGGTAATTGTTTGTCATTGGGACATGTGATTTTCACCATTTACAGGGGGAGGTCTGTGATTTAATTGCCGTCTGAATCCAGGATGTCAGTGTTTTCCTCTCACCACCAGCATTAAAATCCCCGGCCGAATTACCTACTGTTTTTTGTTTAATTGAAAATAAATTTTACTGGGGTGTATTTGGGGGAGGTTCATTAGAGTTACTCCTCTTTTCCACACTTTTCTTATCTTTTAAATAGCTTGTAAATTCCCATGCGCATTTTACTTTCACTTGCGAATTAGCATCGTTGTTTTTACTTATTTTTTAACAAATTAATTAAACCTTGGTGAGTATAAGAGACTTCTTTTGAAAACTTCTTTAAAAAATCTCATCTAATGATTTTTATTTATTTTTATTTTTTTTTTTACATAAGAATTTTAAATGGTAATGTACATTTAAAAATTCAGTTTGTGCAAACAATGACTTAAATACACGTCCTCTAACATAATTATAAAATATTTAAAAAATGCATTATTAAAATTAATATACTAATAATATTAATAAAATGGTTTTTGGATGGGGCTTAATAAAAAAAAGGGTAGCGGCTAAATTTGCACTGAGTGAAAATAGCGATATATATTCTATTTACACTATGTGAAAATAGCAGTATTTTCTTTGCAGTAGTATTAGTTAGATGCTATTTATACTAAGTTCACATGGCAGATATTTGCACCTCAGTGTTGTAGTACATTTAAATGGGCGGTACGTTCATGGGCGGAGTTAGTGTAGCGGGCTATTTGCACTTATTTAAAGGGACAATTCACCCAAAAATGAAAATGCTGTCATTAATTACTCACTCCCATGTCGTTAAACCCGTAAAACCTTAGTTTGGAACACAAATTTTATGAAATCCGAGAGCTTTCTGATCATCCATAGACAGCAATGCAACTGTAATATTCCCAAACCCAGAAACTTAGTAAGAGGGTGAGTAATTAATGACAGAATTTTTATCTTTGGGTGAACTGTCTGTTTAAGTTGTTGACATTGCTGCTTATTATTAAAAAAAAAAGTCTGCAAAATCAAAGCTGTGGTGAAAATCAAGGATTTGTTTGACCTTTTAAAGGTTTTTCAAAACCATATGAAACCAAAATGATTAGCATAAGTATATTTCTAAGAATACAACACGTGTGTTTAACTAGTTTTTAAAAAGATTTTCCTTTTCTTTATCAAGGACGCTTGTCATTGACCCATATAATGTCTGCCTGAGTAGACAACTCGCCAAGTTAGATTCCAACACTCAAACATACCTCAACTAAGCTACAGAGAAAGAATAACCATTATACTGACATTCACGACAAACGTCTCATAAGGAGCGGGCAAGAGATCAAAGATGTGCCGCAGGTTTAGCATAGCACCTGTACAATACTTGCAGCTCAGTGGAAAAAAGCTGTCCTACAACAGAGACAGAAGAAGAAAAAAATTCATAGATAACCTTTACAATATGTTTCTTTGGTGTTCTTTTCATTTAGAGTCAGAGAGAGTGAAATCCTTTGTTTGAGAGATGCCCACAGCCATCCACATTAAGACACCTGTGCACAACGTTTGCTGCCATGCGGCTGATTGTAGTTGGTAATAATCGTAAAACCTGATACTAATTTTCAAAAGAGCTGGCGTAAGGCCTTTTGTTGGAACACACTTTCTATGATCAAAGGGCAGAGCTGACATCACATTTCCATGCAAATTGGAGCTGTTCAGAGCACTCTCTCAGTCTTCCGCTTCCAGCTGTTTCACTTTCACACACGCCGTGTGTGTGTGTGTGTGGTCTGGTGAGACTAAGCACATATAGGTGAGATTTTTACTTTTAGAACAATGCACTTCTCTCTGTTTCCCCAAGGTTGTGGATTTGATTGTACCACCGCTGGCGTCTCTGGCCTTCAGTAAGAACGGTGAGAACACGTTTCATCTGCAAATAAGCAGAGACAATTATACACTATGAATCAAGTTTTGACACACTATTCATATTTTTTTGTTTTTATTACTATTGTCTACACTTTTGAATAACACTTAAGTAATCAAAACTATGAAATAGCACAAATGGAAGCAAACGAATTGGGCCCTGTGGACTTAAATGCACATTTTGCATTTGCCTACATATTTCGAACATTTTAAGCATAAACCTTTAGAACAAAAGGTTTTTAAGTGCATGAGAAGCATAAACATCTCTCTTTTTTTGAAGAGCTATGGATATGTTGATTATGTTGTGTTATATTTATAGTTATGCATATATTAGCTTTTTGCATGCAAGTATATATCTAACCTTTCTGCTGTGTGTGTATGTGTCCCAGTGGAATGGCGTATTGTGAGTTTGCGTGTGCTGTCAGAGATCACGCTGCTGCTGCTGAGCCAAGACGAGGTGGAGGAGAGAGAGAGAGATGGAGGGAGAGAACGAGAGGGAGAGTGGGAAGGTGAAGGCATCTCCTCCAACACTCGCTTGCTGACGCTCATCTCTGAGGCCCTGCTGCCACAGTAAGACTTACCACCACTCACTTACCTATATTCTGCTCTCTTGGTTTACTCCTCCATCCTCTCTATTTAGATTGTGTCCTAACCAGGCATGATGTGATGCAAAGTTTCCAGCAACAAGCAATTTGTCTGTGCACACTGAATGCACATAAAAGCTGTCAGTCAGGAGGTATTTCATGCTTAATGTACAATGTGGAGCGTGATTTTAGACCAGTGATATTTATTGAGTTTGACACAAATAGAAACCGAGTCATTGACAAAATGTCTTGTTGCTCATGGGGTGTCACGGTTTGCGAGTGGTTAGGATTAAAACCTGGATGGAGAAGGATTTTATAGCTTGTGGATGCATGTTCATGGAAAACCTTGATATGTCAGGGAAATTTAAAATCATGATATGCTAGGAAAAACGGCATTATTAAAATTTTATCAAGTCGGAAAAGTCATAGAAAAGTCAATTTCTAGAGTGAACATCGATTGCTAGACTGAAATATATTGGAACAATTCATAGCTATTTCCAAAGATATGTTAAGGTGACGAATATAACATGCAGACAATTTGCAATTAACCGAATATATAAAATTGCACAGAAGAGATAAACACAAGGGCAGAAAGAACATTCCGAGTCTTTAATTAAATGGTCTTAATTTAAATGGCACAGGCATCTGTTAGATTATTTTAAGGTAGAAAACCACCATTTTCTGAAAATGACCATTCTGAAGCTAATAATAACTGAATTAAAATGAAAAGCAATTCTGAATGAAGCCGAAATCCAAATTCAGCTTTAATCAGCTTTTTACTCATTTCAGTATTTCAGTTTATAATATTCAAATAGAAGTTTTAAATGTATAATATTCCTGTAGCTGAAACAGATAATATCCATGGGTTCAGTCAGTCCTTTTCAAGATTTAATAAATGCAAATTCAACTAATCCCTGCATGATTTGTGGAATTTTTGGGAAAACAAATAAATAAATAAACAACCTACGGGAATATATGCAAATGATCTTTCCAAATCATCCATTCACTATAAAAGCAACATTACAATAATAGACATGTTATAATTGTTAAATTGACAAAACATGAAATGGTAATTGGAAGTAAATAAATAAAAAATACATATACAGTACATAATCAGTGACACTGTACTAATTACATAAATTTAAATTACAAAAAAAAAATGTATTAATGCATTTTACCATATGTGCACTTAATAATTTGAGTGAACAACAACAATATACTCAAAATTCAGGGAGGATGGTGTGTTCAATTTCTTTGGTAGGGTAGAGTGGTCCTGTAGCTAATTTTACACAATTCTCATTTTTATTTAATGAAAAATTAGCTTTATTAAAAGAACTATTATTTATAGGCTGTTTTCATTCTGGGGGCTGAAATGGAGATATTTTGGTCAATATGTGATAATTTAAAAATTTGCTAAATGTATTTGTGCTGGCACCTTAACTGGTTTAGGCTTGGCATGGATAAAAATGACAATAAAACTGCCAGTAGATGGCAGCAAGTCTCTGTTTTAATAAACAATTTATTGAATCATTCAAATCAAACGATTCATTTAAAACAGCTGATTCAATTAGAAATGAAACATGTGACTCTATGTGGACTGTTGATCACTGGCTAGAAAGTACATTGCTTGTGCAATGAATATAAATATATAAAAACTCATACGGGGTATTTTTTCTTTTTATTGCTTGAATTATAATGGCATTCTAACTGCATTCGAATCAAGAAAATAGGCTATGATACCATTGTTGTCTTCTTTTTAAATAACGTTAAAAACGTCTAAAACTTGCTGTAGCTTGTGCGCAGCTTGTTATAGTACAGAGATCTGATTGGTCGAATGCTGTTATTTAGTTTGTAGGCCCAAGTTGTGATGCATAAAGAATTTTAACGTTTCATTTGCATTATAAGGTTTACCTATTACAAAGTTTGAGCTAATTAAATCACATTTTCGTGACATTTTCATTATTCTGTATTATGGATAAAGTATTTTTTACTTAATTATCAAGTTCAAGTTCAAGTTCAAGTTCACGTTTATTTATAAAGCACATTTTAAAACAACAAGCATTGTACCAAAGTGCTGTACAATATATAAAACATAAATAACAATATAAAAGTGCCAACAAAAAAATAAAACTCATAAAATAGAAATACAAGCATGCACGATAAACCATAAAAAAATACCCCCAGACAAAAAAAAAAAAAAAAAAAAAAAAAAAAAAAAAAAAAAAAAAAAAAGAAAACTATTATAGTTGTAGTATACTAATATAGTAGTATTATAGTATAAGTATAGTAATTATAGTATAGTAGTATTATAGTATAATTATATTCTTAATGCTTGTTATCATTTGAGAAATTTAGTTTTGCATTTCAGGTATTGCACTTTCACCAATCAGCACAAATCAATAGAATGTCGACTTGTACACATTCATGGTTTATTTTCTCATCTATTGTACTGATTTATTATAGGCTATTTATTATATCAATTAATTTCAAAGGCTTATGCACGCTCTCTGTCTACATTATGAAAACTGATAAAACAAACAAAAAAATATTATAACAGTAATAGTAATGCTCATGGTTGCCAGATGGCAAAGATTAAGCAAAACACTGGGCAGAAAATGCACCAAAAAAAATTTAAAATAAAATCTGTCATTAATTACTAACGCTCATGTCATTCCAACCCTGTTGTTGAATAAAGTAGTTATTTTTGTTTTCGTTGTGCACAAAAAGTATTCCTGAAGCTTCTCTCAGATTTCATCTTAATTTACGTTCTGAAGATGAACGAAGGTCTTACAGGTTTGGAACAGCATGAGGATGAACAATTAATGACAGAATGTTCATTTTTGGGTGAACTATCCCTTTAACAGAGAAGCTCTGATTTGGAGATTTGAACTCTTGATATCTGGCAACCATACATGTAAAAGCAGACATAGAGGTGTCTACAGCAGTCTGCAATAATATATTTTTTTTTCTTTTTTTTTTTTGGGTAAAGTTTTTATTTTTTAAATTACATTTTAGTCTCGTCTTTTATTGTCAATGATATTGCATGTTGATGCAGTCATAGTTATCGTTTATTGACCTTATTCTCATGGGAAAAAAGCTCGTCAACAATCATTTTTCTTCATAGTTTTCCTTAACAAAATGAACACTAGTTAAATTGTCAAAACATCAATTAATTAAAAATCTTGAATATTTATAATGTACAGTCATGATAGTGTATTTTAATTTAGTAAGTTTCAATTTGGTCCCAATTCCCAGAGAGCGCATCAACAACGTATAAAAGGTGTAATGGTTGGTAGCCCCTTTAATAACTGCTGTCATGAATTAACTTGTATTCTATTGTAGACATTTTTCACAGCTTTTGTTTAATCCGGATTTTCTCTGCAGGTATGAGACTCTGCTCCTGGAACCAGATCCTGTACCTGTGTATGCTCTCAAACTGCTGGTTTCCCTCACGGAGCACAGCTCGCCCATCAGCAGGTAACCAACAACACTGTCCACCAACACAGCTAGTCATACACACAGTGGTGAATTTTTGCCATTTTATGGTAGAAACCACTCTTCCTTAATTTGGCAGGTTGCACAGGTACACCAAATTCCCTTCCTTTTTGTATAACCCTCAAGACGAGCCCCTCACACATCTCATTCTGTGAATAGGTGGTGTGCTATAAAATTATACCCATCGTGCTGTTCCTCACAGTACACTGGGAAGTGCTTTTTCTCTCATTCTCTCTCTCTCTCTTTCCAGTGGGCAGTAATATGATCTAGTTAACTTTGATTCCAGTTCTCTAACCACAAGACAACAGCTTGTCCTTTAATTAATAATACTAACTAATAATGTATTCTTACAGAACAGTATACTAACAGTTTTATAGAAGTAGTTTTGGGCAAATACACTCCTAATATTACCAGCGATACCAGGCGGACGATTGTCTTGAGGCATTTCTTGCTTATGTGTTTCTGAACTCAACCTTATTAGATTATTGATCCTGAAATTTTAAAAGTAGGAGTAATGAACTTCAGAGATGCTGCACATATTTTCTCAACTGCATCCACAGACTCGGCTGTATAGTACAATACAAATATATATATATATAAATACTTTTTTTTAGGTATATAAATATATAAGACAATTTGTGGATATGATTTGAAGACTTTTAACCTGTCTCTCTTATGGATCTTAGCTTTGTTTGGAATAGTAGCATACATATATAATGGCTGATGTTCAGACATACATACACAATCTTCTATTTTTCTCAAAATTTTCATTTTTGTCTTTCATTTTCTGACATGTTTTTACCACTTCTTTATGTGGGCTGTAACGAGTGTCTGGGTGCACAGGTGAGGGAGTGTGTGTGTATGTGTGTGTGTGTGTGTATTTCTTATCTCATCCTCATCCCCGCGCTGTTTCTCTAATGGCTCCTGCTGGCCTCCTGCACATTGTCTTTCTTGGTGCTGATAGAGCTGCAGCCACATGGTTGAACTATTCAAATTGATGTCACCAATCGGAAAACGTTCGTCAGTCGCCGAGCCAACCCCCCCCGCCTGCAAAGAGCTATTTCCACTCACAATAGTGAAATTAAATTGCGTTTGCCAGTGCTTGATAAAGTCCTAAAAACGCAGACCTTCTCTTGATGGGTTCCAGGCGAAATGAGATTGCAAATGAGGGACATTAGCAGGTTCCGTGCAAGCATTGGCGTTCTTTTATTATCGGTTGTGATAGTAGTTCAAACTTTCCAATTATCGAGAACCTTTGGCCACTCTTGGCTTTGTGCAGACGAAAGCAAATATATGTGCTGTTAAGAGAGTGGTGCTAAGCGGCTTCTCTAAAGTGTTAATTTTATCAGTATTAAGAATTTATGTGTGGAGTACATTGGCTATTGCTCAAGCAGAGGATAATGAACTAGTTTCTAAGCAGTATGTTTAGTTCAAACTCTTAATGGGCTCTGTCTTGGCTAAAGGAGGAGTGGGTCTCACTGATGGTCTGATTGACTAAAATTAAATTGACTATTTAGTCCTTGCAAGAAGTGAGGGAGCATGTGATTGGCTGCGACAGATTGAACAGACCACTGAAAGTACATAGAATTAGCTTTCGCTACTCTTTATTTCATCGACAGTGAAGAGCTGACAGGAAACAATAGGGAAAAGTAGGAGGAAGGGATTTAGGGAATAGCTGAAGCCAGACTATGTTCATTACTCAGTTAACTTAATTGCCAGGCCATATGTCTGACCTGTTCAAAAAGTTGAATGTGAATGGATTGATGTGCAGGCTTTCCACAGTCACTGAAGCCTATGAAAATATCAGAAAATGTTGAAATTGTGTTTTCCAGGACTGGAGCGCAGCAGAAATTTTGAAGAATGTTTGTAGCCAAAAATGTTTTTGTTCCCTTTGCCTTTCATTGTATTTTTGGCCATAAAATGGAAGTCACTGGAAACTGAAACTGTTTTGCTGCCAACATTTGTTGTAGCAAAATCATGCAATTTCAAAAGGAATCCAAGCAATCAGGAATTGCACATGAGGATGAAATGTTTCCCCTTGCAGATTTTGCATCGAATTAAAGGAATGGTGCACCCAAAAAATGAAAATTCTGTCATTAATTACTCATCCTTAAGTTGTTCCAAACCTGCAAGACCTTCGCTCATCTTCAGAACGCAAATTAAGATATTTCTAATGAAATCTGAGAGCTCTCTGAACTTCCATAGCCAGCAAGAGTTCTACCATGGTCAAGGTAAAGAAACATAGTAAAGATGGCGTTAAAATAGTCCATTTTTAGTTCAAATTAACATATTTTTGATTACATCCGAGAGCTTTCTGACCCTGTGTAGAGAGCAATGCACCTGACACATTCAAGACTCAAGAAAGGTAGTAAGAACATTATTAAAATAGCCTATGCGACTATTTTACTGAGCGGTACGGGACGGTACAGTACGGTAAGATTCCGGGCGAACACCCTGATCCAGCTTGCGTTTCAACCACCAGCAGTACCCTTACTTGATAGCCGTGGTGTATGCCGGAAAGTAGCGAACAATGGTAATGCGCGACAATAGCCGTTTCTCAATATTGACATAAAGAACCTCGTTTTGTTGATATGATTCTTTACGGTCTTAATGTCTTAATGTGGATCTTAATGTCAAAGTCCGTAGTGTAAAACAATACCATTTTTATAAAATAAACTTTTTTTTTTGTGTTTGTGCGCACTCACCCAACACGCATGAACGGCATGGCGGAACGAGTGAAGGAGACGCTTTATGCCCTTGTAGCATGCACGATGCAAGTGACGATTGCATCAGTCAACATTCTGATGCAATCCCAACGGAAGGATATACCAAAAAATGGAATGGTACGATTCGCTATTTTGGTACCATTCACAACTTCTGACAATGGAAATGGAAATAAGTACTGTACCGCTCAGTGGAAACGAGCCGCCAGTCACATGGTTCAGTGGTTCAACCATAATGTTACGAAGCTACAAGAATATTTTTTTGTGTGCAAGGAAAACAAAAATAATGATCTCTTCGCCTTTTACACCATTTACGAGAGTGCCACAATGAATGCATGTGATGCTGCTGACACTGGAGCCAGCGTTCAGATGTAAAATGTCCATCTCTCTTAGTTCATCATCTGTATATTATGATTGAAATAAGTAAGGCTGGGCATAGGGCTGAAGCGATTCCTCGATTCTATTCAAGTACTCAGTTTAAAAAAATCCTCGATTGCATTTTGCCCGTGTCGAGTAATTGGCAAAATACCAGAAGTGGCACATTCCACATGTTAAACCCATTTAAAAATAACAATAAAGCATAATGCTATTAAGAATTCACAAATGCTATGATTCAGTTAAATAAATATATATGTGGTGCAGGTTTAATGTATGTGCTACAATTATTTACATGCCTGTAAGTTATGTAGCCTACATGTGTCTCAGAGCAGCTTCCTTCACAGTAAATGCTGCTACACAAATCATTTACATATGTGGAGTGCCTCAAACTGCATCTCTGCATGTTGTTGTGAGCTTGGGTTTATTATAACGTTCATCTGGGAATGTAATGTGCTATTTCAGCTTTGTAAGGCTAATCATTTATAAACCTACACAAACACAGGAGAACACATCATTATCTTTAACAATATGCTAACTGTTCATCATGATTTCAAAATGAGAGTTTAAACCGTCACTCTGAGTTTACATGTTTTGATGTCCACATGTTCAAGAAATTACAGTGGCTGTAGCTTTTCTATCATACAAAAATGGTCAAATAATAATAAAGATTAAGTGGACATTTGAATTAAATGTTGAGTCAATATTAAACAGATTAGATCGCACAGTGAAGTGTACAAACAATCATCAGGCTGTTGGCGCCCTTTGTAGGCATTTGATATAAAGTGTAATGTACATTAGCTCTATTGTTTATAATACATTATGTATTTTAACAGTTTAACAGTTGTTCAATAAAACCATATGATTACTACTTTTGTCACTTTATTTGAACTAATTATTATTGCCTCATTGCTATTATATATGTATTTTAAGTCATTTTAAAGGCTATTGTACACTTAGGTCTATTTTTATTAAAATAAAAATCTGATTACTCGATTAATCGTCAGAATAATCTACAGATTACTTAATTACCAAAATAATCATTAGTGACAGCCCTAGCTGGGCAGCAGTTCCTCGATTCTATTCTATTTGAGTACTCGACTTAAAAAAATTCCTCAATTGCATTTTGCCTGTGTTGAGTAATAAAAAATCTTTGTATTTTATGTTTGTTATTAGAAAATAAGAACAAAGATATACATTACAAATACACATATATACAGATAAAACAAACAGTAGTATTTTTTAACAATAGTATTTTTCCCTCTACTATTAAATGTGTACCAGCTACTGTTTAGTTATCCACATTATTCAAAATATCTTCTTTTGTGTTCAGCACAAGAAAGAAATTAATACAGGTTTCGGACAACATGTAGTAAATAATAACTGTTTCTTTAATGACAAGCAGCACCTTGTTTAGTTCTGTCGCTTTAAGAGTTGCACGCATCCGTTTCTCTCTCAGCGGTTTACTTTAAATTCAAGACATAACTGGGTTTATATGTAAACCTTATGCATTTTTGACAGTAGCCTGTTAGATGTGAAATCAATCAGACACGGCAGTTTAACAGGTGTGTGCATGTGCTTCAGAAAGGTGCTCAGAAAAAGCGCAAGTCAGAACAGCATATGAATTAAATGTTTAACTGGCAAGCTTTAAAGCAGATGCAAAATAATGCGCTTTTGTGATTTGTGAATAAGTGCAGTGTCCCGCGAGTGTAATTCTACTACTGCTACTACTGAGTTAACATTTGATGTGAACGTATGTCACGCTGTACAGTATATTGAGGTGGATGCGCCAGAACTGCAACTGATAGAATGTGCGTTGTAGCACAGTACTGCGATATTTCTTCAAAAAAAAGAACGTGGAAACATCTTAACCATCCATGATTGAAAATCTTTGTTGTTAGTCATACTAACAACGAAAAACAACGACGACATCTTCACACTACTAAGCAGCTGTGTTATGAACACGCAAAATTGTATCGCACGTGTGCTACAGTGGTAAATTTGTCACACTGTACAGCTCTATCGTTGTAATTCTCCCGTGAATGTGTGGCGAAGACTGACACGGAAGAGAAGAAATTGTTAAATTAAGGTTATTTTTGTTATTCTCGTAGCTTCATAAAATTATTGTTGAACCACTGATGACACATGGACTATTTTAACCATGTCCCTACTACCTTTCTGGGCCTTGAACGTCGTAGTTGCGTTGCTGTCTATGCAGGTTCAGAGAGCTCTCGGATTTCATCAAAAATCTCTTTGTTTGTGTTCCAAAGATGAATGATGGTCTTAGAGGTTTGGAACGACATGAGGGTGAGTAATTAATGACAGAATTTTCATTTTTGGGTGAACTATCAAAAGAATTCATAAAGTCCTATGAACTTTACGGTTTCTAAGCAAATTTCACCAGCAAAATTCAGTAGGGATCGATGCAATCTGAAATTTTGTGTAAGGGCCAAACAGATTTTGTATCTGTTTTATTATTATTATTAGTATTATTAGTATTATTATGTTCTATGCTAGTGTAGATGAGATGGTGTCTCTGCTGCTGCTGCTGTGAAGGGTGACACCCTCTGCTAGCGGGATATTGGACAGGACGTGCGGTGTGTGGGAGCTGTCTGTGTCCATGGTGCTCAGGCATGTGGAAGTGTCACGATTTGTTTGTATGTGTGACTGGCTATTATTCTTTCAGCACTGTTTATGTGGGCGGCTCAGGACTGAAAAGATGTGTGGGCATAGCAGTTGCTCCGGCTACAAACACTGGCCCCTGACAACATTCAGTACATCCACTGAACGGACGAGACAGAGATGGACAGATGGATGGTAGCTGTGTCTGGAATCTATGTAATGGATCTATTTGTTAGTACACCAGAACAACTGAAATCTCAAGAGGAGGACCAGGGAGAAATCACACCCTAGACGGTTCTGATAGTGTCTCGGCCCCAGAGTGCCGATGGCGCCAGTAAATGTCATCACTGTTGCTTGCCGTTCTGCGAAAGTGAGGGGGGAAATGAAGACCGCGTGGCAGGAGCTCTCCTTACTGACTGATTGGAGATCAGATGCAAAGGTTGCCTGCAAGCGTAAAGATTATGTGCATACGTTCTCTTATTAGATGCTTTAGTGTCTTTGGCTGACATTTACCTGTGTAAATGCCAATCTCGCCACTTCCCGTTTCCGTGAAAATGCTGCTTAGAACCATTCAAATCACTTTTAGTTGTAGACAAAAAGTTGCAGCGTTTATTATTTTGTGAGTTAAGACCCACATGCCTCGTTTTTTTTTGTGACAAGGAAAAGACAAGATGTAGGATTGAGATTTTAGATGCCTGTAATGGCTGGACAGAACCTTATCTCTGCTGATAGAATGTTGATTTTTGTGACAAATTTGTCAACATCGCCAATTACATCAGCTTCATTTTTAGTATGGATGATATCTTTCCCGAGTTGACAGACCAGGCTGGCTGGTTAACTCTCTGCAGACCAGAGTACTGTAAGGACGAGTCTCACAAAAACATCCCTGTGTCACCTTTCTCCCCCAAATCTAAAGAAAAATATGATTTATTTAGCATAAAAAATTGAAGCGTATTTTCAGGATAATTAAGATGTTTTATATTGTGATGTTATCATGTCAATTAGGTACATTTTCACTCATTTCAAGATTTTTTATTTATTATTATTATTTTTTAATGCATTTTTTTTTAATGCAATTTCCATTTTTCTTAAACAAGATTCCATGCGTTCATAATTTATTTTTCTATTTCAAATTCCCATTATGTATAGATTTTTTTTTTTTTTTTTTTTTTAAATCTTATTATTTAATCTTATTTTATAAAAATGCCTCATGAAAATATTAATTATCCCATGTGTAGAACTATGGTGACCTAAACAATAGTAAAAATAATGAACTATTTTAACTTTTTTTGTGTGAAAATAGTTTATTTAATTTCATTAGAAAAAAAAATACTACAACAAACATTTTGCTAGTGTGCTTGTTTATTGTAGAGGGAAAGTATAAAGATGTAAAAAAGAAAAGCATGCTTGAGATGAAATGAGAAATTATGTGTGGAAAAAAAGAATACAAATCAAGGTAGATATCTAATCAAATTATCCAGATATTTTTTGCTGTTTTTTCAAATTATGCAAAAAGGTGTCAATATTATTTATTTGTATTTAAATAATGCATAAAAATGCTAACTATGAAATTAATCTTAGCTTTTTTTTCATTTTGACATTTTATTAGAAAAATGTTGATTATGTTATGTTGATGATTAGAAATTTCCATCACCGTCATTACTCAGAATGCTATCCAACACAATATATAATTTCAGATGTAGTGGAAATAGAATTTTCATGGATTTAAATTATAAAAATTGTATAAGAGAGACAAATGTTTGAAAATCTGGAATCAGGTGCAAAAAAAAAAAAAAAACTAAATATTGAGAAAATTGCCTTTAAAGTTGTCCAAATTAAGTTCTTGGCAATGTGTATTACAAAGAAAAATAATAATAATACGTTTTGATACATTTAAGGTAGTAAATTTACAAAATATCTTCATGGAACATTGTCTTGACTTAATATCCTAATAAGTTTTGGTATAAAAGAAAAATCAGTAATTTTGTCCCATACAATGTATTGTTGGCTATTGCTACATTTTTTTTTAATCATAATAGATAGATAGATAGATAGATAGATAGGTAGATAGGTAGAATATAAAATATAGTTTCTTATATCCTTAGATTTTGGGGTGAAAAATGGTTTGAAAACGAAAAAAAAAATCAATCGGATCACTCCGAAAATATTGAAAATATCCAGCCAAATGGATATTTTAACGTTTTTGTTCCTGTGTTCCTCTGTATTATTATCGTTCCGAAACCGGTTTGAGTACAAAAAAATACCAGTTAATAACGTTTTGTTTTTACTTATTTATTTATATCTTTGTATTTCTTTGCCTATAATAATAATAATAATGTACAGCGTTTTCTTTACTCAAAAAAAAAAAAAAAACAGGACAAGATCTGGTATCTTAACCTGCTGCGCTTAAGTCACAGCCAGTACAGCATAAGTCGCATAGGCTCACATCGCATTTTATTTTTACATTCCGACATAATGCAGGCTAAAATGCTGGTAAGCCAAAATGTGTACAAACATTATAAACACAGTTATTAGTTATTAAAGTTACTAGTTTCCTTTTTTCTACAACAAGTCCTCTAACGTTTTTAAAGCATTTAGGCTATAAAAGCGCTAATCCAAAAACAAATAATATAAGGTGATGCCTACATCTCTCATTCAACACAAATCCAAATGTTTCCCTATTTGCGACGCATCTGGATGCTAAAATATTATTTATTATGTAACAGGCTTTGTACTCCACTCGCATCAACGTAAAACATCATCCTTCACATTCACGTCCTTTCAAAATGTTAATTCTGTTCTGAAAAATAAAATTTGATTTAGGTTCTGGTTCTGGTCCTGTACCTGTCAAGATGTTGTTTCCTTGAACCAGTTCAAAGCCCTGGTGAAAAATGATCCAGACTTGTTCTTGACAGATTGCATGATATTCACCTGTACCCTGACACACAGTCCATTATTATGTGGACCACGGTCACTTTATCCAAGTGGTAAAAAACTGTGCCTCTGGACACCTGCTATTTGCCTGAGGACTGTATAAGTGGGCCAATAACCTGGTTGGTCTGAAAGCTCAGTATTTTGTCACCCACCCAGTTGACCCCATTTGCCTCTGCAAACGCCCGTCATTCAGAAAGATGGATGAGTGATCCTAGTCACCGGGCTGCTTCCTATTAAAGACCTAATGGAGCACATACCGGACACGAATAAGCCTTCAGTAAGAAAAGGCCACCATCTCTCTCCCTCTCTCTGTTGTGTCATGATAAAATGGTCCTATTCATTATGCTTGCTTACTCCGTTGTACCCAGAGTGTGTGTGTGTTTTGTATTGGCTCTTGTGTTTTGTTGGTAATTGTAGGGGTAATGATGTTTGTTAGGAAGGAGAGCGCAGACAGATGAGAGATCATTGACTGTTCTGAGTAAACAGACTGCGGAAAGGCCACGTCGGCGCACACTTGAGTGTACTGATTGCTCGACGTGCGTCACTGTTCTGTCAATGGACTCCGTGTACCTTGAGTGACTGTATATTTCATGATGTTATTGTGAATTAATTAATGTTGCTTGCTGCATGTAATCTATTCCTGGCATGTTGAATAATTTCTTTGGTATTCGCTGTCTCGGAGCCGAGGCTTAATGGTTTATGCACACTGATAGACAGGTTGAGCTCTGGTGCTTCAGCTAGTTCAGCTTTTCTGTATTTGCTGTATTCTATATCAGTAAGAATTGCAAAAATGACTTTGTTTTCCGTAGAATATTTTCAAAAGCACATAAAATGGTTTGACAAATTTAGTTTTTACGGGAAGTTGGGACAAAATATATCAAACGTTTAGTTAACTTAGTTAATAAAGTTTATGCTATGACCATGAACAAATGCATGGTTCAAATTCAGGCCAGCACAGAAAAACAAGTCATGGCTAATAATATTAAAATTCTAGACCGTTTTGTCTAAATAAAATACTAAAAACTGAAATCACAAGTGAATTTAGACATTGCAACATTATAAATTATGATATATACCAAAAATGGAATATTTATTTTGAGATTTCATGAAATTAACTGTGTTCTTTAATTTTATTATTTATTGTATGAAATTAATAATAATAGTAAGACCATAACCTAATATTTAGGAGTACACTAGCTAGCATATTGTTAGAATTTTTGGGATATGTATGACCATCGCGTTCACATCTTGCATCTTTTGCAGCATCTTGCACATAAAAGACACAATTTCAAGTAGAATTTAAAAGGAAAGAATTTAAATAGCTCATTACTGTCAGTTCCAAATCACTGGACCAATCAGAAGACCCCGGAGGCGGGTCATGCGTTTCAAGCTTTTGTTTGCAGTAGCTAAATTTACTTGAAAAACTACTTGTGGGAACATTACATAGACTTATATTGATTTTATACTATATTAGATAGTTATACATTTTCTAACTTAAACCTATCCTTTACCCTAACCCTTACTGATAATGTACTCACCCCCTTGTCATCCAAGATGTTCATGTCTTTCTTTCTTCAGTTGTAAAGAAATTATGTTTTTTGAGGAAAACATTTCCGCATTTTTCTCCATGTAGTGGACTTCTATGGTGCCCCGTGTTTGAACTTCTAAAATGCAGTTAAAATGCGGCTTCAAACGATCCCAAATGTGGTTGTAAACGATCCCAGAGGAAGAAGGGTCTTATCTAGCGTAATGATCTGTTATTTTCATAAAAATAATAGAATATATATACTTTTTAATCTCAAACGCTCGTCTTGTTTTACTCTGCCTGGATTCTGTTTTTTTTCCAGTTCATGACAGTTAGGGTATGTCGAAAAACTCCCATCTCATGTTCTCCCTCAACATCAAAATCGTCCTATATCACTGTTTTACCTTTTTTGTTAAGGGTGTTTGATCTTCTTTGCATGTTCACTTTGCAAAGACTGGGTCGGTACTTCAGCAGCGATGTAGGATGATTTTAAAAAGATTTTTGAAGTTAAGGGAGAAAATACGAAGTTTTTCGACATACCCTAACTGCCTTGAGCCAGAATACAGAGTTCAAGGAGAGCAAGGCAAGACAAGTGTATGAGAATAAAAAGTATATAAATTGTATTATTTTTATGAAAATAAATTTTGCTAGATAAGACCCTACTTTGTTTGAAGCCACATTTAAACTGCATTTTGGAAGTTAAAACTCAGGGCAGCATAGCAGTCATAGCATTTCAATCCTGAAATGTTTTCCTCAAAAAACCTCATTTCTTTACGACTGAAGAAAGAAAGACATGGATGACAAGGGGGTGAGGACATTATCTGTAAATGTTTGTTCTGGAAGTGAACTTTTTTCTTTAAGCACTAAATCAACATATTAAAATTGTTAATTTCTGAAGGATGACGTGACACTGAAGTTGTAATAAAATGATTGTTTTAAAATTAGTTTTTACTGTATTTTTGATTAAATAAATACAAAGCTAATTTCATTTGGGTCTTTGACTAACAAAACAGCATTGCTGTTTCTGTGCCTGTTTCTGGTTGTTGATTTTTTTTAACCCAATTCCTTCAAAATACACAATTATTTTGGCTGAGTAAAACCTGTCTTTAACCTAAAAAATCCCTAAATCCCAGGTTTTGAGCTGGGCTGACTTTCAGCCACAAAGAGGATAATTCTTTCTCTACCTGTGGCTTTGGGTTCATATAACAAGAATTCAGCAAGTTAGTGGGAGATTTACTCATACAGACCTCTGCATTCACCTTATCTCAGGTAGTGGGCAGCTCTCTCCCTTTTCCACTCAAAGAAACCATATCCTCCATACAGGACACACTCAGGGGAGAATGGCCAAATAACTCTATAGCGCTATGTCATATATCACCGTATTGACTGGGAAGGGCACAGTAACTATTCCAAATGTGACCCTTCAGCTAATTTCATTTTATCTGTCTGTCCTTTTCTCTGATTATTGTGGCATTCTGCTCTACGCACCTTTTTCATGCGGTAATTGGCTGTGAATCAAAGACCGTAATCAATAAGAGAACATGACGAGTCATTTTCAATAAAGCCTTCCATTACTCCTCTGAGCCAGGCTGTCTGGAGCATTCTCTGGCTGTGTTTCAAAACCTTTTGAGTTGCCTACCTAGACAGCATTTTGGGAATTTCAAACATCACATTCAGACCAAATGGACTATCTACCACAGGGCTGGGCACTGTCCACTGTCACGCCACTGTCCTGCAGAGTTTAGCTCCAACCCTAATTAAACACACCTGCCTGTAGCTTTCTAGTGATCTTGAAGGCATTGGTTAGCTTGTTTAGGTGTGTTTGATTAGGGGTGGAGCTAAACTCTGCAGGACAGTGGCCCTCCAGGACCGAAGTTGCCCAGCCCTGGTCTACTAAGACGTTTTTGAATGTTCCATTTAGACGATGCAAATCTAGTGAGTAGCCAGCATAGTCAGCACTTTTGGACATCATAATTACATACAAACCTAGTGAGCCATCTACCATGTCAGCAGTTTCATGCATCATATAGACACGTATGTACATTCTATTTAAATTATTCAAACTTTAGTGAACTGCCTACCTAGTCAGCATTTTTAGCTGTAAGCATATTTTGATATTTGATTTGAAGTGCATTTTAGTAACCACACCTGTTCAAGTCAGCGTTTTTGACCATTATAGTTACATTCAAACATGTATTTCATACAGTTTAAACTTAGAGAAGTCCACTTCCAAACAAAGATTCACATATAATGTACTCACCCCCTTGTCATGCAAGATGTTCATGTCTTTCTTTCTTCAGTCGTAAAGAAATTGTTTTTTGAGAAAAATATTTCAGCATTTTTCTCCATATAATGAACTGATATGGTGTCCCGATTTTGAACTTCCAAAATGCCGTTTAAATGCAGCTTCAAACGATTCCAAGTGCATTTGTAAATGATCCTAGCCGAGAAAGAAGGGTCTTATCTAGTGAAACGATACATAAAAATAATACAATTTATATACTTTTTAATGCCGTCTTGTCTCACTCTGCCTAGACTGTTTTCTCCAGTTCATGACAGTTAGGGTATGTTGAAAAACTCCCATCTCATCTTCTCCCTTAACTTCAAAATCATCCTATATCGTTGTTTTACCTTTTTTGCTGAGGGTGTTTGATCTTCTTGCATGTTCGCTTTGCAAAGACTGGGTCGGTACTTCTGCAGCAATGTAGGATTATTTTTCAAATGATTTTTGAAGTTGAGGGAGAAAATTCGATTGGAGTTTTTCGGCATACCCTAACTGTCTTGAGCCAAAATACACAGAATTCAAGGAGACCAAGGCAAGACAAGTGTTTGAGAATAAAAAGTATATAAATTGTTTTATTTTTATGAAAATAACCGATCCTTTCGCTAGATAAGACCCTTCTTCCTTGGCTGGGATCGTTTACAACCGCATTTGGGATCGTTTCAAGCCGCATTTAAACTGTATTGTGGAAGTTCAAACTCGGGCATCATATCAGTCCATTAAATGTAGAAAAATGCTGAAATGTTTTCCTCAATAAAACATAATTTCTTTACGACTGAAGAAAGAAAGTCATGAACACCTTGGATGACAAGGGGGTGACCTTGTACATTATATGTGAATCTTTGTTTTGGAAGTGGACTTCTCCTTTAAGCTGCCTACATAGCATCATAGATGTGTTCAAGTATTCAGACCTAATAAACTGTCCAGCTAGACAGTCTTTTTAGTCATTGTAGACACATCAAAACATCAGTTCAAATGTTTTGAACCTAGTGAGCTGCCGACCTGTAGAATTGTTTTTGGCAGTCATAGTCACAGTTGTACGTTTGTTTCAAAAAGTGAACTGCCTACATAAACAGCATTTTTGGCCATCATAGGTGTGTGTAAATATTAGAATGCAATGATTTGAACTCTCCCTCTTGACAGTATCACTTCAAAATGCATTTGATTCAGTTTCAGAAAAATTGTGAATGGTTGAATAAATATGTAATTTTAATTTTGTGTATATGTGTATATATATATATGTGTATATATATATATTTTTTTTTTTTTTTTTAATTTAATTTTTTTTTAAGAAATGACCCCATTCAAAAGTTTACATAATGTTGACATGAGTTTCTTAATGCTGTGTTCTTACCTGAATGATCCACAGCTGTGTTTTTTGTTTTTTTTTTGTTTTTTTGTGATAGTTGTTCATGAGTCCCTTGTTTGTCCTAAAAAGTTAAACTGCCTGCTGTTCATCAGAAAAATCCTTCAGGTCCCACAAATTCTTTGGTTTTTCAGCATTTTTGTGTATTTGAACACTTTCCAGCAGTGACTGTATGATTTTGAGATCCATCTTTTCACACTCTGGACAACTGAGGGACTCATATGCAACTATTACAGAAGGTTTAAATGCTCACATTACATTTTTCTTATATTACCTAAATATCTTCGTTTTTTTCATTTAGTACTTACCTTCAGAGGCTACAGAAGTTAGTTACATGTTTTACAAAAGACAAAATAATTTACCCTTATCTTCAAGTTCAAAAAGTTTTCACCCCTCGACTCGTATGCATGGTTTTTTGCTTCTGGAGCATCAGAGAGCATTTTATCCTTCTGTAATTCTCTTATTTTGGTAAAATAATTAACATTTTACAGGTTCTGAAAGGGGGATGTAAACTTTTGACCTAAACTTTATTTATTTATTTATCTATCAGTAGTGTACATTAGCATCAGTTGTGTTACTTTTTTTATTATTATTTATTTAAAGCTTATTGCATTATTTTAGTGTTGTGCACTATGTATGAGCATTAACCAGGGTTTATGGACAGGTTGTTTACAGTCAACTCTAATTCATCATACAGCGTTTTGTTATACCACTTTTTATTAATATGGTTGTTAGAAGTCTAGTTAGTTTTAAAGTAAAAATCAGTATTTGATAGTTAACTAATATGGTATATTAACATTAAGAAATTTGTAAAATATACATGCATCCATATGTCATCCCATAAAACCTCAAACAGTATCACTGTATGGTTACGGTAAATTTCTGTCTACCACAGCTTTTTGGGCATCATAAGCATGTTTAAACATTTGAACCTAGTGGAGCTTCCCTCATGATAGCATTTTTGAGCATTATAATCTAATGATCTTGTTCTGTGATTCCCAAAAAAGCTGTCTAGGTAGGCAGCTCACTAGGTTTGTATACACAAGCTCTCTATTTCTCACTCTTAATACAGTGTTGTGTGTTTTCCACCTGACTTTCTCCCTCCATCATTCTCTCACTCTTTCATCCTTTCAGCAGCATACTTTCTCTTTCTTTTCACTCGTCTGGATTAGTCAAAGGTCATTTTCCCAGCTGACTGATCTTGGCACGATGGAGCGTTCACACCTCAGTGGTCCCGTTCAGTGCCAAAACCCAAATGCACGCACAAGTGTCACACTAATGAAGATGGAATGTGGGCCTAGTGCCATGAAGTAAATGTGTGTGTCACAAGCTAAATGTGTGTGTGTATGTTTCCCCCAACAGGCTTGTTAGAGAGAGCCGTCTCCTGCCTGCTATCTTTCAAGTCATAGAGGTAAGTGTGCTTCTGAGCCTTCTGGTTTCCTCACTGTCTGTGTGCTTGATTCATTTATTGCCTTGGGTTTTCAGCTCTGACTTCGGTAAGCAATGGAGTTACCAGAAAATGATGAGCTTTATGGAAATCAGAAAACACTATATTGGAAAAATTGGTCATGTTGCAGTAATACATCGAAGTATTTAAAAAGGAATAAATTGGTAGAATTTTATCAGTCCTAGACGGACCTCCACTATTTTGGTCATTTAATGGCATAATTTGCTCAAAAATGAACTTCTGTCATTATTTACTGACTCCCATTTCATTATAAATCATTACACTGTAAAGTTTGTTTGGAAGCACCTTCACAGTTCTTTTATGCATAATCAAAGTTCATAGTGACCTTGGCTTTCAAGCTCCAAAAAGGACAAACAAAAACTGGAAAAAAAAAAAATGGTGCATATTTCTTGTGGCTTGTGTGCTGCAGTCCAAGTACTCATAGAGAGATAATTAAAAAAAAAAAAAAAACAGAAATTGTCATTTTGACACTAATGAAATTGCAAGGCTTAGATGGAACAGAAAATGATAAGAAAGTAATGACTTTATTTACATCTGTCACAAAATGGTTGAATATGAGTTTCTACTAAAAATATACAAAGGAATCAATTATTCATTTATTTAATTTAATTCCCAAATAAAAATGTTAAGAAATCACTTTTTAAATTGACAAATAAATAGACATCTCTGTTTAAAATTTTAATTAAATGTAGCAATAAAAATTCATATAAGTGAATCACTTTCCAAACTGACAAATAAAACTGTCATTTCAAAAGATTAGGGTCAGTAAGATGTGTTTTATTGTTTACTGTGGCTTTTGATCAATTTAATGCATTCTTGTTGGAAAAAAAAGTTAAAAATCTTACTGACCTCAAAGTATTAAATGATTTGAAGTGCATTTTAAATGTTTATTTAATTCACAATCAAAATGTTAGTTAAATGTAACAATAACATAATATACAGTATTAATTAACATTCAAATTTGCACACGAGGAATGAATGAACATTCAACTTGAGACACAGTAAAATGAGATACATTCTTAATCAACTACATAAAAGTGTCAGCGATAGGGGTGATATGCGATGTCTTTTATTTCACACACACACACACACACACACACACACACACAAAAGTAGATTCCAGGTTTGGAACCACATGATGGTGACAGAGATTTCATTTTTTCATTGGATGACCTATTTTAACAAAATATGGTTAAGTATTTCATATGTTAAAAATACTGGCAATGTAGCTTTATACATGGTGTGTGTGTATGTTTGTGTGTAACAGTCAGACCTTTCCCTCTGAGCATGTTCCCATCCCAGTATCCATTGAGTTATTATGTAAATGAGGCAGTGGGGGTCTGACCTGTCACAGTGCAATGTGTAATTGGGTTGCAGAGTTAATGGAGTGTGGATGTGAGGCCTTTTCAACAGCAGGTTACATTCTCATTAGAGTGGACCCTACATCGACTGTTAACAGTCAACATCACCCCCACCCCCACGAAAACTTGCAAACACACATACATACATACTTTCAGTAGGCCAAAGTGAACAGCAGAGCTGAGCAAAAAAATATGATTTAGTTTTTTTTCCTCTTACAAATATTGAAGCTTTCTGATAAATGGTCATTGTTGAGCTGCTCAGCAGCAATCCAGAGCCAGCAGATTTTCAAGAAGTATCCCATGATTGAACCTTTGACGTTCCCTTTACCTGAAGTGAAAAATTACCATTGCATTAAAACCACTTTTCAAGGTTAATGTAAGCCATAATCCCAGAGTGTCTCATGCGCTGTAATTTAATTTTCCAAATAATATACTTTTCCATCAAACAAGCCAGCCAAATAAAACGCACAGTCTACGTATTTGATTATGAGGAATTTTATATGCAAGAATTATAAAAAAAAAAAAAAATGATTACAGAAATATTTATAGCAACATTTTGCCAAATAGTTACACATGAAATGAAGTCCACATGAAATCAAAACTGACATTATTTACTTTGTTAGCTTTGACCTTTTGATTTTAATAGTGTATTATTAAATGCTGAAAATAACATGAAGAAGATTAAGATTAAGAAATGCTTTATGCATTTTTGTGGTAACACTTTATTTTAAGGTCCAGTTCTTGCTATTAACCATTAAATATGACTTTTGCCTCAATAAACTACCAATTTGCTGCTTATTAGTAGTTAGTAAAGTAGTTTAGGTCTTGGGTAGGATTGGGGATGTAGAATATGGTCATGTAGAATATGTGCTTTATAAGTACTAATAAATAACCAATATGTTATGAATAGACATGCTAATAAGCATTCCCTTACTAAAGTGTTACCATTGTTTGTTCATTGTTACCTCATTAACTAATGAAACTATTGTAAACAATGGAACTTTATTAGGACACGAGCACCGGTGATGTGAGGACCCTATTGGAATTGCTCAGATTCTTCTTCTTCTTCTCCAAAATGAATTGCATTTGAGAGCATTTTCGATGCTGGAAAACTCCTGAAACTGTGCATACATGCCAAAAGTGGTATTTTAAGATGGCTCGATAGCACCACCCATAAAATTTCAACGAAGTGCCCCTTGAGCTATGTTTCACATACACATACGAAATTCGGTAGACACGTAACACGCCAATACCTACAAAAAGTTCCCACGGTACGAACCTAACAGGAAGTTAGTTTTGAATTTTCTCTGCAAGTTTTGTGCTGTTTTCAGGCGTTGTATCTTAACAAACTCCTTCTAGAGATTTAAACAGATCAACACTAAATTTGGTCAGTGTAATCTAGAGTTTTCATTGAAGGGTGTCCGTGTTGGCCTGACAAACTTTGATGTTTCACCATGAAAAAGGAAGTTGTTATAATTCAGACATACAATGTCCGATCTACACCAAAATGCACATGTTCAATAAGAGTCATGTGCTAAACACATGTCCATGACCATATTCAGTTATAGCCATAGCACCACCTGCTAGCAGCAGGAAGAGGCATATTTTATGCTCGAACGAACAACTCCTAGAGATTTAATGACATTAACATTATATTTGGTCAGTCTACTCTAAATGCCTTTGCAATGTTAAATTGCAAAGATCTTGAGTTTTCATTAAAGAGTGCGTCTGTGGTGGCCTGACAAAGTTTGTTGTTTCGCCATGGGAATATAAAATGTTGTAGCTCAGCCATGTAATGTCCCTAATCTGCCCCAAAGTTCACACGTTAGCCTGAATACATCCAAAGGCAAATATTCAGTTCTAATCATAGTGCCACCTGTTGGCAACAGGATACGTTATGCTTTGGAAACTCAAACATACCATGTTCAATCTGAACAACTTCATAGGTTTTATAAAAGTGTTTACCTGACGACATCTTCATGCTAATATCTAGTTATAGTCATAGTGCCACCACCTAGTAGCAGGAAGCTAGACACATATAAATGATGTTGACATATAACATAAATGCATATAGTCCACCATTCGCTGTTTTCCTAAAGCCACCGGGTGGTGGTGAGCCGGGGTGCGATGCTGCTTGTAGCTTTAATTTCTATTAGTGTTACCAGCCACGTAAACATTGAAGTCGAACATTATGCATGAAAACATGAATAGAATATTACATCTGAAAGTCAAAATAAGTGGTGCACTCTCCTCACCATGAACTTGTCGGTCAGAATAGACAATATCCACTCTCTTCAGCTTTTGTTTAATTCTCTGAGTTAAGCTGATTGCACACCTGTGATCTTCATTTATCCATTTTCTTTCACGTATGCACTGACCTGTGGTCTGTAATCACATTTGCTGCTGTTTTCAGCACTGTGTCGATGAGGTGGGCTCATCTCAGACCTGTAACATCCATCTCTGCTTGTCTTTTTTTCTTGCAGCTACAGCATTTGCTTTGGAAATTTCCTCAGCAGTAGTGAGGCAGTTAAGCTCTGTTTTATTTGGTCAGTTGCTGATGTCTGGCAGGAGATTCAATCAAACATCAGAAGAAGATCATTCAGTTTTAATCTGGAGAGAAAATCCATTTCAAAGCATGCACATTTTCATATTGATAAATTCATAAAATTTTAGCTCCACTTCAGTAGATAATGCATGAAGTATTTGGTAAGGATGCGCTGATATAAAATTCTAGCCATTATCGATTACATGGTCATTAGTTGTGCTTATTAAATCAGGTGTTAGTGTTACTAGTTCTTATACCTGAGATAAGGTTTTGTGTGTGTATCTGTGTTTCTGTGTGTTTCTTCAAGGTTGGCTCTGTAAAGAAAATGTCTTACAAAAATTGAGGTGGGGTGTGATATGGACAAGTCCTGTGATGAATGAGGTCTATTATACCTAAGCAATACCATGCGAAAGGCCATGCTTTTCTTGTGAATAGTCATGACTAAAGGTTGATGTAAGGCAAGATTCACAGCTGAATGCCTGCGCCTCCTTTAGCTGTGACTGTATTCATGCTACAGTGCAGCCTTTAGTCACTTAAAAAAGGTTTCTATATACACAACTATTCGAAGGTTTGAGGTTAGTAAGATTTCCACAAAAATATTAGGCAGTGCCACTGTTTTCAGCTGTGTGGCATTTTAGAATGGTTTCTGAAGTAACAGCTGCTGAAAATGTGGCATTACCATTACAGAATTGCATTTTAAAATATATTAAAATAGTAAACAGTTCTTTAGTATACAGTTGTTTTGATAAAATAAATGCAGCTTTGCTGAGCAAAAATTATGGATGGATGGATGGATGGATGAATGGATGGTTAGTAAAAATAGGAAAATCAATATATATATTATTGCTGCCTGTTGATGTTCGGAATAGGTGTTACACGTCATAGTAGTATATCTGTAACCCTTTTTGTGAGTCTACTGATCTCATACTATACTTTCTTTTGAGGCAAAACTGAACATGTTTCAGCTGCTCCAATCAGAGAGCAGTCCAGGCTCTGAGTCTCAGTGTAATTCAGATGCGGTTCATTCATCCTCACGAGCCCTGAGAGGACATGAAAGGAAGCCAAGGACTCTAATGAACAAGAGATCACTAATGAACAAGGAGAAAGAGAGTGAGAGAGGTTTGTCTGACTTCTTTGGCCATCTCAGCAAGCTAGTGAGACGTTAGCTACAGCCTCACATCCCCTTTAATCCCAATCCCTCAATACCGCTGCCCTTCCAGTTCACAATCTGCCCTCCACACAGAGGTTTGGGCCTGTTTGCTATAACAAGCGAAAGGATTACCGCTTACCGAACATTTGAATTGTGTTAATGTGCTGAGGCGAGTCTTCTCGGTGTAGCCCAAATCCCAAAGCTCCTTATTGGTCGAAACTTTCAAGAAGAGAAAAAAGACTAATACTGATGACAAAGGCTGAGTTGTTTAACGTATATCCAGCCCATTCAGCTGTACCAAGATTATGCTAGGAATCAGTTTGCAATTATCACTTGTCAAACAGAAAGTCATGTGCAGTTTTTCCTTGAAACTGTAAAACCCAGAGTTTATTTAAAAGAATATATGAAAACCATTTGATTTATTTGACTTTTTACTCTTTACTTGAGTCACTTAAATATCTAGGCAGCCATGAGTAGTTTAAAGCAAGAAAGAACCCTTTCAGGGTGTCATTGTATAGTATCATTATGGGGAAAACTTTAATGAATTACTCTAACGCTGTTTACCTCAGTTTATACTGCCATGGCTTTCTGTTGAATGCGACCTGTCAGTATAGATCGGACAGGAAAAAGAAACCATTAATGTTCTTGAGAGCCGAGATGTGCTCACAGCTACATTTTCTGAGCAAGAAAAGTGCACTGAAAGCTTTTAGCTGTTCTTCTCAATCTAAGGAGCAGAAATAAAAGAAGCAGGCTGTTTTTAATGTAGTCATAGAAGTGTAAGACAGTGTTCTGAATATTTCCCCTTTAATGTGGTGTATCAAGAGGAGAATTGTAAAAGCATTTGTCATACCTCAAAGTTGAATAAAATATGAAATAAAAATATCAAGGTCAACAAGGTTTTTCTAGTTGTAGGAAACTGTTCAGAGGGACAGCTGCCATCTTAACGCATTACTATAATAGAAATAATAATTTGATGTAAAGCAATGAGTTTGTCAGTATACATATGTTGTCGCAACTGAAATTATTTGTTTGAAGGTGCTCTGATTTGCAAGAAAGTCATAGTGGTTAAGCTTGGCAATTAGAATGCTAATCCTGTGCCAGATCTGGATATGGGCAAGGCCAGTTACTAGGGGTCAAGGTTTTACTGCTTAGCATGTCCCCATTAGCTTCTGCTGATAGATGTTGTAATTACACCAGCTGGCAGTAAAAAGCATCTATCTACATTGACATGTCATTTAAAGGATATCAGTCAATCAATCAACAACAAAAAATCTAGCAACTCACAGATATTAATTGTATTGTAACTAATGTTTTACTATTGACTGGTTAGTTTTTTTAAGACTTGTGAAATGTATTCGGGATCAGAGATGGAAAATCGAGTTTTTGACTTGGGCTCTTAAACAACTGACTCAAGACTTGACTTGGACTTGATAGGTTACGTTCACACAGTGAGCCTTAGTGCTTAATTCAGATTTTTTCATCAGATTTGATTTATTTTTATTTAATTTATTATTAGTAGTAGTATTAATTTATTTTTTGTATAGCTATTGCCTCATGTTTTGCTTTGTATATAGAGTTATTATTGTAATACTTTGAGTTCTGACACATCACAGTACTTCCACTGGCTACCGTAAAATCTTTAAAGTGAGTCCCATGAGTGCAGAATCGTGACAAATTTCAATTACAATTTGTGCCACTTCCATATGTGATACTAAATTTGATACAGGTCAGATGTTTTGCAATGCGACCGCAGTCTGAGCAGTCAAATTGTAATGTGATTTTTACGTCACTCTAGATCAGTGGTTTTCAAACCTGTCCTGGAGGCACCTCTGCATATTTTGTGTATCTTCCTTATTAGACACACCCAAATCAGGTTTTGCAGTTTCTACTAATGAGCTGATGCTTTGAATCAGGTGTATTAGATGGGGAAACATGCGAAATGTGCAGGGCAGGACAGGTTTGAAAACCACTGCTCTAGATCAGTTTATCAAGACAGTTTGAAAGGTAGTCAGTGGGAGTCGAACTCATAATTATTGCAATGACAACTCAAAAGTGAGTACACCCCTCACATTTCAGCAATGTTTTAGTATATCTTTTTAAGGATATACTATAGAAATGAAACTTTTATATATTTTAGAGTAGTCAATGTGCAGCTTGTATAGCAGTGTATATTTACTGTTACCTGAAAATAACTCAACATAAAGCCATTATTGTCAAAATAGCTGGCAACAAAAGCAAGTACACCCGAGTGATATCAGCATTATGTCATTTAACCATGCAAAGCCGCATGTCCTATTCATCATGTTCATGTTTTTGTCTGCTTGACAGGACCATACAAAGTTGTGTATCTTGTGTTAGAGCAGTTAAAATTTGGTGCTTTGTGTACAATTATCTCATACTGACCACTGGATGTTCAACAAGGCACCTCATGGCAAAGAACTCTCTGAAGATTTGAGAATTAGAATTGTTGCTCTCCACAAAAATGGCCTAGGCTATAAGAGGTTCAGTAACAACCTGAAACTGAGTTACACTACACTACACTGCACACTGCAACAAGTTGGTTTGTATTGGCATCATCCGAGAAGGAAGCCTCTTCTGAAGCTGGCTTACAAGAAAGCCCGCAAACAGTTTGCTGAAGACAACCTGTCCAAGAGAGCGTGAATTACTGGAACCATGTTCTATGGTCTGATAAGACTAAGATAAACTTGTTTGGCTCAGATGGTGTCCAGCACGTTTGGTGATGCCCTGGTGAGGAGTACCAAGAAAATTGTGTCTCTCCAACTGTCAGGCATGGTTGTGGTAGCATGATGGTCTGGGGATGCATGAGTGCTGCTGGTACTAGGGAGCTACGGTTCATTGAGGGAAACATGGATTCCATTATGTACTGTACATTTCTGAAGCAGAACATGATGCCTTCCCTTTAGAAACTGGGCCGAACGACAGTTTTCCAACATGATAATGACCCCAAACACACCACCAAGATGACAGTTGCATTGCTGAGGAAGGTGCAGGAGAAGGTGATCTGACCTGAACCCTATTGAGCACCTATGGGGCATCCTCAAGCGGAAGGTGGAGAAACACCATGTGTCTAACATCCAGCAGCTCCATGATGTCATTATAGAGGATTTGAAGAGGATCCCAGCAACAACCTGTGAAGCTCTGGTGAATTCCATGTGCAGAATGATTAAGGCAGTGCTAGGTAACAATGGTTTGACACAAAATATTGACACTTTGGATAAGTTTACTTAGGGTGTACTTACTTTTGTTGCCAGCTGTTTTGACAATAATAGCTGTATGTTGAGTTATTTTTAGAGGACAGTAAATATACGCTGCTATACAAGCTGCACATTGACTACTATAAAATATATCCAAGTTTCATTTCTATAGTATTGTCCCTTGAGAAGATATACTAAAATGATTGCTGAAATGTGAGGGGTGTACTCACTTTTGTGAGATACTGTACAAGCAAAACATGAGAGGGCATGTATCATAAAGTTCAAAACTCTGCTCTCTTTTGTCACGTCCTTGTTCTTATTTTTCATATTTCCTGCACATAATTTCACTGTGGCTTCTGCGGCAGATCAGCTATAAATAAACACATAATCGCCTAGTGCGTCTTTCGCATTTACTTCCATATGACAGCGCACTGTGCAAGGGTTGCCAAGTCCACAGTTTTCCACAGTTTTTCAATTTGGTCTACTTTCTCCACTGTTGGATACATCTGAAGGCATGCATTTATTGCCCATTGGAAAAGTGTGGTTATATAAATGAACAACAAACAATAACATTATAGCCAAATCTAATTTTATGATAATCTTTGTGTCATTTAATTTGAAGTGCAATGCAGTGTTTCCCAATAATTACCAGCCGCCATAATGAATGGAAAATATGTTTACACTTCTCACAAAAACATATGTCTTTGAAGTTTTTGATTTGGCAAAGCATCTGTCAAACTAACTAAAATTGAAAGCATGATTTGGCTTACTGTCCTTATCACAAAAAGGGTGGAATTAAGGAATGCAGTGGACTTTATCCACTAGTTTAACATGCATTTGGGAACACAGCGACACTAGTTAGGCTACAGTAGATTACAGTATTTAACCAGATTTGTATATTATATAGTAATATATTATAGCATTATATAGTAGAGACCTAATATAAAGTACCAAACCTAAAACAAATGTAATATTCTGTAATACCAATATTGTGACAGATAGCTTCTTGAACAATAAAAAAATCAATGTTGTTTTTGTCTGTCAGAATTTGATTGGATTGTTGTCCTTTCCTAGGGATAATTGTACAGTATATCCCTAAAATTAGTCACAGCTCAGAATAAGTGTGTTGCTACATCAGCATTGTCATGTCATTTTTCTGCAATTCCAGAGTCATTAGTTACATGAAATTTACAGCTCACATTAGTGAATGGTAAAGACCCTAATGTACTCATTGAAATACCTAAGCAGTAATATACTAATTGAAAATATCCTAACGACCCCTACCCTGTTGAGAGATGAATATGTAAATGTGCGCTGTGCACATTTTCAACACACAACAGAAATGTCAGTGTTGATAAAACAGTTAAGAAAGCATCTGATCATAGCGATATGCATATGTCTGCACCAGATCTGCAATTCGGCACTCAAGTCAAGTCGACACTTTAATTTAAGTACAAGAGATTGCTTAAAGTGTCACTTTTAATTAGAATTACAACTTCAGTTTCTGCTATAAAGCAGCTTCTCCAGTGTGTTTTACTCATGTCTGACCTCAATAGACTAAACAGAAGAATAAACCCGGAGTTTTAGCTCAAATGTGTCTACAAGCCTGCCGAAGTGAAATTTCTATAAAGTTTGCTTTGGCAAGCTTTTTCAAACTCTCAATACAAACTCCAAAAGCCTTCGTTTTGGCTTCTTTGTTCAAAATGACATCACACCAATTCATTCTTCAAAATCGTTTGGCATATATTAAAGGCCTTAATGGTTATCTTTCTACAGTTATTATAGATCTACATATATTGATGCAACGTGTGCAAGGACATCCTATTCTACCTGTGTTGTTGTAAGTGAAGGATGATTGTTTCACTTAACTCTGACATCGATACTAGTTTTGTTAAACAAGCTATTTTCAGCACTGACCCAATATTAAACACTTCCTCATTGTCTCTCCAGCAGTTTGTATGTGTGTGTGCTATATTTATGTATGGGCCGAAGGTTCCTGATGAATGCACGACCCCTCCACTCCACCTCTCCCGAGGCTCCGTGCGGAAATAAAGCGGAAAAAGTAATGATTCCAGGCCTTGAAAAATCTTGCACAGCCTGTGGAGGGGCTCAGAGATTCCCCTGAGACAGACATACCCTTCTCTATCTGTCTGTCAGCCAGTAGAGTTGGCCAGACCCTTCTCTCTATCTCTTTATCTCTCTCTCTTTCTCTCCCAAGCCTCACTCAGACCTCTAATTAAAACCCCCATCGATTTTTTTTTTTTTTTTTCCCCTCCTTCTTCTGCCTTCTTTCTGCTCTTCTTTGTCTGTTTATCATGTTTTTAATCGGCCTCTGGTCCTGAGCTCGCTGCAGGATTAGACAGTGTCTTTGACCCTAGAGTCGAAAGACCCAGACAACACCGTCCTGACACCTCCGGTCTTACCCAACTCCCCCTGTTGGCCTCACCCAGCCTCGGGTGTCTGCCCTGGGGGAGAGATGAGAAGGGCAGAGGCTTGGCTCACTCTATCTGACAGCACCTCTGCCCTCTCTGCTTAGGTTCACTCTACTCTTGAAAATAGTAGACGCTACACAAAATGGAATTGATGATCTGCACTTTTTCCTATTGCTGGTTTTACAGCAGGCAGTGTTTGCTTTACTGGAAGCATTTTACTGCCTTGGATTACAGCTATAAGCAACAAAATGCTTGTGCTACAGTGATAATACCATGTTTAAGGGGAGTTATGTGGTACTACATGGAGCAAAATGCCACAAATACTGTGGTGAAATCGGTGCACAGCCTTGAGTGGCTTATTTTCTTTACGAAATAGTTAATATTATAATTTCAGTAACATTACTTTAATAGACCACTTTAGAGATTCTGCTGATTATATACTATGAGTCATTCAAGTATTAGTAGACTCTCTGTTTAATATCTTCTTTACACTTTTATAGTCATAACCAATTTGATTCTACTCACTATAAGTAACTTTGCAAGTACATGGCAACCTTTTCTACTAACATAACCTTAAAGGAGAAGTCCACTTCCAGAACAACAAATTATAATGATAATGGACCCACCCCCTTGTCATCCAAGATGTTCATGTTCGAGTTTGAACTTCTAAGATGCAGTTTAAATGCGGTTAATTTCTTTTAAAAAATACTATTTAAATACTTTTTAATCTCAAACACTCATCTTGTGTTGCTCTCCCTGAACTCTGTGTATTCTGGCTCAAGACAGTTAGGGTGTGTCGAAAAACTCTGATCATATTTTCTCCCTCAACTTACAGTATCGTATTTTCTCCCTCAACTTACAGTATCTCACAAAACTGAGTACACCCCTCACATTTGAAACTTGGATATAGTTTGGAGTGGTCAATTTGCAGCTTGTATTAGCAGTGTATATTTACTGTCCACTAAAACTAACACAACATACAGCCATTATTGTCAAAACAGCTGGCAACAAAAGCGAGTACACCCTAAATGAACTTGTCAAAACTGTGTCCAAAGTGTCAATATTTTGTGTTATCACCATTGTCTAGCACTGCCTTAATCATTCTGGGCATGGAATTCACCAGAGCTGCTGGGATTCTCTTCAAATCCTCTATAATGACATCATGGAGCTGCTGGATGTTAGACACATGGTGCTTCTCCACCTTCTGCTTGAGGATGCCCCATAGGTGCTCAATAAGGTTCAGGTCAGATCAGCTTCACTGCACCTTCCTCAGCAAGGCAACTGTCGTCTTGGTGGTGTGTTTGGGGTCATTATCATGTTGGAAAACTGTCGTTCGGCCCAGTTTCTAAAGGGAAGGCATCATGTTCTGCTTCAGAAATGTACAGTACATAATGGAATCCATGTTTCCCTCAATGAACCGCAGCTCCCCAGTACCAGCAGCACTCATGCATCCCCAGACCATGATCCTACCACCACCATGCTTGACTGTAGCAGAGACACAGTTTTCTTGGTACTCCTCACCACACATGCTGGACACCATCTGAGCCAAACAAGTTTATCTTAGTCTCATCAGACCATAGAACATGGTTCCAATAATTCATGCTCTTGGACAGGTTGTCTTCAGCAAACTGCTTGCGGTCACTCAACTTTGTTGATCGACCCTTGCGTGGCCTATTCTGAATGGAACCCGTCTTGGAAAATCTCTGTATGACCCTGGCCACAATACTGTAACTCAGTTTCAGGTTGTTACTGAACCTCTTAAAGCCTAGGCCATTTTTGTGGAGAGCAACAATTCTAATTCTCAAATCTTCAGAGACTTTGCCATGAGGTGCCTTGTTGAACATCCAGTGGTCAGTATGAGATAATTGTACTCAAAGCACTCAATTTTAACTGCTCTAATACAAGATACACAACTTTGTATGGTCCTGTCAAGCAGACACAAACATGAACATAATGAATAGGACATGTGGCTTTGTATGGTTAAATGACATAGTGCTGTTATCACTTAGGGTGTACTCAGTTTTGTTGCCAGCTGTTTTGACAATAATGGCTGTTATTTTATATATAGAGTTATTTTTAGGGTACAGTAAATATACACTGCTATACAAGCTGCACATTGACTACTCTCAAATATATCCAATTTCCGTTTCTATAGTATTGTCGCTTGAGAAGATATACTAAAATGATTGCTGAAATGTGAGGGGTGTACTCACTTTTGTGAGATACCATACTTTATTTTTGTACATGTATGCTAGTGTATGTGTGCAGTCGAACACGTAGCCTTTCAAAGTATACTCCATTTGATGTTGTGCATGAACATGGACGGTTGAAAAATGTGCTCTAGAAAGCTTCATATGTTTATGCGAAGAACAAAGTAAAACATAAGATTTTAATCACTGAAAATTATCTTGCTCCCACACATATCCCATTCAAAAAGACACTCTCGAACATTAGTATGACCCAGTCGGTCACAAGACACACAAGAGCCAATGGCATTTCACAACCAAAGCTGATGTAATGCTGCTTCTGTTTTTAAATTTGTTAAAGATGAGCTGTATGGCAGATAGATATGGCGATTGTGTCTATTCCTCTCAGAAATCGATCATTTTGCCTCGGAAGACTTGGGATATTAATACTTTTAAAATAAATTGTGAGTGTAGCTGTATCTGCCTGTTATTTCTTGTGTTTTATATTGACAAATGGTTAGGTTTAGAGGCAGGGGTTGGGTTGCATGCTCATAAACGTGTAAATAGTGTAATGTAAAAAATAATTGTTTTGGCTGTTTACATTCTGTTTACATTAAAAACAGACACACACACAAACACACACACACTCCATCATATATTCAATAATGGCAAAATTATTACCCAATATGTAATTTAAAGGGGTCCTATTATGTTTGATTCTACAAAGTCTTGATTTTGTTTTGGGGGTGTACTAGAACATGCTTTCATGCTTTGTGGTTCGAAAAACACATTGTTTTTAACATAATTTACATTGTTACAATACATCTCTCCCAGTCTTGCACATAAGGCTTGATTAGTTCCATGTTTAATTAAGGCCCGCCTTCCGGAAAAAAAAATGTGTTGTGATTGGTTAGCTCTCCCACTGCGTTGTGATTGGCGAACAGCTTAGACCAGGGGTGGCGAACTCCGGTCCTGGAGAGCCGCAGCCCTGCAGAGTTCAGCTCCAACCCTAATTAAAACTCACCTGCCTGTTGCTTTCTACTAACCCTTCAGACCTTGATTAGCTTGTTCCGGTGTGTTTGATTAGGGTTGAAGCAAAACTATGCAGACCGACGTTCGCCACCCCTGGCTTAGACTGTATTTCAGTACTGCCACGCCACTTGTCAAAGCAGCAAGTTCAGTGTACAACTGTTAGCGCAAGCTAAATTAAAGTGATTCTTACATTTGAAATATGGATATTTTTCTCACAAAAAATGCATCGATTCGCTACAGCTTGGGAGTGCCAGGATAAATTTTAATTAGGGATGCACCCAGGGGCGTCGCTAGGGCTGGAGCCCCGAATGTTTTTACTTCAGCCCCGAATGTTTTTTTTTTATGTGGCCCTATGATTTCCACGGAAGTTTGAATGAATTAATCAAAAGTTGGTCATTACACTTGCATCAAATCGCGATATGGACTAGTATCTGTAAATATTATGCTGCAAAAGACTATTTAAATATGAATCCTCCATGTTCTGCGTGTCTTTTTATAAATGAACGGGGCGGACGCGCGGTTTCTTTACTTGTAATACTGATGCACGTGTGAAGCTCGCAGTGATTGCAGCGTCTGCCGTTTCACTAAATGAGGACATAAATACATTAACAACATCTCCAGAACTGCTCTAAGAGTCACTTCATGAGCATTTCACTGTTTCATTTGAGTAAAACAAGTGTCAAATATACACACAGAAATATTCACGGCGACCCGTCAAAGTAAAAGTTCGGTTTAACTTCATTAACCATTCAGTATAATGTACGTGTCTACTACTACTGCTATTAATTCATTAATATTTATACAATTTTTTCCATATAATATTTTTTCCATGTTTTAAAAATACTAAATCCCCTTTATTTGCCAAAAATAAAATATCATTTTTATTATCATATCAGTTTATTTAATATTTTATACCTTCATTTGATAACCAGAAAAATACACAACACATAATTCCAAGGCTATTGTAAAAATAAATACAAGTTGTTTTTATGCATTCAAATAAACAGACATGCCAAAACATATTTGGTAATAATAAAACGTAAGGTGAGAAAAAATAAAACATTTCATGGGGTCCTAAACATGTAATTTTTTTTTTTAACTTTTGATAAATTGACGGTAAATTGTATAAGATTCATGGTTTTAATTAATTACACATGATTAATTACATTTTGATTAAAAAATTCAATTTACCCATTAAAAAGAAGTCCAGAAAAAAATGAAAAAAGAAAACGGAATTAAAAAAATATATAAATAACAACGAAATTTGGGGGGGGGGAAATAGAGCCCTATTTTTGCATGCAACTATATATTTGCTACAGTTATAAATACATCTTCAAATGTATTATTTTATTTGTCTAACATATTTTTGTAAAATTTGGTTATAATACTTTGATGACTTTGATGACTATTTACTATTGTTAATAGTGTGACAAGGTCTTTAACCCCCAGTTAATGCCCCCAGACCCCATCCAGGTTCAACCACCTGTGTCTAACAAAATCTTATGTGAGCATGATGTGAGCTCCCACCCAACACCACTAGCCCCTGATGTTTTGACATCAGCCCTGGATGTTTTAAAATCCTAGAAACGCCCCTGGATGCACCGATACCACTTTTTCCAGTACTCGCCCGATACCGATACTTTTATTTTTGGTACTTGCCGATTCCAAATACCGATACCGATATTTTAAAATTTACCAGTAGATTTGTAAAGGGTACAGAAACTAAAAGAATATGTATAATGTTAGTTGGTCAACTTCATTTATCAAATAGATACAGTCAAACCAAAATGTATTTAGAACACATTATCATAAACTGTGTCCTGCACCCACTACTCAAAAAAAAACAAACAAAAAAACAAAAAATATCAAAAATTATCAAAAGATGGTGTATATCTGCTGTCTGAATAATTTTTGGGTTGACTATATATCCCTTAGTTATTTTTATTTTTACACTTAATTATGCCCATTAAAATGTGTTTTGTTACTTTCACTGTTTTTTTTTTCTTGCTCTATGGTACATCATCTTCAATTTAATAGCATGAAACTGCTCCATTGCAGCGGCTCAGTACTGTAATCACGTGAACCACTCATTATGATTCTCCTAACTCTGATATTTTAAGAAATATAAGTCACGCTTTTTCATCTGAAATATGCTGCTATTTGGGCTATAATCCAAAGCGACTCAAATAGTGGAGAAACACTCGTGAAGCAAGCAAAACATGCGAAAGTACAGTACTGCCTATCGCATTTCACACAGGCTGCTATAGTTTCACTTTCGCCGGACAGTCGTGTATGCTCAAGGTTGAAAAAAAAACGATGTTTATAGCGAATGCCCCATATATATATATTTTTTTTTATATTTACGAATTTGTTTTAATCCAAAAGATGCGTGTGCTAAATATGCGAACATCAATGAAGATCACGCAACAGCGCGCGCTCTCTCTCTTTCTCTGTCTCGCGCTCTCTCTCTCACTCCCTCTCTCTCTATACCGTTAAATAACTTGTGCATTGATTTACTTCAATTGTTGTGACATGTCTCACCGAACTACAAACCTTCCAGTGATGTCAAGGCGGTATATTAACTCGACAAGCCAGCACATCTTGGCCGCCGCGCGCTCAATCCAATCTGCGTGCTTTGTCTATCAGCTGACGCGCACCAGTTATACAAGCTTAATACTGAATGTTTAACATTATATTACATGCATACACATACTTCGTAGACATCCTTAATCTCTAATGACTCCATTCTGCTGTCTGTTGTTTTGTTGTCGGTGTTTCTTTGCCTGCATACGCACTTGTCACATGATGTGGTATCGGCGTTTGGTATCGGGGCATTTTAACGAGTACGAGTACGAGTACAGGAGCTCAGTATCGGGCCCGATACCGATACCAGTATCGGTATCGGTGCATCCCTAATTTTAATATAACTCCGATTGCAATCGTCTGAAAGAAGGAAGTCACATACGCCTAGGATCCATGGAGGGTGAGTAAATAATACACTACTGTATATTTGGGTCCTATCATCGACCGAGAGATCCCCAATACATGATATTATCATGCTAATGTATTTAACTATTTACATACTTAGTTTCATTGCCTGAAACCAGCTCCAGCATAAGGCTAAAAGCAGCCTAACATTATCAAAGAACATCATCACTGATTAGCCTAGCCTATTCTAGTGCAAGTTTATGCATTTTAAAAAACACTTGTGAAGTGAAGCTATCTACACTGTATGATGACTGAATCTCTTACAACACACTGCACACATATGTGGCGCGTTACGGCTCTGACGCGCAACCTGAGTAGATTGTGGCTTTGGCATGTGTTTCGACCCCTTGTACTGCACACGTATGTGGCACCTTACAGCTCTAAAGCGGCCACTCTAGTCAATGCTTGTAGTTGTAGTTCTTGAAAAGGGATTTTTTTTTAAAACAAAATATCTCCTTTTGGAGTGGACTTTGAGATTTGTAACTTTGTAGATCTTTTTTTATGCCCAAAGATACACACTAACTAAAGTTCAAAAAGTGAAAAAGCATAATATCACCCTTTTAATCATGGCGATAAAATCACCAATCACTTTTGCATCAGCATATTGACGCCAAAAGTTTCTTATTTAAAGCGTCGAAAAGTGATGCCAAAGTGTCCTGACCAAAAGCAATAAGTGATGTGTTGGGAATGAGAATGTGGTGTTTGTTTAGGTTTTTTGGGGATAAAAAAAAAAGGGCTGAATGGATTTTTATTGGTTGTGTCCACAAACTGCTAAGACACATTTATATGCAAACACCATGTAAAAGTGAATTTTGCAAAAACAACATGTCTTAACCTGTATTTCCCTTGACATGGTTACAATGATAGCTGATAGCTAGATAGCTGCTGCTCTTTAGACTGTGTTGGTCATTATGACAATGTCAAATGACCTGGCTGCACCTGTGTTCTTTAATTTGCGAGTTAGATCACTTCCAGAGCATTCCATTCTCATCTGTGCTTTTATGGGATTGCACGCTCACACTACCTCACCCTGTTTAGTAAATCACTACTTTTTAGACAACTTTTGTTGTTGTTGTTTCATTTAATCTAAAATATAATAAATTTTCAGTCACTAATTACTTCGTAATGCATACACCCAGCACTGCACCCAAGTCTATGTACCATTCTGGCCGCTATATGATTTCTCCTTCCAAGTGACCCAATTTGTCATCCACCCAGCCTGATCGTTTATAACAATGGTTCTCAACCTTTTTGACTTAAGGTCCCTGTTTGTCTGTGACTAAATTCAAAGGCCCTCTTATCTAAGCTAATATATACAGTACCTTTGGTACTTCTGTTATAATAAAATATACAACCTTTAAAGAATGATGTTTTTTTTTTTTTTGTGTGTGTGTGTGTTATTTTATCATTTTAAAGAAGATTATGCTAATATAACTGAATTTAAATAATACTAAGGCTTTTTGTCAAAGTTTGTCGAGGCTTCCTAGTGGGCCTTCAGCCCCCTGGTTGAGAACCACCCGTTTATAAACATAAAGCACACCTTTCCTCAGTATGAGCAATAGAATTAGAGATCTTGGAAAGATCCACTAATAAACAATTCAGGCTGTGTAGAATTCAAATTGCACTTAGTTACAGCAATATGCATTTTGAGTGTTATTTTTTTTTTCTCTCTGATATTGATTTTAGATATTTTGAGATTTTAATATAAGAGTATTTTTGTTTTTTTGGTTTTTTTTTTCAGGAGCACCAGAATAACACCGTCGGCAGCACGATGCAGAACGCCATGGCTCTCCTCTGCAATCTGATTGGACAGAAGGGCACAGACCTCCGACCGTTCTACCAGCAAGGTGCAGTGCATCTGAACGTCGCTCACTTTGATATATCGGCCCTCCGGTTTCTAGCCTGTCTCTGAACCAGAAAACACAAACCCACACAGTCTTTTCACCCAGACACTGCCACGCACATGAAAAGGGCCTGCATTCAGAGAGCTGCCCTTGTTTTGTTTTGGAGTGTTTTCATTCCATTACCAGACCCTTATTGCTCTCATCTCGCTGTCTGACTCTCGTGTGTGACTCTGATGGAGGGGGAGGGCGTTCAGCTGCCTTTTTTTAAGGGCTTCCACCAGATACTGCTGCTTTTATCAGCGTGGAGTCTTGTGTGGCGGCCCTGTAGCCCGCATCTACTTAGTGTCCCACCCCTCTCGCCCTCACATCACCTACCGTCCGGGCTTGGCCATCTAAAAAAGCCTCCCCTCGCCTCCTGTTTTCTACTGGAAAGCCTCTCGTTCATTCTCTCATCTGCACAAGTTGCTGTCTGTTGCCTCTCTGTTCATGCCCATGCAAGACTTTTTTTTCTTTCCCAGCCTGCCGTGTGAATGCCCAGTCTCACCCTGATGCTTTCAGCTCCCGTGTTGAATTATTGAGTAATGGATTCCTATAGCCTTACTCATGTTGACAGTTTTGGACCTGCATGCCTGTCTTCGCCACACCATAGGGCGAAATGGACACTGAGGTGTGCGTGGGTGTACGTTTGTGTACGTTTACAAAAGAAGATGAGTAAGATTCACACGCACTCTTCACATTCAACACGCTGTGAAGAGGGGGAACCGTGGTAAAAAGAGTGTCGGTTCACACTGACTGCATTAAGTAAAAAGTTCTTAGCACACACTACAGGAATAGAGCAGTAGCTCTAAAAACGTGATTTTACATATTCTTGGATACATCAATATTGTCTTTCAACCAGTCAGATTTTAGAGTTAGAATTAGGACTACAACTGCACAATTTGGTCCACAAATCATATTATGAATATTCTGATAAATATTGTGGTTTTTATTGTGAAATCATACATATTTAATGAGATGGTCTACCCGAAAATGATAATTCTGTCATTTACTCACCCTCATGTCCTTCCAATGGAAAGCAAAGGGAACCAAAACTGTTTAGTTACCAACGTTCTTCTTGTGTTTAGCAGAAGAAAGATTGTTGCTGCCTAGAAACTTGTGGCTCTTTTTGGCAATACTGCAGAACTTGGTAGGGTTGCACCAGCCATTCGTATGGTCAAGTCCTGTTCACTCCAACACAAATGTCTGGCATGAAAATTCGGTCTGATTTTCTCATGTGATTTGTCTGTTCACCACTGGAAAAAACGGCAGATGGGCTAAACAAAAGTGCAAATTCACTCTCTGAAAGTAGGTGTTGCTTATGGCAGAAATAGAGTGCTGCACAAGGGCAGCGGTGTGCAACTTTCCATTTCTGACAACCAATTGTCATGGAGAAGAAAGGAAGTCAAACACTATTTACATGCTTTCAAAAGCCACTCAGTGTTTTGTATTCGCTGTGGTTTTTATCAGACAACACCAAATACAAGAGTACAGAGACAGAAGAGGCAATTCTAGGTTTTCCTTTTGCTGTCTACTGTGGTTTAGCAAAATTGTTAGTGTCACAAAGTCATAGTTTTGTATAAAAGCATCAGCTCTGGGCATGTGTCCAAAAGCATGGATCTTAATAGCTGGCTTTTTTCACAGTGCAAAATTAGAACATGGAAAATTAGAAAACCATAAATTCTTTAAGAAATAAATAAATAATCAAAATAAATAAATCTGTTGCATTGACAGCATGTGAATATTCATGCTGGTCTGAACAGACATATTAGCAGCTGCTCATTCAAATTAATTTTTATCACACCAAATTCTTAGTCTGGTTTTTACTAACTCTACATGATTTGGTGGCACTATTTGTTCTTTAAGTCCAGACTAAGCTAGTATGTTGTAAGCGCTTTAAATATTGCAAGCACTCTAAAAATGTACAGTAGTTGTAAAAAACAGCATTTTGATCAAATGAGCAGCTTCTAAATTTGTAAACAAGTAAAGCCGTGTGTTTTAGTTTATCTGGGCACCTTACTTTCAACAGGACAAAATAAAGTTGATTTACATTACATAAGTAATAATGCAAAAAAAAAAAAAAGATTAGTGTATTTAAATATGTAAATAATAAATATTAAATAATAGAATCTAAAGAGTCAATATATGAGCCATTCCAAAGTCAGAGTTGGAAACTCCTTGAAAAAATTCATTTTTCACAAATGTTGTATGTATGCAAATTTTATAATATCCAAGGTACACATTTCTAGTAATTGTGCAGTTAATTCTCATATTGTATTTTCAAAAAGTTTTGTCCCCAAATTTGTTACTACCGAAACAGTAGTATATCATTTAATAAGAGGGTTATGTTGACCTATTAAGATTTTGCTTACATCTTCCTTGTAAATATGTATTTTTTTCTATTTTATTAAACAGTTTTCAGAGGTAAATCAATAACAATTACAATTTTAACAATATTTTATTGTAATTTATGAGATTTGTTGTATTTTGAATTAAATTTTGCATTGTAAAAGGCAAAAAGTTAATCATACTGATTTCAAACTTAAGGATTCATTAGTTTGAATATACATTAAACCAAACACTATCATACCATCATAGCAGATAATTTAGTATACTTTATTTTTGACAAAACATCCCATGTTTCGGTCATGACAGCAAAATTTCGGTAATGACAGTAATGTTTTGGTAGCAACCAAATCACATCACAGAATTTTAAACCCACATACTAAAACACTACTAAAATACTAAAGTTTTGCATAACTGTACTAAAATTTTGTTTATTTTGCCCAAATAAAGGATTATGTGTTCCCTTTTGTCACTACCGAAACGATGACATCTTTCAGTCGTGACTGTTTCGGTAGTGACATTTTTAGATACTTTTGAAGCTAAGTCAAAAATGCTAATCACCTCATGGTTAGCTAGCACAGTTCTGAACAGTTGTACACATATAAAAACAAAATCTTGTGGAAAAACTCCCAAAAAAGTGGGTTTAATTATTGAAAAATTGTATTCGGTAGTAACGTTCTTTAAAGTAACACTCTGATTTTTCATGTTTGAATACATTTACTTCAAAATGATTGGGCCCATCTACTCACCATTTAGCTATAAGAGAGTGTGACAAATACAGTAAATATTTCCTGATCATAAACGTAGGTGTGTAGTTAAAATCAGTCGATGGACTAAAACATACACTGTTTCGGTAGTGACGTGAAAATGCGGGACACTTTTCGTTTTTGTTTTTTTTTGTACATAAAGTTTCATAATTTACAAAAAAAAAAAAAGAAGAAAGAAATATATATATATATATATATATATATATGTATGTGACCCTGGACCACAAAACCGGTCTTAAGTCGCCGCTGGGGTTTATTTGTAGCAATAGCCAAAAATACATTGTATGGGTAAAAATTATTGATTTTTCTTTTATGGCAAAAATCATTAGGAAATTAAGTAAAGATCATGTTCCATAAAGATATTTTGTAAAATTCCTACTGTAAATGTATGAAAACTTAATTTTTGATTAGTCAAACATTATTTGAAGAACATTAAAGAACAATTTTCTCAATATTTTGATTTTTTTGCACCCTCAGATTCCTAATTTTAAATAGTTGTATATATATGTATATATATATATATATAATTAACTTCACTTTAAAAAAAAAAAAAAAGAATTAAAAAAAAGAATTTCATTATTGTTTTTAAAAAGTTTTATCATTTTCATAAGTTGAATTTTTTTGCTTTTTAAATGTGTTTTAAATGTGAATGCTTTTATAAATGTGTGTTTGTTTTTGTTTTTTTTTTGGGTTGTGGAACAGCAGTTGCACCAATTGCACCAGTTCTGTAGAATGGCCCATATATACTAATATAGCAAACATGAAAATTTGACTTTTGTTGATTTTAATTATATTTTATTAGATCAGATTCATGCTGGTGGGCCAATAAGTCATTTATTTAGCCCTTTATTAACCCTCCCAAATGTCTGGATATTCTATTTGTACATTGCACATATTGTCGATCATCTCTAGTGAAGCTGACCATGAGCCTAAACACACACACAGACTCACACATCCCAAGCCATCCAGATAAGTACAGGCCTGTAATGGCTTGTTTTCTGGTAGATCTGTGCGCAGCACGCTTCCCCGTATCACAACAACCCCTCATGGACTTCTTCTTCTGTCTAAGCGGACCAGGCTGCTGCAGGCTGGGATCAGACACAACAAACCCTGCCCTCCGCACCTGTTTTTTTTAACTGCACAGGGTCATCTACAAGCCATCTCATACAGCCAGCATCGTTATCAGCACTCCTCCTCTTGGAACGCTCTGACCCAGCACTAAATATAACCTCTACAATTAGCGCTATCTTGCTAATGCCAGCCACCTCGACCCTGCTCTGCGCTAGAAGGGGGAAATGCTGTAATTGGTTCTTTTAGGTGCGAGCAAAAGAGCATGGGCACGGGACAGACACAAGAAGTGAGGGAGTAAGAGAGAGTCAAAGAAAAAATGAGAAAATATGAGTTGCGGCAGGGTTGAGGGTTGATTGAGACGAGGAAAGAGTGGGAAAAGCAAGATGAGTTTTATAATTGGTGAGATTTGTTGAGGTGAAAGATAACAGGCGGAGAAGGAATAAGCAAGAGGAAGAAAACCAGACAGAGAGGCTGTCGAAAACAACACAGTTCAGTGTTTGGAAACTACTTTGAAACTGTAGCTTGCCAAGTTAGTCAGAATTTCAAGTAGTTAAACTAGTCAGGCTAACTTTTTGAAAAAGTGCTTAGTTACACTATAAGCTACTTACAAAACAGACTACACTGCTATTTAAAGAGATATTTTGAAGAATGTTGATAACTAAATTGACTTCTATTGTATTTTTTGTCCATACAGTGGAAATAAATGGGAACCGAAACAGTTTAGTTTGCAACATTCTTCAAAATATCGTCTTTTGTGCTCTCCAGATGAAAGAAAGTCATACAGGTTTGAAACGACATGAGGGCGAGTAAATGATGACCGAGATTTTTTATATATATATAATTTTATAAGAGCTTTTTTTCTGCAACAGTGGCTTCTGATCTAGTCAGTTTTATTTCACTCTCTGAACTGAAAGCATCAAAGGTTTCCACAAATGCATGCTTCAATTTACCGTTGCACGCAACAAAATTATACATGTTTTTGTAAGCTTACAGTGCATGACACACGTACATACATATCCTGTGATATGCGCTATAATTTAATGCACAAATAGATGTGTTGCTGTTTGCATTTGTTTGCATACACTTCTAAAAAATAAAGGTTCCAGTGGTGGTTTTCATAGGGAAGACATAGAAGAACCATTTTTGATTCCTGAAAGGACGTTTCAGTGATCAGTTCCTAAAATAACTATTTTTTTCTTAGACGGGCAACGTCAGTCCTGGTGTGCTGTTGACCTGCAGAGTTTAGATCCAACTCTAATCAAACACATCTGAACAAGCTAATCAAGGTCTTCAGGATTACTAGAGCTACAGGCAGGTGAGGTTTTGTTTCTGGGTTGGAACTAAACTCTGCACTCCAGGACCGACGTTGCCTATCCCTGGTCTAAAGTAACGGTTCTTAATCCCAGTCCTGGGGGACCCCTGCTCTGCACACTTTGCGTGTCTCCCTTATTTAATGCACCTGAGATCATTAGCTTATTAGGAGAGAGATCCATGAACTGAACTAACGAGCTGATGATCTCAATCAGGTGTGTTAAATAAGGTAGACATGCAAAATGTGCAGTGCAGGGGTCCCCCAGGACTGGAATTGAGAACCACTGGTCTAAAGAACATTTTCATTTTCCGCAATAGAGTCCATAGATGTTAAAGGTCCTTCATGGAACCATCAATGGCGATAAAGAACCTTTGTTTTTAAAAGTGTAACATTAGCCGGGTTTACATTACAAATTTGCACAAAACTTTGGCGCTTTTTTAAAAAAACCTGTTGTGAGTTGACAGCGTTTCCATTTACTGATGTTATGAGACTAAAATGTAATTTTTTTTTTTTTTTTTCCTCATTTGCGACAAGTCATGGTGACGGCTCTATATCGCAGCTGCCATACTAGCCTTTATTTTTAATCGAAGGAGACATATGCATGTATCTTGAATGAAACAATATATGACAGCGTGGAGAGCAGCTTCTGGGACGCATCTGAAATGTGGTATCAACACAAGCATTGACTGAAGTGGCCACGATCAGTTTCGGTTATATTTGAGAGCGGCCACATATGAGATGTTTTTTGGAGATTATAGTCAATTAAAGAATGATTAAGTGACTTATGTACACCAGGTGACCTGTAAATGTGGGGAAAAAAAAAGCACTATCCACACTCTTAAAAATAAAGGTGCTTCATGATGTCATAGAAGAACCTTTTTTTGTCTAAATGGTTCCATAAAGAACCTTTAACATCTGAAGAACCTTTCTATTTGAATACATTTCCATTTGAATTCTGAACAGCCGCAGTATGTACCTTAAGCAGCGTAGTAAAATGCAAAAATGCCACAATCACGTATTGAACGTGTTTTAGCGCCACTCTCTGGACATGAAACGTGCAGTAAAGTATTGCAGAAATGTGTATAGAGGCACGTATTTTTATGAGCCTGGGTTGGATATATGGGAGTGTTTCCATTGGGCATGTTTTCAATTCGCAATTTCAGTTTGCACAATTTGAAGGCTAATGGAAATGTGGTTATTGAGACCGTTATTTTGCGTTGTTTATATCAGTCTTGTTTTTCAATCCATAATTAAGCCATTTCCTGTAAATGTGCGAGAATTACAATTCATTAGCCACTATGGGTAAATAACTCAACCCAGGCTCATGAAAATATGTGCCTCTACGTACATTTCTGCAACACCGTAATTATATACCTTACTGCACTTTTTATGATAGTTTCAAAGTGTAATCTCCAGAGAGTGGCGCTAAAACCCACGTTCAATACATGACCGTGGCATGTTTATATTACGTTGATGCAGGCACCTATTGCTGTGTTTTTATTACACTACTTGAGGTATGTATTGCAGCTTTTCAGAATTCAAATATCCAGGGAGTGTCGCTAAAGGTTAATGCTCTATTGTGTTGGAAATATCCCCTACACCAAACGCAGCCCTGAACCTACCGAATAGTGTTAACAAATGCAAAAGTGATATAAAAATGCATCTGTCGAATCAGCCGTGCTATATTAAATTCCTTGTGCGGATTTGATCTCTTTTGTCGAACCATAGTTTCACGGGGCTCGTACAGGAGGTCTTTATCACTCAAGTGCAACGGCGTATCACGTGAGCTACCGAGCAGACCTAGTAAATTAGGAAACACGGAAACGCATGCATATGAAGCTGTACATGTGACGACGTTCAAAAGTATCAGTTTTCAAACTGCGCAGGATGTTAAAATTATTTTAAGTCATAACATAATATTCTGCAAGTAACTGTGTGAAAATTAAGCTTTATTAATCAAAATTCTTTACTGGTAAATTATATTTTGTGTGAAAAGGAATAAAAGTTTTCTGAGTTTTACTGCCTCTAGGCACATATTTCCAATGAGACTGTATTGAAATAGCTAGAAGAATAACAAAGGTACAGTAGTAAACTTTAAAACTAGCTGTGCTACAAAGTTGTGTGTTTATCATTATAATAGTAACTTAAAATAATTTGATAAAAGATACTAGCTTACATAAAAGACTGTTTTTGTACAGCTAAAAAAACTGAATGTGGATGACCTCAGACGGCTCCTTGTACATTCAAGGTAAAAATGCCCACACTCACTCTTATGTTAAAAATAAGGTGGATAAGCTGTTTAACTCGTTACATCAAGGAAGCTCTAAGGCCTTTGCACTCACAGTATGAATGGACTGTGTTTGTGTTGGAGACTATGTGTCTGTGGTAGACAATTTATGCCACAGAAGCTCAAAGCGAACACAAACACTCACTTGAGATCCATGAATGCATCTCTCAACTACTTTGTGATTTCACAGCTTGAAATGTCATAGGCATGCGGTTGTAAATAATTAAATGAAGTGCTTTCTCAATTGATAAGGACATGCATTCTCATTAGAGACAGATGTGTTATCTCACCATAATGTATCTTTTGACGTTTATGTGATGACTGTTAAACCTGGAAAACAAAACTACTGCAAAAAATCCATTTTGTCCTTCAATTAAAATTAACAGCTGTCATGTTCTTCAATAAAATGTAGTGTAGTGTTCTTAATATGTGCTTTATATAGTAATAAACAACCAATATGCATGCTAATGCACAATTTAATAGTGAATAGTGTTTTTGCATCTACACTCTTAAAAATAAAGGTGCTTTAAAAGGTGCTTTAAAAGGTTCTTCACAGCGATGCCATGGAAGAAACATTTTTGGTTCCACAAAGAACCATCTCTTTCTTACCTTTTTATAATCTGAAGAACCTTCTTTCACCACAAAGAACCTTTTGTGAGACAGAAAAGTTCTTTAGATGTTGAAGGTTCTTTATGGGACCATTTAGACAGAAAAGGTTCTTCTATGGCATCGTGAAGCACCTTTATTTTTAAGAGTGTAAAAAAATTCTTATAAAACATCTCTTAATCTTAATGTTCAATTAAAATCACATTTTTAATTAACTAGCATTCAGATGTGTTGCTCATTGTTAGTTATGTTAACTAATGCATTAACTAATTTAACTGATGGGACCTTATTACCAATGCTGCCTTAAATTTTGGCCAAAGTAGGTATCTTTGAAGACAGAATAGTAAATTTATTTTTTTTAAAAAAAGTGAAATGAGGCATTTTGACGTACAAACTTGTGACCTATTGTAAATATTGAAGTGTATACCCAGACTTTTGTGTCTCACGTCTGCTTACTGACTGCCCTATGAGGGAGAGGAGGAGGACTTTCCTCGTAAAACGTGAACTGCTGACTTGTTTGTTTTCGCTTTGCTCGTGGAGGCGGAAAAACATCCATATCCTAAAGTCGTATTTGCATGACTCATTTTACTGGAAGTAATAGCAATAAATTCGGTACCAAAAGAAAGTAAGTTACATAAATTTAACTGTACAGCTGTAAGCATAAATATTCAGTGTCTGGCAAGAAGCTCTCTGTGTTTGAGACAGCGCTGAAATACCGCTCACAGCTCTTTTAGGACCTGCGTATGCATTTCAGTTCAATATATTTACATACAAATTTCAGAAGTAATTTTTGCACCGTGTGCATTTATGATAATTCACCTAAATTGTGAGCGTTCCAGGCTGCAGTTCCGGTTTCATCTTTATTTCCCCTGTATTAAAGGTGACAGCCTTGGCTGTGTTTTCTTCGTTCGGCAGTGGATCTGTATTGTTGATGGCATTGCCGTTGTATTCATCTCGCATAATTTGTCAAGCGGCGAATTACATGCGTGGGTCCTTCACCTCAGATAACTGCAGTACTAATCTCAGATAAACAGCATGATAGCCTCAGGTCTTACTCAACTCCTCCTGATTATTACTGTTGGGACTGGAAGACTTAACACACACACACACTTGCTTTCTCATGCCTTTCCCAATACACTGGAACTGGAAATTGCCTGTGTTCCAAGTGGGCACTTCACCTTTTAGTGTTTGTGTTTGTGTTGAGTTTGTAGTCCCCAGGGGGCAACACTGCAGTGAATTGATAGTATCCTCTATATTTAGTGCGGAGTGGTGTGCTTTCCTCAGTACAGAGTCGTAGTTCCTTCTGTGTGTGTTCGGATGCATTGATCACCTGGTAGAAGGGGTGTTCAGTAGATGTGCTGATATCAAATGGTCATATGCACACTATGCACTATTTTTGATGCAAGATGCTTGACAGGCTCATATATATATATATATATATATATATATATATATATATATCTTCATATCTTTATATAAATTGAATGCTGCCAAAGATTAAGTCGTATTTAAAGACAAAAAATAAAAACAAGCTCCCTATTTGACTCATTGTTACTGAATTTCGAATTCAGCAAGTCGTGTCATAAGTCGTGTCATGTGTCATAAACATAATTATGGCCAAACGTTGTTTACATTATAGCAAATAGAAAAATTTCAGCTCATCTTTTTAAAATATATGCATTTACAATTTACAGTCAGTCACTCCCAGAAATACACTACGACTCAAAAGTATTTAAACAGTAAGATTTTTAGTGTTTATATATATATATATATATATATATATATATATATATATATATATATATATATATATATATATATATATATATAGGTATTTAAAATATTTCAAAATTATACTGTTTTTGCTGTACTTTGGATCAAGTAAATGCAGGCTTGGTGAGCTTTAAAAAGCATTAAAAATCTTGCTGTTCAAAAACTTTTGACTGGTAGTGTATGAACTAAGAAAAATGTATGATTTACATGCACTGGAGAAATGTTTTCTAGAGAAAGAATGTTACTTCCCCCCTAAATTAGAAATGCCACATGCACCAACATAAAAAAAAAAAAACTACACATTATCATCATTACTAAAATATAAATGGTTTTAACAGTAACTGGTATTATAACAGAGATGTTACAGTTTTATATTAAATCTAATAGGGAAATCAATCAAACTTCGTTTTTATTAAATCTGTGCCAGTGCAGTGTGGCTTTGCTGTGTTTAAACTATATTAGTTAAACTATATTAGAAGTCACTCTGACTTCTTGTTTTGATGGAAATGCATCAAGACATTAAGGGAAACTGCTCATCAAGTCAATTTATGAGGACTTTCAGTCACATCTTCATCCTGCGCTACTCTAAGACTACAGTTCAGCTCACTTTGAATATATAGTTTATCTTAATAACAGGATGTTCGGAATAATGTTCTTAATAATGTTCGGAATTTACTAGAAAGAAACAAGTATTCATATGTGCTTCGCAATATGTATTTAATGTAGAAACCCAGTGCCATTCATGCTGCTTTCCTGATTTAATTCAAAGAAATATTACCTAGTATAGTACAGTGGAGATAAGTAAAAAAGTTATTATATAATGATTAAAGATTTAAAAAAAAGAGGCATATCTCTCTACTTCTGGTCTTAGTAATCTTGATACTTTATGCTTCATTACTGTATTTAACAATGACCACTTCTGACAGTCAGTATATTAGGTGTAATGTAATGTGTGACAGGCAGTTGCTTGCTTAATTTCCCAATATCTTAAGTAAGATGTATTGTGTTTGTGTCTATCAGATGGACAGTCAGAACAGATCAATGTATAGAAGAATGATTTTGTTTGCATTTATCTCTCTTCTCAGGTGTAATTGAGGTGGTGTGTAATATCTTTGTGGAAGTCTCTTGTGTATATCTGGAAAGAGAAATGCACTCAGGGCTAAAGAGCTGCTCTTCTCTGCTCCTGTGTCTGTTGGACATCATCCACTGCCTGCTCAAAAACCTTTCGTCTGTAGTCCGACTGGCCCTGCAGGTAACATTCTCTCTTTTTCAGTTTTGATTTACTAGTGAATGTGCAAGTAATTGTACATTTGTATGGTCAAAGCATCTCCTGATTTGTTGCATGCAAAGAAAATAGTGCAAAGACGAACTTTGTACAAAATAATTGACGCAAGTTAAATATAAATATAACAAGAACGAATATATAGAGTTTATAAATTGTTAATAATGCATGCCATTTTAGCTTGTTTTTCGGTCTCTCATCTTTAAGCTCTTTCATCGTGAGTCATGTTTTTCACAGGATTCGTACCCAAGGATTCCACATCCTAAGTCCGGTTCTGTGCCGACTGAGCTACTGAGCAAGGTTGTTATGTCCGGAAAGCGAAACATATGGAGGTGTAATCGTAACTGTGTATGAAAATGATTACAAGTGCTTGCTGTTTAAAGCCCTGGTCAGACTACATGATTTTAGCCCGATTTTGCCACGATCTGCTTGTCGTAGGGGATTCGTATACGACAACAAGCGTCGGGATGCAAGATTTGATCGTTTCATCTCGTGTAGTGTGTCAGAGTGCACAACATGTCTGTGATGCTTCACGACATCAACACAGAATGACTAGCATGTTTAATTTTTTTTCCCGCTGTACACAAGTTCCGTCACGTCTGTGACACTGCCCAATAGGAGCACAGAAACACCTTCGTACATGCTTTCAAATGAGCCGAAACGAAAGAGAGACAATGGTATCGGTCCTGCTATGTGGAATTTATCAATTGAGAAAATGGTTGTGAAGCTATGGCAACAGTACTCTTGCGTTTATGACGAGGGACTACCACGACAGAGTGAAAAAGGTAAAATAAAAACTAGGGGTGTAACGATACAGGTATTCGTAACAAACCATCACGGTACGGGCATGTCGGTTCGGTGCATGAGGCCTTACAACGAATACAAGCAATTCACCCTCAATCCAGAAGGGGGCACCCACAGTAATGCAACTCTGGGTGATAACCGCCAACAGAAGAACAGCGAATGCCAGGTGTTGTACATTTAAAAACAAAGCCCACTAGACAGTGACCATGTGCTGATTCTGAAAGCGTCTCTCACTGACAAAGGAGTATAGGTTTGCTTACTCAACTGAAATGGAGCTTTGTGCTCTTGTATCCTACCTCTCTCATTCGGCACAAATTGAAATATTCCATAATATTTCCATATTTGGGATGCATTCAAATGTTAAACTATTATTTATTATGTAAATTATAGACTTTGTACTTCAGTCACATTCTAACGGTGACACAGTGAGGCGGGCACGCTAATGTTTGGTTCGCTGTGTTTTATTTTGATAAAGTACCAACTGCGCTGTCAAGTTAGCAATGCTATAGAATCCTGGAACTGATATGTTTTGTGTTTGTGTGCGCCAGGGCGATTACTTCAACTTTCCTCATACCAGCAAAATCAACTTAAACAAAAAACAAAGGATCTTGCTTTCTGCCATTTGAGTTTCCTTTCTGTCACAAAACTGAACTGAAACGAAGCAAATATAGGCTACGTTATGTGTTGCACTTCTTGTCTGTCAGTTAACTAAATTAAATATATTTTAACTATTTACTTCTTGTATGTATATATGTACTGCAGATTTTATAGCTTATATGTGACATTATTTAATATAGTATTTAGTATTTTCACATGTAGGTGGAAAAAATTGTAATTTGTACTACTGTCTGTTTAAAATAAATGAAAAGTAACCTAGCATAGTAGATTTGTTTTTGTTTTTTTTTTTTTGTTTTTTTGTTCTGCTGTACTGAAATCGTATCGAACCGTGACCCTCGAATCGAAGTAGGTACCGAAACGTGACATCTGTGTATCATTACACCCCTAATAAAACTATTTTACTTCAGTTCTCTTTGACAGTCCATACTGTCATCTTCATGCAATCCAGATTTGTGTACATAGGCATGTTGCGATAGTCAGTGTTACCACCGGTTTTGTCACTTGCCAACCGCGGCACCACCCCCCACCGTCTTTTTGATTATAGTAATAAAAATCATTTAGAGTTCAGTTAGAGAACAGACCGTACAATTACAAACTGAACGCGCCTGCATGCGGTGTACCAAACAACAGTCGCATCAGTGATCCGCGGCAGGAGTCGGATTTTATTTATCAGGTGAGGAGAGTAAGTCGAGCTGATTTGGTAAAAGATTTAGTTTCAAAACGAAATACAAAAGCGCCTACTTTAAAAATATTTTGGACTTTGAAAGGCCTGTTGACTGCTGCCATCTGTCTAAAAGGTGATTTTGGAAGCTCATCGGAAGAACATTCATTTCTTATTTGTTTGGTTCTACTGTGTTTGCTGGTTTTCAGTATTTTTTATAATTAAACCATATGGAAGTTTTTGTTATTGTATTTGTGTTGGAAATGTGATATGGTGATATATACCTGTCGGTACGTATTTTGGGTCCCCCAGGTACATTTTAGTCATGAGATCAGGTAGTTATTATGTTAAAGAGCATAGGAAATCCATAGGAAATGAAAACTTGACACCCGTTATGGAGTCTTGGGTTAGTAATGCAATTAATTGTTTTATTTATTTATTTGCTTATGCCTATGAAAATATTTCTTTGCCAAGAAATATGAAAATGGCATTGATGACGGTAGGAGGCAAGTTTTTAAAGTAATATCAAATATTTTTATTATTAAAATATTAAAAAAATCATGGAATGGCAGGTCAGTTGGACCTTTTGGCCCTTATGCATTCCAGACTTAAGGGCAAGTTGTGCTTACTGTTGGTAAAATTTCACATTTGAAATCCAGTCATTCCAATAAGAATCCTCACAATTAGGAGTTTTCAGGTGATGGCAAGTTTCCTGTTTCATGTGAATTCACCATGCTGACCAACACAACGTTGTTTGGTTTGAAAGTGTCTTCCATCTGAGCCATGATTTATATTGACAATTGCCTGTGAAAATTTAATGACTTTTGACTAATGTGGCTGTACCTCTAATATTGCAGGGTTTAAAAATGATATTAGATAAATCCAAAATCCCATTGCCTGTTTTGTATATTTATAGTTATGGAATATTTGTGAAATTATGCCCTGCCAGCCATGCTGTATTTGTTGTGTGTTGTTGTATTCATTGGATATTTTACAAAATTTGCCTTACAATTAGATATTCATAGAGCCTTGAAATCAGTTTTATTTTTTTCTGGATTCCAATTCATTATTATTATTATTATTATTTATATATATATTTTTTTTTTTTTTCTAGACTCAGTTATTAGTGGTTAAACTAAAAATCTATATTAATCAAAAAGCACATCTAATTAATCAATTAAAATCATGAAAAATGCATGTGTGTGCATATAATTGATTGATTTATTTATTTTTCAGAATTACGGTGTTGTGTGTTTACATTTTTCTCTTAAATATATTCTGGTAACTATTCCTGAAAAAATATTGTTTTAATAATAATTAAAACAATATATAGTAGTAGTTGTAGTAGTAGTACTATCATTAAATTAAGTAATACATTTATTTTACAGTTTCTTCAAATTAAACCAAATTTTAATTGTGACGGGTTGCTGTGAAGACCTTGTACGTTTTTGTATGTATATTTTATAACAATAGTTTTTCTCAAAAGAAACTGTAAAATGCTCCTGAAGTGACTCTCAGAGCAGTTCTAAAGATCATGTTCATGTGTTCCTGTACTTATATAAATGTACTTATATAAATTTAAGCGGCAGAGGCTGAAAACACTGCGAGTGTCATGTGCGGTTCAGTATGTGTATAGTAAACGAAACTGCACGTCTGCGCCATTCATTCACACTGAGACACGCAGAACATGCAGGATTCATATTTAAATAGTCTTTTGTGGCTTAATATTCACATATGCTAGTCCATATTGTGTTTTTATTTAAGAGTACTGACCTAATTTTTATTTATTCATGCAAAATATGGAAACTTCTGTGAAATTACACATTATACAGTAAATTATGGGTTTTATTACTGGATTCCGTCCGTGTTTTCAAATTACAGGGCCCTACATTCGTCTCATTTTTCTGTTTTTTCAGTTACTGGACCCCACATCCCACTGGCATAAAGGGCAATGGGCACAATTGCAGATTCAATTATTTCTGGCCAAATTCTAACAGGAGTTTCTAAAGGGCATTGTTGTTTTATGGCATAGAAGGCCCTGCGGCTGTTAACTCTCAGTATATTTACTGCAGAGTTAAAGTTTTCTGTGGAATTGATTTTACTACTCGATACTAGATAATAGTAGTGTGATGAGTGTGTTATGTGGTTAGTTTCTAATGTGAATATGTGTTGTTTTCTGGGATGTGGATGTTTTGTAGAAGCTGACTGGCGGTATTACTCCAGCAGGTCCAGGTTCTACTGTAAAGCGTGTTCAGTGTAAGACAGCAGATCTATCTGTGCAGAGCAGCTGTGTGATTTGTGTTGTGTGAAATGAGACCAGGGGCTGCTGGTTGCTCCACAGTGGTTCCATCTTGTTCATTGATTGTACATGTTGATGTACATATTGAATAATGTTGGGCTTAAGCTGTAACATTCATTCCACTGTCTTGAGAAAGGTGTTTTGTTCTTTTGTTGCTATTTTTTATTCCACATTCACTTTCAGTGTGCATTGATTTAAACAGGCTGTAGGTTTCCCCCTTCGCACCTATTTCAATAATTTCAGAGAAGAGCTCTTCGTGTCAGATAAAATCTGTCTGTCTGTCTATCTATTAATTTTAAATGTAGTTTAAATATAATATTTCGATTTTTTTTTTTTTTTTTTTTCCTTCTTCATAAAAGTCTTTCATGTCATTTTAGAGTACTTTGTATTATTTTAATTTGGACTTTTGATGTTCCTTGAAATATTTTATTTTTTATTTTTTTTTCCACATAGACTAACACCTTGAATGTGAGTATAGCTATTCGCAGAATTATGCGTCTCTGCATCTTTTATTGATTGATTAATTGATTGCATGGTTTTTTGTTGGTACTGTATGGTACAGTTTACTGAATTGTGGGCTAATGTTAGTTTGTCATTTAGATACAGTAATTTGACTGTTTTTTCCCCCGTCTCTCTCTCTGAGAAATAAGGCATCTCTGTTATAAATACTGTATTATTCACCTGAATGTGTCACCTCATATGACAGCTGACAAGTACAGACACAGACTTTCCCCAGTCTTATTGACGGTATGGTCATGGTTATTTCTCTGGAAAGGCAAAATGTTGTTATTTATACAGGACATCTTATTATTAATATATTTACTTCCCTGTGTGTCCGTGAAGTCAAGCCGTAATCCTGTTCTTGCATTCAGATCCCCACAAACAAGCACATTTCCCCGAGCCTGGAAATGGCATGTCTCTTTTTACAATGTATGAAACATGTCTTCACTGTACTGGGGGGCTCTGGTGGTGCAATGTATATGCCACATAGGATGGTGTCTTGTTGTGACAGCAAAAGTTCTTCATGGAGTTTTAGCCAGATATAGTATTTGCCAGATTTTCATAGCATCAGTGTCGTGGGGAATTTGTTCGCCTTGGCATAAGTTTAAGTAAGTAAGGACAGTCTTTCTCTCTTGTATTGTTTGACAAACAATACAACAAAAAAAAAACTATCATTCTTACTCCATAGTCTCTGATTTCAATTTTGTTAAAATTTATGAATATGGCTGTTTGTGAATATGTGTATTAAACTGTAGTCTCAGCCTCTCTGGTGTGCCAACCATGGACCTTTTCACTGCCCATCTGATGCATATTGCACACAAAAATAACAGTTGCAAGAGTTCATAGGGTTTGTGTTATTGAATGTGAGATGTATTTTTTAAGAGAAGAGAAAGAGACTTTTGTTTCATATACTTAGTAGCAAACAATGTAGCTTTTCTAGTTAACAACCACGCTTTCCAAACTGTAGCAATGTTGCATGACAAAGTCTAAATTGCTGTTGCTTATTGTATTTAACATGCAGCTTTTCAGTCGAGTATGCAGTGTACTTATTTACCCTCTCTAATGAGCAAAAACTAAACATTCCCTCCTAAACTGTCCACTCTCTCATATGTGGCATTTGGAAGCTTAGAAAAAATTATTTTAGTGAAACTGTTATAATAATGTGCAGATATAATAACAATTGACTTGATATAACGTTGTTTTAAATTTTGGAACCTGTGTTTTTATTTAATCAAAAGTGACAGTCAGTACATTTATTATATTAAACAGGATTTCTATTTTTTTTTTCTTTTTTAACTGAAGAATCCTATAATATAAACTATCAGTTTCCACAAATTATTAAGCAGCACAACTTTTTAACACTGATGAGAATCACATTTCTTGAGCACCAAAACGTCATATTAGAATGATTAATTTCATGCGATCATGTGAATAATACTGAAAATTCAGCTTTGCCGTCACCTCAATACATTTATTAGAATAGAAAACAATTATTTGAAACTTTATTAAGGTAACACTTTATAATAAGGTTCCATTTTTTTAGCATTTGTTAAGTACATATGCTAACAATGAAAAATACTTTTCAAAATGTATAAATGGTTAATAGTGATTCCAACATTGACTAAGACTTTACTAAAATCAAAGGGTATCTATTATTTTTATTTAATGGAGAAGAACAACGAATGGCTGTATTTTTATTAACTAACGTTAACAAAGATTAATAAATACTGTAACAAACAGAACCTTATTGTAACGTGTTACAGAGAATTCGGTAGTACTTTAGAATAGGGAACACTTATACACTATTAACTATGACTTTTCCCTTAATAAATTCCTAATTTGCTTATTTGCCAATTAATAGTTACTAAGGTAGTTGTTAAGTTTAGGTATTGGGTAGGATTAGGGATGTAGGATAAGGTCATGTGGAATAAGGAATTAATATGTGCTTAATTAGTACTAATAAATGTATTATATTCTAGTAATATGCATGCTAATTAGCAGCTAGTTAAGAAACTGTAAGATAAAGTGTTACAGAGAATTATTTAAAATAGTGTTAACACTTTAGTATAGAGAACAATTCTCACTATTAATTAGTTGCTTATTAGCACATCTATTATTAACATATTGGCTGTTTATTAGTGCTTATAAAGAACATATTCTCCATTACCATATTCTACATCCCTAATCCTACCCAATACCTAAATTTAACAACTACCTTACTATTAATCTGCAAATTAGGAGTTTATTGAGGCAAAAGTCATAGTTAATAGTTTGTTAATAGCAAGAATTGGACCTTGAAATAAAGTGTGACAAAATAATTACAAATATATTACCGACCCCAAATTTTGGAGTAGTTGTGTATACAGTACATTAAAAATAATGCCCCCTTAAATATTTTTAATGTAGCTCTTTAAAAAAACAAAAAACAAAGGAAAGCTTATGAAAGAGGATTATGGCCACGCAATAAAAAAAAAAAAAAAACATCTCGAGAATAAAGTCATTATAATATGAGATTAAACTTGTTAAATTTCAAGAAAAAAGTCGAGATTAAATGTTGAGATTAAACTCATTAAATTTAGAGAGAGAATGACTTAACAACTTTTTTCTTGCAATGTAATGTTTATTCTCAACATTTTGTCGCAACTTTTTTCTCGAAATTTAACAACTTTTTTTCTCGCAAATTAACAACTCTTTTCTCGCAATTTAATGAGTTTAATCTCAACATTTAATCTTGACTTTTTTCTCTAAATTTAATGACTTTTTTTTTTTTATTGCGTGGCCCTAATCCTCTTTTGTAAAAAGCTACTGTTTATTTAACATGAATAACTTGTACTTTATGCTGATGTTCAAAAGTCTGTAGTGTCACTCAAAGAAATTAATATGGAGCTGTTCTCCTTACTGCAACACTTACAATGGGGGTAAACTGAAGGCTTAAAAGGTCAAAATATGAAGTGTGAATTTTGCTGAAGCATGTGTTTAAATTATTCAGTAAAATGCAGTTTATAATTTGGGCTGTCTGTTCCTGTTTGAGGTGGGACTGCTTTTTTTACTTATCACATATACCACACTCCTCCAGAAATTATGTTGACAGTGCAGTATATATAAACAGTTCTAGTCTCATGTACCTTTCTAATACCATTATGCATACTTACCAAAAGTTACTTACCAGCACTACTGCCATGTCATCATGACAACGAACTTTACAAGGTCAGTAATTCTGTTGATTCTGGCAATGTAAGGTCTCCTTCTAACACATGTAATGTTAAGTCTTGTGGAAAAACTTTTACAAATGTATTAATATATTTAATATTTCTTAATGTTCACTGTATATGGCCACATATACTTTTACAAATGTAACCACTGAAGAGCCTTTCTCTAACTGATTAGGGTCAGTGGTAACACTTTACAATAAGGTGTCATTCGTTAACATTAGTTAATGTATTAACTAACATAAACGAGCAATGAACAATTAATTTATTACACAATTTATTAATCTTTGTTCTCGTTAGTTAATAAAAAAAAATTCATTGTTTGTTCATATTAGTTCACAATGCATTAACTAATGTTAACAAACACAACTTGTGATTTTAATAATGCATTAGTAAATGCTGATATTAACATTATTGTAGAAGTATTGTTTATTCCTAGTTCATGTTAACTAATGTAGTTACCTAATGTTAACTAATGAACCTTTTTGTAGTGTTACTGGGTCAGTTTTAGAGTCAGGAGGTATTAGATGTCTTTTTATTTTATTTTATTTTATTTTTCATAGACAGTTTTTGTCTGTGATAAATAACATTGTGCCACAGAGAAAATAATATAGAGCTGAACTTGTTTCAACTCAGATTATTACTTTAAGCACTGGGGAAAGTCCCAAATAATTTTGCCTCCATACTAATATTTCATCTGTTTTGCCTCTAACCAAACTTTTGATTATAGATGGGTCAGGGTGGTCTATTCGTCATCCAGCATTGAACTAGTAGTTTTTCAAACTATTTTCTTCTTCTTTTTCTTCTTCTTGAAAAATAACAAGACATTTTTGAAGCCCTTACTTTGTACCACAATAGAAAATTGTCAGAAGCTATTGTTTCTTTTTTTAATCTAGGGATGGAACAACTAATCAATAAAAAATTATGTGAAAATCAAGAAAGGAAAAAAAAAAAAAAGACAAAAAACATTACCAAAAAATCTAACAAACTCAGGGTTGCCAGGTTTTCACAACACAACCCGCCCAGTTGCTACTCAAAACCGCAGACTTGGCAACACTGAACAAACTCTAAATAAATAGTGTATATCTTGATAAATATTTATGGTTTTATTACTCTATTTGCTGCTTCTGTCCAAATTCAGACTCCCCATTTATATTTTGTCCAGTGTTGGTGTTCTGATACAAACTTTTCAGAAAATCAATTCCAGTTTTTTTTTGTTTTTTTTTTTTTATCTAATTTAAGAAATACTAAGCAGCAAACCATACTTAATCCAAACGTCCTTTCTTAATTTTTCTTGGTCTTTCTCATTTTTCATGTCACAGTCCACGGTTAATCCTCTCATTGTCTTGTTCTCATGCCAGTGGTTATACATTCATATTTTATTTTCCCTCTCTCACCCTCACCGTCCCATCCTCTTGTTTGTAAACATTTCTCGCTCTGTCGCCCTCATTTTTTGAGCTGTTCTCCTCGTTTCTATCTCTCTTTCCTTCTTTCCCTACACCCCCCAGCCCCCCGTCCTCAGGGAGCGCTTGCCTGCTACTGTCGCCGTAGGCATGCTTTTAGGGGGTTCATGTCTGGATCCTCTCCTCACTGATGATTAGATTGTTATGCAATGACAACTGCTATGCAGATACCAGCAGGATACATCCAGCCACTCACTCCTAGTGGCTCCACCACACCTTCTACCCGTAATTACTCACCGCGGACATCTTTGTCAGAGTTACCGAGCGTGCGCGTGCGAGCGTTCGTGTTCAATTTCCAGTGCTTTGACGTCTAATAGTTCCCAGTGCTATTTTTACCGGTGTGCTTCAGCAGACCCATGATAAACAGCGCTTTAAAGTCAAATATGTGGCACACAGGACTCGCAGGAAGTCACTCCCTGTCAGTTCCTCCACAACCCCTCATTATCCACCCAAGGCCTTTGTCTTTCGCTCAGCGTCCTTCCATACATATTTATGCACGGACATTGCAAAAAAAAGAGCGTGGAATAGAATTCAGTTCTCTGAGAGGAAGAAAAGACAGCGAGAGAAAGAGGAGAAATGCAAAGCTTATTAAAAAATTGTCCGCGCAACCCAAATTCATTTGGGTGATAATGATGAGCGAGACGTTCCCGCACACTTTTCCCACTGTGCTGACTGTCCTTCCCTCTCGCATTCACGGTTTCTCTCACGATGTCAGCCCGAGCTCCATCATTAATATTTGAAATGAGTGAAGGGAGTTTAATTGTAAAAAGCTGCAGTCCTATTAAGCGAAGGCTTGCTGTAATCTCATTGCCCCGGTCTGTCAATCTGCATGAGGATCCCAGACACTCACATTCACTGAAATATTAGCCAGAATGAGACAGCTGGAGACAGCGCCATGAACTTTTGAACCAGACTCACTGCATGGCTGCTCTCGCTGATGGCTGATGGGTAACAAAGTTTGCATCTCTTATGCGTTTTTGCCGTTGTTGTCTATTTTCGTCTGTCTTACTCTCTGACAGCTGCTACTAAAGAGTAATATGCTGTGGCTGTTGGCAGACAGCGATGCTGTACACGTTGTTTCGTTCCGGCAGCAGAGCTGGGCAGTGTGCAGAGACCCCGGCACCTCTGAGGAGCGTCTCTGTTAAAAATAGCACCAGCTTCAAGCTACTGTACTTCCTGTGATGATTACATGAGCAGGAATCTCTCAGACGCTCAATCCTCTGCTGCGTTGGGTCTTGAGTTCTCTTCACTAAGCATCCCCCCAATGACTGACTGTCCTCATTTTCTTCCGTTCGCTTCCCCTGCTCTCTCCCTCTTGTTTTTTTCTTCTCGATCTAATAATGCTCTCTCTCTTTCTCTTTTTTGTAGAGATCAGACAGTAATGAAGACACTGAGGCTGCAGAGGAGCTACTGCTCATCAACAAGCCGCTGACAGACCTAAACAACCTCCTTATTCAGCTGGTCAGTCAGTCTGTTTTATGTGTGAGCTACTGCCCATACTAATGTTCCAACTGTTTTGCGTTTAATCAACCTTTGGTAAGACTATTACAGGGACCAATTCACACTGTTAACTAGCTACTCAATACCTAAACTTAACAACTAATTTGCTAACTGTTAACAAGCAGCAAATTAGAAGTTTAATGAAGAAACAGTTGTAATTAATTGTTTGTTAAATAAAGTGTGACCCATCCTTTTACATAAGTGGGCCATGATGGTCTACTAGTCAACCAGCAACTGACTAGACAGATACTGAGGTCAATTAGTGATTTTCTTGTTTTCTCCTTCTTCTAAAGTAGAAAGATTTCTTCTTTAGGGCTGGAAAATAATTGGTAACACTTTAGTATATGGAATGGTTGTCACTATTAACTAGTTACTTATTTGCATGACTATTGTTAACATATTTGCTAACCTATTCTGCATGATCATATTCTACATTCTTAATCCTACCCAATACCTAAACTTAAAACTATTAAAAAGCAGCAAATCAGTTTATTCAGGCAAAAACCATAGTTAATGTTTTGTTAATAGCGAGAACTGGACCTTAAAATAAAGTGTGACCAAATAATAAATAAAAATCAATGGAAAAAGCATGATGGAAATTATCAACAACAAATTTAGTGTTAAACTGATGGAGTGCAGTAGAAAGGGACAATGAATTTTTTGCCCAAAAGTATGGATTTTGCCAAAATAGTTGTTGCGCATTAAATTTAGTTTTATTATTATATATGTAATAGAATTTTATGGGAATAGTAGCTGTAAAGGGATTATATGTAATTAGATTTAAAGGTAAGAGGTAACTGTGTTCCTAAAAATAGTTGAAACTATTCATTGTTTGCACGTGATATTAGCATAGATTACATAGATACACTATATTTGTTTTTATAGCTCATAGCTAGTTTGTTTGTTTGTTTTTCAATTAAAATTATATATTTTTTTAAAAAAGCAATTATTAATTATCAAATAACTGTTAGTTGCAGCCTAACTTTAATTAATATTTTCCGTTTGGAATGAAATTCTTATAAACTCAAATTGAGTAAATCATTATGATTTGTCTTTTATTATTGTTCTTAAAAGCCAAGCTCATTCTTACTAGTTCCATGCAGGCTGTGAATTTGTTTTAATGTGATATATCTTAAAAAGTAATATTTATTTATGAAGTATCACAGAAATCCTTCGGATTATACATACATGAACACCCACCTACATTTACGGTCATGCCCTTATATAGTCACTTATGCACTGTTCTTGGCCTTCTGAACACATAAAAATAATATAATTCTGTTTTTATGATTAATATAATTAAATTACCATGAAAACTAATATAAATAAATAACTGCATAAAATGAAGCAAAATGATATGTTGCCAAATGTGCTCCAGAGATAGTTAAAAGATTGAATGTTGTTGTCAGGAAGTGTTTTAGCATGCTAACTGTGATAATTTTTCTCATTATAATGCATAGTCCATTGGATGCATATTGCTTTAAAAGGTTATGTAGCCTATTAGAATATCTCTATTGAAGGACTGTGATTAACATCCAGATATTACTCAGAAACACATCAGAGGCTACTTACTTACAGAGCTGCCTTTTTATTGATATTAAATAGGACATAGAGAACTGGCAGGTAGGTATAGACAGACAGAGGGGGAGCACAACTCGGGCATGAGCCAGGCCGGTTCAAACCCATCTAGCCCCCGTGCCTCAACTTGGACATACAGGTTTTACTTAAGGCTGACTAGTTATTCAGACAGTCTACCAACTCTGTTTTGAAAATGTTGTTTTTCACATCCCTAACTTAAATCTGTCAAATAAATCTGGTTCTCAATGTTCTTGTCCTCCACTATGGGACATTTGAAGACCATAGCGTTAAACATTTATGAAACTTAGGGACCAAAAATGCCTTTTCCGTTCTCTGACCTGCATGCTACCTTCACCTGGAGTTCACAGAATAATCTGGAGGTGCTGAACTGAAATATTGATAGGAATCATCATCCATCCATCATCAGAGCAGACTCCCTTTCAAAAATAAAGAGTTTGTCTTCAGCAATGATTTCTCTTGTGAAAAACCCATAGGCCCTAGTTTTAAGATGCTTGGAGTCTAAAACGCGTTGTGATCAGATCACTAAAACCCAACCTAGGCTCACTGGAAATGCATAACTCTCCTTACATTTTCTGCAAAACTACAAAAACGTACCTGTACATATATATTTCACAAATATTTGATAAATAAAGACATTTTTGAGTATTGCACTTACACTTGCACAGTGCTATATTATGTCCTCAAAACACTTTTACATGTGCTTGATTTGTACACTAATGCATTTTGATGTTTGCATTACATAACAAATCTACAGGTGCATCTCAAAAAATTGTGAAAAAGTTGTTTTTGTAACTTTTTTTAAAAAGTGAAACTTTTATATATTCTAGATTCATCACATGTAAAGTAAAACATTTCAAAAGTTTTTTTTTTTTTTTTTGTTTTGTTTTGTTTGTTTTAATTTTGATGATTAGAGCTTACAGTTTAAGAAAGTTAAAAATCCAGTACTTCGAAATATTACAATATTTCCTAAGATCAGTCAAAAAAAAAAAAAAAAAAGGATTTGCAGAACAGAAAAATTCAAGTTTTTTAAAGTATGTTCATTTATGCACTCAATACTTGGTCGGGGCTCCGTTAGCACAGATGACACCATCAGTGAGGTGTGGCATTGAAGCGATCAGCCTGTGGCACTGCTGAGGCACTATTAAGCCTACAGCTAGTCTGTATTGTTGGGTGAGCTGTTTCTCATTTTTGAAAATATCCCATAGATTCCAAATGGGATTCAAGTCAGACATGTTGGCTGACCAGTCAAGGACAGTAATATCATGGTCAGCAAACCACTTGGAAGTGGTTTTTGCACTGTGAGCAGGTGCTGAAGTCCTGCTGGAAAAGGAAATCAACATCTCCATAAAGCTTATCATCAGATGGAAGTGCTGCAAAATCTTCTAGTAGATGGCTGCACTGACTCTGCACTTGACAAAACACAATGGACCAACACCAGCAGATGTCACGGCACCCCAAAATATAACTGACTTCAGAAACTTCACACTGGACTTCAAGCAGCTTGGATTCTGTGCCTCTCCAGTCTTCCTCCAGACTCTGGGATCATGATTTCAACATGAAATGCAAAATACTTTAATCTGAAGAGAGGTCTTTGGACCACTAAGCAACAGACCAGTTCTTTTTCAAGTAAGATGCTTCTGACGTTGTTCCTGTTTTAAAAGTGGCCTGGTAGCCCTTTTCCTGAAGCATGGTAACTCTTGATGCGCTGACTCCAGCTTCAGTCCAGTCCTTGTGAAGCTCTCCCAAGTGTTTGCTTGACAGTATTCTCAAGCTTGTGGTCATATCTGTTGCTTGTGCACCTTTTCCTACCCAAATTCTTTCTTCCAGTCAACTTTGTATTTTGATATGCTTTGATACAGCACTCTGTAAACAGCCACCACTTTCAGTAATGACATTCTGTGACTTACCCTCTTTGTGGAGGGTGTCAGTGATTGTCTTCTGGACCATTGCCAAGTCAGCAGTCTTCCCCATTATTGTGGTTTCAAGAGATACCTGGAGTTTATACTGTAGGGATGGTCGTTTAATGAAACTCATATTCTAATATTTTGAGATACTGGATTTTTAACTTTCATGAGCTGTAAGCTCTGATCATCAAAGTTAAAACAACAAAACAAAAACCTTTGAAATGTTTTACTTTACATGTAATGAATCTAGAATATATGAAAGTTTCACTTTTTGATATAAGTTACCAAAAAAATGATCTTGTTCACAATATTCTAATTTGTTGAGATGCACCTGTACATGTATGGCTTTTCAGAAATACTAAATTTTCCCAGTAGCACATCTGGTACAGTTTTGCACTTGCTATGTGGAGTGCTGGGTACAAGTCTCTTGAAACACAACTTACGACACTCCACAAAAGTACTCCAAACCTTGTAGGAGGAAGCTAAAGCAGCATGGTTGGTTCAGCAAATGCATTTTTATCTCATGTTTGCTTTTGTAAACACTATTGCTTAGATTTAGGGTACATTCAACCTGATTCCATGGCAGTTCATACATATTTTACAAGGTGGCTAATTTATATAAATTTGTACAACCTCACTCTTACAAATTTGTATGATTTTTGCTAAATCATACATATTTTATAAGTTCCCCAATTCATATGAATTTGTACAAATGACCTACTCCTAAACCTACCAGTCACTGGCATCTAGACAAATCATTTAAAAGTTGTACAAATTACCAAAATACATACATGTAAAATACGTACAAGCATTAACCTTTTAGTGCCACATTACATTTTATCTGCCGAAACAGTGTACAAATGTTTCATCGGTCACATTTAAATTTTTCTGAGAAAAATTAAACATTTAAGCACCAGGCAGTGGACATTTTACTTTAAAAGTGCCGTGAAATGTGCTATGATCATTTTGCAAAAATACACTGGGCACTGGGCTTTTTTTTTTTGTTGTTTTTTTTGTTTTTTAATAAACTCACATTTGCAATGAAGAAAAAAATATTGCTTATAGTGTCTCTTGTAGACATGTCACTTTAACAGTGCAGCGATTTTAACCAAACTATTGACAGACCCGTCATGTTTTGTTTATGTGATGCCATGTCCACATATTATAAGCAACTCTTATTAAGCATCTTTGGGCTTGTTATTCTTGGGCTTAGTTAAAGTGATCCCTTTTATGGATTTAATAAAGTAGGCAGGTGTAGGTCCATAATTTTGGTATGTGGTTTATTTCTAAAATAACGCATTTGGATTTAAGTTTACTATAGGCTTGTTCTTGTTTGCCTTTTTTATAGCAAGATCTGGCAACACTGAGTCAAAATTAACAACTAGTTGTTCAGTTCGGATCTGTACGCACTGCATAGAATTTCTACAAATGTGGTTAGCACTTTCTGAATTTTTGGAGAGTCAATTCAGTTGTAGAATGTGGTTTTCACCCTTATAAATTACTGAACTGTGTGTGTACAGAACAAGATTAATGGAGAAGTTTGTCATTCAGGATGTTCATGTCTTTCTTTCTTCAGTCATAAAGAAATTTTGTTTCTTGAGGAAAACATTTCGGGAATTATCTCAATATATTGCAGCTTCAAATGGCTCTAGACGATCCCAGCCAAGGAACAAGGGTCTTATCTAGTGAAAACAACTGTCATTTTCGAAACAAATTGACAATTTATATACTTTTTAACCTCAAATGCTTGTCTTGTCTCATCTCTGCGATGTGTATGTGTAGTCTGTGTAATCTAGGTCAATACAGTTAGGGTATGTTAAAAAACTCCTTCAACTTCAAAATCATCCTACTTCGCTGTTTTACCTTCTTTTTGTAAAGGGCGTTTGATCTTATTTGCATCTTCACTCTGTAAACACTGGGTCAGTACTTCTACAGTGATGTAGGATGATTTTGAAGTTGGGGAAGGAAACGAGATGGGAGTTTTTCGACCCTAACTGTACTGACCCGGAAAAAACAGAGTTCACGCAGACATAGACAAGACGAGCATTTGAGGTTAAAAAGTATATAAATTTTCCATTTGTTTCATAAATGACGGATCGTTTTGCTAGATAAGACCTCGGTTGGCATTGTTTAGAGCCATTTGAAGCTGCATTTAAACCGCATTTTGGACGTTCAAACTTGGGAGCACCATTAATGTCCACTATATGGAGATGATTCCTGAAATGATCTCCTCAAGTAACATAATTTCTTACCGACTGAAGAAAAAAGACATGAACATCTTGGATGACAAGGTAAATTATACAATTTTTATAAATTTCTGTACATTTTTGTTCAGGAAGTGAACTTCTCCTTTAAGCACTAAAAGGTGAATCGACAACCAAATTTAGCTATAGTGTCTACATAGCCATTATGAAGTCAGTGGGATACATTATTTCAGTGTTGCTGAGCTCTAGTCTTACACTTACAGCAGACTGGTCCATGCGTAGTCTCAAAGGTTCCAGGGTTGACACAATGTCAGACTAAAATACCCTTCTTGGCTCTAATTGGAACTTTATTTTTAGAGTGCTGATGATATGCGGACAATACAGTGGTTTGTAGTAGAGAAATACAAAGATATCACATCATGCCTGATGACAGATTAAATTAGTGATGACCATCCTACGAATAAGAATGTAATTTTAATAGCAATTTGTATTAGATTTATTCCACTGTGTCCAAGAATAATTTCATGATATATAATAAAGAATGCTTGATGTGAAATCCATTATTAGATTATAGTAAGTGCGTAAGGGACGTTTTTACACACCCTCTGCTTTCCATCGCATTTTCATGTGTCATTAACCGATCCCTATAATGAATAATGGAGCATCCATTTCAAAAATAATCAATTCAGACGAGTGAGACATTCATAATTGAAAAGAGAGATTTACCTCTCATTCGTTTCATGGAAGCCACAAATTGACAGAGAGATAGATTGAATTTCATCGCCACTGAATTTTGTGTGTTTGCCAAGGTTTTGTATCTTTCACTCATGAAAGCGTATTAGGACAGCCAGCCATAGATGAAGACTCTGTGCTGCCTTTGAAAAGAAGGTCTGGGTGTCTGTAGGAGATGCAATAAACAGAAATGCAGTTCAGTATTAGGTTGTGTGGAAGGCTTTGTTGTATTTCGTATTCCATTGTTGTAGTTATATATATTGCATGCTGTATATGACTCTCATGTCTGATAGAGGCTTTCAGCTGACACGTCTAGATGAGACTACACTGACAATACCATCTATTGAAGAGAGAGAGAGAGAGAGAGAGAAATGAAAGTGGTTGGCATAGTGATGCACTGTGGCATAAAATTCTCACAGATGGCAGAAAGACCAGAGACCAGCTCCCCACCAACACACTCCACTCAACTCGGTAACCCTCAGACATGCATCCAGGTTCTGTGTGTGTGTGTGTGTGTGTGTGAGTGGCAGGCTGTGCCCACATGACCCTCAAGGCAGAATCCAAGCTGATTCTGCCCACTGTGCCAGGAAAAACTGACAGACGCATTGTTACACACTAAATCTAACATGCAATTCTGCTGTGAAAAACATTTTTAAACCCTGGATTTTTTGTGTGTTTCTAAAATCTTTTTTCTAAATCTTTTATTACGCTCATGCAAATCAGTCACTGATCTTAAAGTGTTTCATGTGATGAGATCACAACTGACCACATTAAAACCCAGGTTTAAATTCAAACAAGATGGTCTGGAGATGGTCTAGAATGGATTTTTACTGCACTTACTGAAGATATAAATGCAAATGTCTTTTTATTATTCATGTTCCCTAAGTGAAATGTAATTACTATGTAATAAACATGTCATTAAGTAATAAGAAAATCCGCTTTTGTGAAGCTCGCCGAATTTCATTAGCAGTAACTAGAATCAAATGATTTACTCTTGGAATCTCCCAAGAACACCACTATAAAACTTCTTCAGTTTTAATGTCTATTACCATTTTTTTTACTGACAGAAAACTCCTGAAATGATGGAAATTCTGTAATTATGGAAAATTAGCCGAATGATTGAAATGTTTTAGTTGACTTCCAGAACAAAAATTTACAGATAATTTACTCACCCCCTTGTCATCCAAGATCTTCATGTCTTTCTTTCTTCAGTCGTAAAGACATTGTTTTTGAGGAAAACTTTTTAGGATTTCTCTCCATATGGTGCCCACAATTTTGAACTTCCAAAATGCAGTTTAAATGCAGCTTCAAAGGGCTCTAAACGATCCCAGCCAAGAAAGAAGGGTCTTATCTAGTGAAGCGATCTGCCATTTTCTAAACTTTATATACGTCTTGTCTAGCTCTGCATGAACTGTGTATTCTGGTTCAAGATAGTTAGAGCAGGTCAAAAAACTCCCATCTCATTTTGTTCTCCAACTTCAAAATCCTAGAAGTCCTCTATATGGAGACCATAGAAGTCCACTATATGGAGATAATTCCTAAAATGTTTTCCTCAAAAAGCATTATTTCTTTAGGACTGAAGAAAGCAAGCATGGACATCTTGGATGACAAGGGGATGAGTAAATTATTTGTACATTTTTGTTCTGGAAGTGAACTTCACCTTTAATGCAACCTAATGTAATAAGTGGTGATTGGCATTTTACACACATTAGTGTAGTGTGATCTTTATTCAATCACACTAGATATGCATTGGAAGGAAGTCAATGTAGTTAGTCTAAAAAATATCTATGTACTATTTGGATATGAAACTTGTCTGTTGTTTGACCAGTTGTTTGGGAAAATATATAAGGGCAAACATATTACAGTGTCATGTGTGTTCTAGAATAGCTGAAGATGAAAAACCATAGATAAAAAAAACACATGATATGTTTCTATCTACTCCCTAGTTCAGTAAATCCACTGCCCAGGGAGTCAGACATTTTTAGGACTGTGCACTGATTCGCTCCCTAAAAATAACATAGTGGACAGTTAAAAAAAAAAAACACCACACATTGGCTGCTCAATGTATTAATGTATTACTTACTGGACATCTCATCATGTTTTCTGTATCAAGTCATCAGAAGCGGCTGAGTGCATTTTTCATTATGATCCCGTACTTTTTAACAGTTACAGTGAAGATGTATGATAAACAAAATGAATAATGCCAGCAGGATGTCAGTCATCTCATCATACAGCAGCGTTGGTTAATAAATGCCAGCTGTGTTTTTAATGAACGACATCATAACTATGTTGCAGGCATTTGAATCATCAGTGTCCCACTGTTTTGCACATCAAGATTGTAGAAGAAAATTTATATGCATATATAAAATATAAATTTAAGGTGCTGTATTGCGTACAGAGTAATACATTTATTTTTTAAAAGTGCAAGTATTAAAAGATTGTTTTTTTTTTTTTGTTTTTTTTTTAATAGTTTCAAATGAAGTGCATGTCACATTGCAAGACACTGCTGTCACTGCTTGAAATTTTATGTCAACTGCCCGCCTGCAGAATTGTGCGGAAAGATTTCCGCAGAATTTCGTCATTCAGCAGAACATCTTATTCACAACTTTTTACACGTTCACTGCATTTAGTCTATTAAACATTTACACTAAATTTATAATGCTATCAATAAGACTTCTTATTCCTAAAAATACATTTCACTATATTTAAATCCACTCTGCACAAGGCAGAACATTGAATAGAAGTATCACAAAGTTCTGTCACACAATACCTCATCTGTAAACTAAAACTCCAAAAGCTATTGGATCCTGCAACATGACAAAGAATTAATCGAAATTCTGACTAGTGCTCCTATTGGGAATGTCATAATGCTATTGTATTATCAAAGCAGACAGTTTAAACAGGACATGCTACAAATATATGTGATTGTGAGACATTTGGATTGACCAAAATATTTTAACCACTTCACTATCTTATTGAACTTTTGGTTTTTAAACCATCTGTTTAATAATTGTAGTGCACTGCTTTTTAAAATAAGGCTTTATATTTATTTAATAAAAAACAAAAATGCACAGCCATATGAGTGGGACACAAAGCACTGGTTGATTTTCTGTGTGTGTGTATGTGTGTGTTCGTGCACATATATGTGGAAGCAGGTTACCAGGATGTGATATACCAGTATGTTGTCAAGGGCGAATGGTGCCCAAGGATCAGGTGAACAGATTGTCTATGTGTGCTAAGGACATACTGCATTTTAAATAGTTCATCCGAAAGGGAAATGTGTCACCTCAAAGTCTCCACTCAATATGAAAGCCTTTTTGTGTGTTTACTCTACACGCTTTTCATTTTTGGTGGTAAATATTCTGAATTTGCCCGCAAACAATCGCACATGATCTTCCCTGCAGTCTGTTTACGCTGCGGCTGAGTTCACAGTTTGAAGCAACACATGGTTTGAAAAATGTAATTTGCAGTGTTGTTTGTTCCAAAGGCAGCGGCTCACGAGGCGGTGGGAAATATCGATCGCCTCAAATACACAGGCCCAGTTTTGTGCCCGAGTACATGCGGAGGTCATGAGAGGCCTATGCGTTACATGTCCCCATAGGTTTCGGTTCTCCTCCTCTTCTCATTCTTTCTTTCTCTCCTCCAATCATCCTTTCACAGCCCACAGTGGCATTAACACTCCCTAATCTCCCTGATTCCTGTGTGCTTTTCAGCCCACAGTCCCATTAGACTCCTCAGCCTGATTTCCCTGATGCATCTACAAGCCCTGCTAAGTAAACAGGGTGGATTTGGGAGGCCGTCTAAGCAGGTGTTAACTCTTGTTCTGCTCTGACTCCGCGCTGGCATGTGAACAATACCGGAGCTGCGGAGCCCGTGGACGCACACCAAAGGCCTTTCAGCGCCGGGGATCTCCCTCCGGTCAGCCTCCTCTTTGGGCCGGGGAGGGGGCGGCGCTCTTTGCCGGCATTGTGTGGCCTCCTAAAGCCCCGCACTCCATTCTGGAGTGGCCGGCGACATCACAAAGAGGGGCGGGATTAGGCGCGGCTGGCCCTTGCCCCAGAGTCTCTTGGGATTATGCCTTTATGGCAGAGGGCAGTAACAGATCAGTGCCGAAAAGAGGCTGGAATCCCTGAGCTGGCCACACAGGGCTTTGAGGCCGAAATGAGCGGCAGAGAAAATCCCCACGGCCCTTGTGTGTCGCTTTTTGTCTTTATCTCAGTCTTAGGCTGAGCGGGGATTGTTGTGGTCTGGGTTGAGGACTCGCGCTCCATGCTGCTCCCCTGATGGACATGTTAAGCCTGTAACTGCAGTCTCCACAATCTCTGAGGATGAGAACATAACTTTTCCTGTTTTGACTTCTCAGCTCCCCTCTGCGATTATATCACTGCCAATATGGGAATTTTCTGCACTGTATTTGGCTTATCGCAATTCCGGCTAATTCAGGTTTGGTTAGGGATGAGAATTGGAAAGATCCTCAATCATTGGTTCCAATCCTAATGGATCCTGTGCATATCATTTTCGCATTTAGCCTCAGTGATCAACGCACCTTACGCTACAGTGCAGTGAATGGAAATTGTGCAAAAATTAAACTTTGAGGAAGTGTTACATGACAAAAAGGAATATTGATACAATTTGTTCACATACTTTTAATATAAATATTACAAAAGGTGTGTGATCGTAACTCTGTTTTAAACAACAAAACTAAACAAAACAAACAAAAATGTGGTGACATTTTCAAAAAAGAAAATCTACTGACAAAATTAATAATTAGAATGTTTGTACATGTCATGTGAACAATTAATTTGTTAAATACACTGATTTAAGTCTTCTTCTCAACCTGCCCCCACTGGGGGGCCTCAGCAGACTTTCAAAGAAGACCACATGATGCCTTCTCAATAAATTAAGTTTTTATTAAAGAGCATACAGAATCATAATCTTAGATCTGGTATCAGAGTTCTAGTTCATGTGATGTAATATATCAACACTGGCAGTTTCTGTTAATAAAAAAGTTTGGAAACAAGACGTTTCCTCATAATTACAACAGAAATACCACTGAAAAAGCCAACAGAGGGGAGTGGGGCATTGCGTCAAAAAGGCCAATTTTTTACGAGGAGGCTAATTCGTACGAATTTGTGCGATTTCTGTGATAACGTTTTGGGGGTTGGTTTTAGTGTGGTCCTTCGCACGAATTTCTACAAATTTGCCAGCTCGTAAAATACATACGTTTTTTTTTTCAGAAATCGTATGTATTCGCACAAGTGTTGTCGTACGAATTTGTATAAATTAGCCATCTTGTCAAATATGTACGAATTGCCCTGAGATCAGGTTGAAAAGGCTGAAAATCACTGTGCTACACTGCACTTCATTCTCAAAGGTACATATTTTGCGCTTGCATTTCATTATTTCTCTATAATATTAGTCAACATTTAGTTCTGGGTGAGCATTTTCCACTTTTATGCACAACCTAGCTAGTGGTGAACCAATATATACAGTTGAGGTCAAAAGTTTACATACACTTTGCAGAATCTGCAAAATGTTAATTATTTTACCAAAATAAGAGGGATCATACAAAATGCATGGTATTTTTTATTTAGTACTGACCTGAATAAGATATTTCACATAAAAGACGTTTACATATAGTCCACAAGAGAAATTAATAGTTGAATAGTTTTTGGTTGTTGTTGTTCATAGTTGTTTATGAGTTCCTTGTTTGTTCTGAACACTTAAATTGCCCCTTGTTCTTCAGAAAAATCATTCAGATCCCATAAATTCTTTGGTTTTTCAGCATTGTTGTGTATTTGAACCCTTTCCAACAATGACTGTGTGATTTTGAGTTCCATCGAGAACCCAGCGCCTGAACATAGAAGCTTCCCATTCACTACATTTAGTTGACTGTCTTTGATTAACTGTTCTAATAATTGAAAGGCAAAAGCTGTAATACTTTCTTTATATACTCTGTAAATACATGTTTTAAATAAGTCTTTGAATATTGAATAAGCATTTAATGGCACAAACTTAACAGAATCCAGTTTTTATATCTTGTATGCGTAACCTGCGTAAAAACACTTTTACTTTGACAGTCCTTGACACTCTGTCCATGCAAAGAATCAAAGCTGTTTAAATAGGAATGCGGACAGGAGAGTTCTGCTCTCTATTTTATTTTTATTTTTTTTTCTGTTTTCTGTTTCTATGTTTGTGTTGTAATGCTAAGTACTCTGCCTACAGTGGTCTATAACTGGTTTGAAATACAGGTATACAATATAAGTATGTAACCGGTAAAGAGATAGTTAAATGTTCAAAAAATGAACATTCTATCATTTATTTGCCTTCCATCTATCAGAAACCAAAAACTATGTGACTTCCTTTCTTCTGTGGAAGACAAAAGGCAGACAGACAGCCTCAATGTCACCATTAACTGTCATTGTATGGAAAACAGTATGTGGTGAAAGAAAATGATGACTGAGACAGTGAGTTCATAACTTTCTGCCTAAATTCATTTTTTTTTTGTTCCACATAAAGTCATACAGGTTTGAAGCGACATGAATGTGAAGAATGACATTTTATTTCTTTTCTTTAGGTTTTTAATGTGTCTGTTTGTGGCATCACACACCATTTTTTTGTGTGAACAGATAGATTTCTTATTTTTGCAAATGCAGAATTTACAATTAATATTTCTGCTGTATCTTCAAGACTTCTTCAGTTGAGGTCAAAAGTTTGCATCCACTTTTCAGAATCATTAAAATTGTTAATTATTTTACGAAAATAAAATGCATGTTATTGTTTACTTAGTACTGACCTGATTAAGATATTTCACATAAAAGATGTTTACATGTAGTCCACAAGAGAAAATAATAGTTAAATTTATAAAAATGACCCAGTTCAAAAGTTTACATCCCCTTGATTCTTAATACTGTGTTCTTACCTGAATGGTCCACAGCTGTTTTGTTGTTGTTGTTGTTGTTTGGTTGGTTGGTTGGCTGGTTGGTTGGTTGGTTTGTTTTGTTTTGTTTTGTGACTTTTCACGAGTCCCTTGTTTGTCCTGAACAGTTAAACTGCTCGCTATTCTTCAGAAAAGTCCTTTTCCACAAATTATTTGGTTTTCTAGCATGTTTGTATATTTGAACCCTTTCTAACAATGAAAGTATGATTTTGAGATTCATCTTTTCATACTGAGGACATCTCAGGGACTATGCTACTATTATAGAAGGTCCAAACACTCACTGATGCTCCAGAAGGAAAAACCATGCATTAAGAGCTTGGGGGTGAAAACTTTTGAACAGAATGAAGATGTGTACATTTTTCTTATTTTGCCTAAATATCATATTGTTTTCATTTAGTACTGCCCTTCAGAGGCTACAGAAGATAGTTACATGTTTCCCAGAAGACAAAACAAGTTAAATTTACCCTGATCTTCAAATTCAAAAAGTCTTCACCCCCGGCTCTTCATGTATTGTGTTTCCTTCTAGAGCATCAGTGAGCATCTGAACCTTCTGTAATAGTTGCATGAGTCTCTCAGTTGTCCTCAGTGTGAAAAGATGGATCTCAAAATGATACAGTCATTGTTAGAAAAGGTTCAAATACACAAAAATGCTGGAAAACCATATAATTTGTGGGACCTAAAGGATTTTTCTGAAGAACAGTGGGAAGTGTAATTGTTCAGAACAAACAAGGGACTCGTGAACAGCTATCACTAAACAAAAAACACAGCTGTGGATCATTCAGGTAACAACAGCAGTATTAAGAATCAAGGGGATGTAAACTTTGGAACTGGGTCATTTTTATAAATTCAACTATTATTTTCTCTTGTGGACTTTTATGTGAAATATCTTATTCAGGTCAGTAATAAATAAACAATAACATGCATTTTGTATGAGCCATCTTATTTTGGTAAAATAATTACGATTTTTAATGATCCTGACCTCAACTGTATATGCAACTGGCCTGAATCAAGTTGTTGATTCAAATGTCAAAGCCATGATGATTTCTGACCAACTTTTGTAGCGAAGTTGTCCTACATGTTCTAGATGGACTTGTGAATCTTATGTCTACATAATACCTCAAACTCATAATTCTTCGGTTTGATTTCCAGTGAAAGTTAATGAAATGAGGTATTGCAAAAAATATATATATATATTTTTAATGCATATGTAAATGCTCAAAAGCTAGAAAAATCCATGGTATGTTTGCCTTAAAGTCTCTTACAATGTGACTGACAAAATCACACCTTATCTCAAGCCTGAGTGTAACGTAAGGCACCTAATGAGAAGTTTGAAATAAATGTATAAGACAGATTCTCTAGACTACTGGTATTGACCGTACATAGACAAACAGATTTGTAGTGCTGAGACTTATGAAGGATGTAGTTTCATATTTCCCAAAAGCAATAGAAAAGCAATATAAAAGTCCTAGAAATATCTGCATGAAGGGAGAGTTTGGCTGCAGCTCAGCTGTTAAATAATTCAACCTGTTCTTTCAGACTGTTATATAGATGCAGGAATATTGACAGATTGATAAAGACTTTCTTATTAAATCTGCTGTGGATAATTATTTGTTTTGTATACTTTGTATGCAATATAGTTTATGTGTAATTCATAGTATGTATTATTTTAGTTTTTCCTGGGTAATTGATCAGATCTCTGTGTTTTTCTTCCACAGCTGGCGTGTAATGACAGTGAGGTGTATGAGGAGGCCAGTCACTGTGTGTCTCTGCTGGCTCAGCTGTACGGAGGAGAGGGTGCAGACCGCCTGCAGCCGGAGGAGCTGCTCAGCCTGGCACACGCACTGCAGACGCACACCGAGCCCAGACAGCAGAAACTGCTGCTCCGCGTACTGAAACGCTTGGTAAGTGCATGCAAATGCTGATCTGAGACCAGCGCATACCTGAACTGTATATTATAAATGCAATATGAACAATTCATAACATACTGCAGTAAAAGCAGAATCTACATTCTTGCTGTAATAAATGCAGGTGAAGTAGGAAACCGGATCTGATTTAATGCTAAAAATATAATGCTAAATAGCTTTTTTAAAGCATATATTAAGTAGCCATATGATTACACTAAATGGAGGAATAAGGAAACAAATACACAACAAAAGCTCAAGTGGCCTGTTTAGTGTAATATTTTGTGATTGATTTTTTTAATATTATGATTATTATTTATATATTATTTGTAATATATATTATTATCTGTTTTTCTTAATTATTTTAATAATATTCTTATTTTTTGTTATTTATTAATGCACCATTTCACCTCTGAAAAGTATAAGGGATAATATTAAAGAGTAATAAGAGATCTTATATGAAGGAAAACTCTTTTTGAGTTGAACTTTCTGTGTGTGACTCTGGAGGAAGAACAAGCAGGGATTTTTTTTATTATTATTTTATTTATTTATTTTAAATTCTGGTGCTGTCAGAGTCAGTGTGTCGGCTCAATATGTGATGTGCCCGTGTGTGGCAAATCAAACCCTCTCTTTAATATTGGATAGTCTGTGTGGTAGGAGGGCATGAACTGTGTTTCCTGTGCAGTGTGGCCTTTTGGGTCATTGAGGGGTTGGTTACAGCCATGCAGAATGAGGAGGACAGCATCCAGAGCCTCACGACTGTTGATTTCCTCTCTCTTTTAATTTTTATATGTGATATTAGATATTAATATTAGATATATTCAGTTAATTCATATACATATTGAAGCCTTAAAAATAAAGTAGCAAAAAGAAGCTGTTTAATTCAGTTTCTCATCCTGTCCTGATCCTCTCATCTGCATGTTTTTGTTGATTAGGGGGGACTGTCCAATATCAGCAAGGACAAAATATAAATCATCAGTCTGGATGAAAATGACACAGCAGGGATGTTTACATCCATCACACTAGCACTGACTGTGTGAATGTCAGCGTGTCATTGATCATTCAGTTCATTTATGATGGGTGAGACCCTGAGAATGACTGATTTCTCAATCAGAATTAATCCCTGTCCTTATCCATGTTTTCAACAATTTGCATCTATTAACAAATAACGTTTATTTTATCATTTGCAAGGCAGAGATTTACATAATTATTTCAAGATGTGATTATTTCATTTGCGCTGTACAGTCAAAGTCAACATGAAACCAAAATTGACTCTGTTTACTTTCTTTATAAATGTTCTCGATTTTATCACGAATGATTCATCAGTGCACATTATTCCAAGAGAACTTTCCACATAAACTTTCACAAAAATCAAATCTTTTGGGCTGGACCAATCAATTACCAGTGGAGAAAATAAAGCTTTTTAACCAGGACCCAGAAAAAATATACATTTTATATCATATTAATATTTACTTAGTTTGAGTATTTAGTGTTACGGTCACTCTGCAAGATCCTCTTCTTTCTTATTGCGGCGTAGTATAAACGGCGTTTTATAAACGTGTTTGTGGGCAGGTTTGGAAAACGTTGTTATAAAACTTGTGGATTTGGTGTTGTGTGCAAATATATGCGTATCCTCTGCATATTGGGAATATGCGTGTGTGTATATAGTGTGTGCCCCTTGCCCGGCCTGTGGTTGAGTCATCATTGTTCTGATGACTTCATCTGTGCTCAAACACTGCAGATATTTGGAGAGGAGCTGTTGGCTTTGACAGACTCCAGAGAGAAGAGAGTGACCTCATCCAAACAAATCACTCACACACTGCCCAGCCACAAACTCATACTGACACTTCAGGGACACTCAGGCACTCATATGAAAAATAAACACAGATTCCTATGAGCTTCTGTGGGTAAAATTGCTCTCCTTTTTTGCTGACATGGCACCCGAATCCAATAAAGGAAAAGCTAATTACAGCAACTAGGGTTCCTCCCGTCATGGAAATACCACAGAATTCACACTGGAATTTATAAATGACAGTATTTCTTTTGAATTTACATGAGCTTTAATGATAATTAAATTTCCCCATAAAAACAATCCATCTGAGTTTGATTTATTTCAAAATTATCTGTAAAGAATGACTTCATCAACTCCAATTGGTTCTAATTAGGTCTTAGAAATCACTTAACACCAACAGCAATAACAAAATAATAATAATAATATTAAATGAAGCTGCAAGCAGCAGTTATCTGCAAAATGAGGAGCTCAGCAAACATGGCGGGGAACATCGGACCAACTGCAGAAATGAGTAATTAAAGACATTTGGTCATGCCTTTAGGCAAAATGGATGAAAACCCATAAATACAATCACTTTCAAGTAAGGAATAATTGACGGGCCATTGAATTCTTAGAAAATAATGCACACTGAGGTGGTGATGCGGCCACAACGTGAAGTGTCCTTTGAAATAAATGAAATAGTGTGGCGAAGTGATATGGACATGGTAATGAGGTCAAGAGATTCCTGGAAATACCGTCACCGTATTTCCCTGAAAATAGCTGCACACCGAATGTTCGTCAGCCAATCAAAAACAAGCATTCAATGGCCCATAATATAATGTGATGTAATTGCTTATAATTTTTGACCAGTAGGTGGCAAAATGTAGCAAAAAATTTAAATGTTTCATATATCTTGACCTATGGGTGGCACACTGCCAGAACTTCTAATATAACCGCAGGTCATTGTTTTCATAACACACGTCAAATTTGGACTGAATACGCTAAAGCATTGTGAAGATGTAGCCTTGTATCCATTTTGTTGTGCCCTTCATGTAATTCATTCAAAAGTTAGTTGAAAACAGTTTAACTAATCAACTTGTACTACATAAACTTTTGTCATTATGGTCTTGAGATCATCCAATTAAATTTTCATGAAAATTGAAGCAATGGTCTAGGACAGAGGTAGGCAAGTTCGATCTTAGAGAGCCACTGTCCTGCAGACTCCAACCCTAATCAAACACCTGAACAAGATAATGAGTGTTTTTTTAGGATTACTAAGACCATGTCCACACTAATACGTTTTTATTTGAAAACACATTTTTCTCTCCATTTTGGCCTTCCGTCCACACTGAGACAAATTTTTTGTCAAGAAAAACTGAGCTTTTTGAAAACGTTCTCCAAAGTGGATACATTTGAAAATGCCATTTTCACATTCTAGTGTGGAATATGAAAAAGGCTTTTGAAAACAATGACGCATGTTTAGTCGTGACGCATATTGTACCAATAGGCATCTATGTTTATACACACTTAAACCACTGTTGCTAAAGAGATTTACTTTGTACATTTTTCATATTACAGTCCTAAGAAGATGACAGTAAATTTACTCACAATTGCTGTCCTGCAGCAAAACATGAGGGCAGCTGCTTTTTTGATCAAACATGAGTGAGCACGACATGTACGCGTCAGTGAATGATGAGATATTTGGTTAAATAAAATGATCCTGCCAGAAGAATTGCGTGAAAACGTATGCCTGTTCTGTCTGTATCATCTCAGTGAGCTTTTATGAGGTTTTACATATGCGCAGTAAGGTGAATTTAATGTTTTCTGACATTTCAGTGTGAATGAGAAACTTTTAGAAAATGCTTGAAAACGTTAATGTGGACAGAGAGCATTTTAAAATGAAAACTATTTTTAAATGTATCCAGATTAATGTTGATGTAGCCTAAGGCTATAAAATATTTTTCCTGTAAGAGTAGGTGTGGCCATTTGTAAATTTTATGGGTCTGGCTTCCAGTCTCATTCACGTCCAGCTATTTTAGCGCTACAAAACAGCTTGTTTTTCTGCTTGATATTGCAAATAGCTGTCTTACCGTGTAATTTTAATGTATTATCTTAATTACGAGCACACTGGTTTGTAGTCCAAACAGTTTTACCATTTACTGCACATTGTTATTCTTCTCATTATTTCTTTATAGCGGATAATGAACCGGAAGTCTCAACCATAGGCTTACTTCCACATTAAAGAAAAGGGTGGGTTTTTTTTTGGGGCTCTCAGGTTTGGAGCAGTTCTCTAGGACCGAAATTTGCCTACCCCTGTCTAGGAGGAGGTAGAAAAAGTAGGTTTTCGGAAACCTTTTGGATGCTCAGTGTACCCCTTTAGTGTCACTTTTGGACATGCAGGGTCCTCCATTGCTTTTAGTTGTTTGCCTTATGCGTCGCATTTAATGGTTTGCATGCATTTGCAAAAATAGAAAGCATTTTATATAAATGTATACTTTCATAGATATTTTGGAGCACCTAACCCCACCCCTACCTCTACCCCTACCGTAAACCTACCCCTACCCTAAACCTCCCCTAAACCTACCCACCTCTGAAAAATATAAAACACGCAGCAAGCAAATAAAAGTACAATGACAGGTATTGAAAAAACTGATCATAAAAATCTGTATAAAAGTATTACAAACAAGTCGCATTACATTCCAAGTCCTCCAATGGAAGCACAGAGTAAATCATGAGGTTTCAATCCATGAAAAAGATCTCGCTTCTGCACATATCACATTCAAAAAGAGCCAATGGCATTTCACAACCAAAGTTGACGTAAAGCTTCTTCTGGTGGTAGTTATTAAATTTGTGTAAAGACTACATACAGGATGAGCTTTACGGAATATAGAGATGGCAATTGCATCTTTTCCTCTCAGAAATCAATAGCTTTGCCTCGAAAGACGTGGGATATTTATATTTTTTAAATAAATTGTGACTGTAGTTGTATCTGCCTGTTATATCCTGTGTTTTATATTGACAAATGGTTAGGTTTAGGGTTACGTGCTCATAAATGTGTAAATAGTCTAATGTAAAAAAAATTGTTTCGTTTGGAAAAAAAAAAAAAACACATGCCAACATGTATGCATTAATGCCATGATTATTACCCCATATGTAATTTAATTATGGTGATAAAATTCCCAGGGCCTTTTGTATCAGCATGTTGACCCCAAAGGTTTCTTTAAAGCAATGGAGAACGCTGTACATCGAAAAACCAGAGTGAGTGTGTTGGAGACCCTTGTAATAGGTATACCTTTAGTGAAGCTGTAATAATAATAATTGCAAACATTAACATGGACTATTATTATTATTATTATTATTATTATTATTATTATTTTAATAAGTTCCTTGAGGTTAACTTATAATGTTAATAATTTTTTTTTTTGCACAAACAAAAACATAAATATGTTGAAAAATTATTATTTTCAACCTTCATTCTAACCCTCTGTCTAAAACAACCTGTTTTAAGGGGTGTGCCCTTTAAGGCTTGTCAGTAATCTGCCACTGTTATGATTGGCTAACGTCATTGCAGTATCCATGCTCCGCTCCCTGCATGTGAGTGTTTTGACAACATAATCAAAATAAAACGTTGTTTCCGGTTATAGCATTACGAAATCATTTACTTACAGTTTGCGATGCAGCTGCAGTCAGATCTAGTACCACTTCTTCTTTCAGCAAATGTTTCTTTGTGAACTCTCCATGACACTCTGCCTTGTTTACAAAAAACAATCGAACAATCCTCAGACACAATCCGGGATGCCATTAAAAGTAAACTATTCACTTGTTCCTTACACTGGGATTCTTCTGATATCTGTACAAAGATGCGAACGAGCTGTTTAAACCAAACACGTCAAAGTGAACATTCTTTTACTCCATTTGTCCTATTGGTGACAGACTCAAGTACTTGGACTGTGTCAGGAAGCAAATATGGATTCATGTACTGTACCCAGTGTAGACAAGATAGCAGCAGTGTTTGTAATTTCTATTTTTCACGCAACACAAAGCAACACTCGCATTCAGCGTAATTAAGTGTTAGCCATTAAGTGACAAAATGCCAGTGGGTGGGGCTTATGGTGAGAAAAAGACTATTCGTTGATGGCTCTGGAGGTGGTGTTTATGCAAACGACTGCACCCACGACGTCACCTTGCACCTCAGATTCAAACAAGCCATTTTCTGTGGGTTATTTTTCTGAGGGTTATCTTTTTCACTGATGATGAGAACATTTTAAGTTATGAAGCATGCAGGATGTATTAAGCATACAAAGACATCATCATGTCTAAAAGATCAAGGGAAATTTGGTTTCTCATGTTAAGATCCCCTTGACAGACTAGTAAAATCTTTATCCAGTGATCACAAACTAATTGCAAGTTAAATAATCGAAATGTGTGGGAACCCTAGGAAGTTTGTAAAACGATCAATGCAGTGGAGTGTTGCCACACTGGCAAATGTGTTTGTCTGTCATGTTGGTATCCATCCTTCATTGATTGCATCAGTTTCTTCCCCTCCTGATAAGAACTTGATCTGTTTTTCAGAATGCAAACAAACCTCGAGCTGCTCTGAGCTTCAGATGTGAAATACAGTCTAGACAGAGAGAGAAATGTTCTTTAGTTAAGGTTGTGTTGCTGGTCTCTGTTGGAATGACAGTGTTAGAGACACACCAGCACAGCATCTCCCTCTCACGCAATTACACACTTCTACAGGAGGATGAACTCCATGACAGCAATTAAAACACGATTCCTGCTTTCACTACATCTGCTTTCAGCACACTTTTGTTTGTGGATGAAAACATTTACAAAGATCTTACATATTATTATGATTTTTTTTTTTTGTTAGAAGAGCGGCCCAGAGCTGATATTTTTTCAACACATTTCTCTCACAAACTCAAGTGTTTATCTAGGTTACATTTTTTGAAAAAGAAGTGTGGATTTGTGAGAATTATCCAGGGGAATTGAATATTTCTAGCTGATATATAGTTATTGAAAAAGTTTGGGGTTGGTAAGATTTGTTTAATATTTTTAAAAGAAGTTTCTTATTGTCACCATGACTGCATGTATTTGTTAAACACAGTAAAACAGTAACACTTAAATATTATTGCAATTTAGAATAGTTTTATATTTTAATATACTGTATTTTATAACATAATTAATTCCAGCCTGATATCATGGTAATTCGTACATATTTTCCGAGGTGGCTAATTTTTGCTTAATTTATGCACATTTTACGAGTTTCCTAATTCATATGAATTTGTACAAATGACCTACCCCTAACCCAACTCCTAAACCAGCTCCTAAACCTACCCATCACTGGGTCTTGACAGAACATACAAAATCGTACGAGTGAAGTATGAGTAAGCAACCTTGTAAAATACGTACAAATTGGTCGTGAGGTAGCGTTGTTTATTCCTGTGATGTCAAAACTGAATTTTCAGCAGCTATTACTCTAGCCTGTTTCATACATTGCTACACTATTGATAATAGACAATGGACCTTCTTGCCTGTAAAATATAGCGAGGAAAAAAAAACAATACAGGGTTGAAACAACTTGTATAGTTGGAATGTGAATAAATGTTGATGGTATCTTATTTTCTGAATCCCTAAATATCACACCATCCCTGATTAAACCATAATGAACAGCAGAAAATATCTTTAGCATAATCAGACCACATTTAGAAAGTGCTTTCCCGTTTCATTATCATAATGTAAATTCGATTGGCTAGTTAAATAGAACGTTGTCTGCACAGTTTACTTTTTATTCTAAACAACCTTCAGTGTTCTACTGATCTGTCACACCCATCTACTTTTTCCCCATCTTTTCTCTCGATCTCCCTTTCTCTCTTTGTGTAATCACCAAGCATTTTTTTTTCCTTATTTCATCATCCGTAGTGTAATGTGTGCTTCAGCGTTTTATATGCTTGTGTGGAAGGCTCACTTTCTCTCTCTCTCTTTCCCTCTCCCGTTGATCATCCACCCCCGTTTCTGCCCCCCAGGATCTTCTCCCTCCATCAAGAGCTATTATAGGCCTCATTAGTGTCATCGAGCCAGATCACAGCACTTCTGTTGTTTTAACACAGTTTCTCTTTTTATCTGTCTGTCTCTTACTGTCTCCACCTGTCTCTGTGTCTCTCATCCTGGATTTAGAGGGAGATGTAAATAATGTTTTTTGTTTTGTTTAGGTGTGGTAAAGAGAACTGTGTTTGTAAGCACTTAAAGTCCACTTCCAAAACAAAGATGCACATATAATGTACTCACCCCCTTGTCATCCAAGATGTTCATGTCTCTTTCTTCAGTCGTAAAGGAATTGTTTTTTGAAGAAAACATTTCAGCATTTTTCTCCATATAATGGACTGATATGGTGCCCCGATTCTGAACCTTCAAAATGCAGTTTAAATGTGGCTTCAAATGATCCAAAATGCAGTTGTAAACGATCCCAGCTGAGGAAGAAGGGTCTTATCTAATGAAATGATTGCTTATTTTCATTAAAAAAAAAAAAACATTTAAATACTTTTTAATATCAAACGCTCATCTTGCCTTGCACTCCCTGAACTCTGTATTCTGGCTCAAGACATGTCGAAAAACTCCAATCGTATTTTCTCCCTCAACTTCAAAAATCATTTCAAAATCATCCTACATTGCTGCCAAAGTACCAACACAGTCTTTGCAAAGTGAACATGCAAAGTGAACAAGAAGATCAAACACCCTTAAGAGAAAAAGTAAAACAACGATATAGGATGATTTTGAAGTTGAGGAAGAACATGAGATAAGAGTTTTTCAACATACGCTAACTGTCATGAACCGGGAAAAAAACAGTCCAGGCAGAGTAAGACAAGACGAGCGTTTGACATTAAAAAGTATATAAATTGAATTATTTTTATAAAAATGTAAGATGTGAAATTATTTCCTCATGAATTCAAAGCCCAGGAACCCTGACAAAAACAGATGCCATGCAACAAAACAATAAAACTAATCTGGAGAAGAGATCTTCAGAGAGGGCAAACAACACCACCTCCATTGCTCATTTACAACCTCCTTCCTCCCTTTTCTCTCCCCTCCCTGCATCTCACACTTTTCCCCCAAAAGGTTCCACTGAAAGTCACTAAGAATGTCCATATACTACATGTGTTACATTTTGTGAATATGTTGAAGTTTCCCTTTCATGTTTGGTATCATTCTAAAGGTCTTAGTGCGATTGGTAAAATGGTCTCAATTTCACAGAAGTCACTTATATTATGAGGAAGACTGAACACCTTTGTAGAATTGTGTTTTGCTGCTGAGGGGTGTGTTTTCCCCTTAGGGTCGAATGAGAATCTCCAGCCAGGTGTGACCCTGGGTCACGAGATCTCCTGACAAACCAAAAGGTCTTTTATGTTTTTACAACTGATTGGAAGATTTGTTTGTTTTGGTCTGGGTATATAAGTGAAGTGACAAAACATTACGGGGGGATTCTGTATTCAGAAGAACCCCACACTGTGTGTGAGAGTCTTTGGAGCTTTGCCTCCAAATCTCTCACATGCTGCTGTGTATCTCTCTGCGGTCAGGTATGCATCTCTCACTCTTAGATTTATCTTTGAGTAATTGATGTTATGTATTTATTTTAATTGGAACTGAATTTAATTCTGAATTGGATTCTCATTGTTAAGCTATGTAATTGGCATGATACATTTTTACCTGACAAATAAAATGTTATTATTTGATTCATTTTAGACTTGTCTGAAATCCTTATTTCTAGTAGATTGTGAGGAGGCTGGTGCTACCGCAAGTTACGACCAGGATAGAGCAAACAGCAGGCTCAGGATTGAATGGAGCAGTAGGCACATCATCTGAGACCCCCTGATCTCTGTCTATCACTGATGTTAGCAAGTTGTACCGGCGAAGACTAAAAGTAAACTACACTTTTTGTGAAGGCAAGCAGTAGGCGGCTGTCAAAAAGGGTATTTAGTCACCTACATACCTCTGACTCAACAATCAGACTGGCGTTTTTGTGATCGTGAGACCGACGTAATTCGGCCGACGTCAGGCTCTAAGCGGCACCGGGTCCCCAATGAACGAATAACTGAAAGTATAGCGAGTCCAAAATAATCAGATATCGAAATTAATACTTAATTGATATTTGTGATCAGCCTAAATTAAACACCTAAATTCTAACGATCATATGAAATTGGAGGATTAAAAATGAAACTAAATTCTGATAAATTAAGTGGACTTTGCAGAAGCGCTGTGAAAAGACCGAACATGCATAAACCTTCAACCAGACAACTGGACTCTGCGTTTGAGCCAGTGGATGGATCCTTACAAAAACAACAAATAAATTATAATAAAGCCACATTTGAACTGCATTTTGGAAGTTCAAAATCGGGGCACCAAAGCAGTCCATTATATGGAGAAAAATGCTGAAATGTTTTCCTCCAAAAACACAATTTCTTTCTGACTGAAGACAGAAAGACATGAATATCTTGGATGACAAGGGGGTGAGTACATTATATGTTAATCTTTGTTTTGGAAGTGAACTTCTCCTTTTAACCTGTACATATCGTGTGTCATATATGCTTAACAAAGCATTTTCTAAATGCTGGACTGTTGGATGGACATCTTCGACATCTCATTGCATCTTCATGTTTATTCACCTCTCACCATATCACATATATAAGTGGAAAAATTGTTAAAAATAGTTTAACATATGAAAACACTACATTCTGTTGCTGTCCATTCCATCAGTTGTGCTTCATCTAGCTGATTTTTGAGCACAAAAACAGGTCCATTGCTGTCCCAAACTGAAAGTCACTGTATATAGTGTGTGTCTACAGTTATTGTCCCAACACTAACCAATCAGACTGCAAGGAACCACCATAATTAATCATAATATTAAAAATTACATTGAAAAATACAATACAAGCCACACAATAATTACGCTGCCATGATCGATCATTTGATGGCACTTCCGAGTACTAATGTCCATCTCTAGTTAGCATTAACTGGTTATTTACTTTTAAACACACTAACTCTGTACGAACTTGAACAGGATTAGTTTTCTAAATGAGATTTCAGTCACAATATTGTAATTTCACGCATTAATATACTGGTAATTATATTAGGGTAACTAGGATTTTGATTCCACTTTACAGTTGAAATCAAAAGTTTACATACACCTTGCAGAATCTGCAAAATGATAATTATTTTACCAAAATAAGAGGGATCATACAAAATGATGTTTACATATTGTCTGCAAGAAAAAATAATAGTTAAATTTATAAAAATGACCCTGTTCAAAAGTTTACATACACTTGTTTGTCCTGAACAGTTAAACTGCCTGCCGTTCTTCAGGAAAGTCCTTCAGGTCCCATAGATTCTTTGGTTTTTCAGCATTTTTGTATATTTGAACCCTTTCCAACAATGACTGTATGATTTTGAGATCCATCTTTTCACAAAAGAAAAAAAAAAATGTACACATTCTTATTCCGTTCAAAAGTTTACATCTCCAGCTCTTAATGTATCGTTTTTCCTTCTGAATCATCAGTGAGTGTTTAAACCTTCTGTAATAGTTGCATATGAGTCCCTCATTTGTCCTCAGAGTGAAAAGATGGATCTCAAAATCATACGGTCATTGTTGGAAATGGTTCAAATACACAAAAATGCTGAAAAACCAAAGAATTTGTGGGACCTGAATGATTTTTTTGAAGAACAAGGGCAATTTAACTGTTCAGGACAAACAAGAAGCTCACAACTATGAACAACAACAACAAAAAAAAAGCTAAAACTATTCAACTAATAATTTCTCTTGTGGACTATATGTAAAAGTATTTTATGTGAAATATCTTAGTTAGGTCAGTACTAAATAAAAAATAACATGTATTTTGTATGATCCCTCTTATTTTGGTAAAATAATTAACTTAATAATTAAATTATTGACTTCAACTATATATCATGTTTATTTAACTTTTATGTACTTGCATAAAACAAGTAAAATTTACATGTATGTAAACACTTGTATGTACACAATAAGTGCATTGCGTATTGATGTTTAAATGTTAATACATAATAGTTTAAGACACTTAATATAAAGTGGGTGCATAATTTCTTCCCTTTTTAACAAAGAATATTGTCTGGATGTGGTCTTATGAGCACATCATGTGTTCCTTTGAATTAAACAAAACAAATATGTGTGATACATTTGCAATATGTATATATGTAAGTAAGATAAGAAATATAAGAAATGAAGATCTCACCTGATATCTGTTCTTCGACCCTTTTCATTAATATACTACTTTTTCTTATGTCAGATGAGGAGCAAGCAGTGCTTGAAACTGTACTTCAATTTTTATTTCACCCAGAAATAGGTACACCAAGCGGCGCAACAAGAAAATTAGCTTTAGTTACATTATTCGACAAAGGTCAAACTCAGTGAAGAGAAGCACTGAGGGGGAAAAAAAAAAACAATGCCGCAATCACAGACATTTCTGTTCAGATGGGATTAGTTTTCTCAAAGGACCCTGATTTTGCTGGAAAACATTCTGTAATTTTCTCTTTAACTTTTACAAGGATTGTGTGATAACAGTACAGATGTTCTTGATTTGGGCAGGAGTGATATCAAAAAGTACACTTTACTTAATATCCTCAGGGGAAACTAACCCCATCCAAACTAGGGCTTTGCAATGATACTTGTGTCTCTCAAGTCCATTGGAGACTGAAAGGCTGGTTGCGAATTTTCCAAAGACAGTTATGAGACATGCATCACTTGGGGGGCAGCAGCCCTGGGGATTTGTATGTGTGTGTTTGTATGCACTGAAGCATGTCTGTTGTTTGTGTGTTTTAAATCGTCCTCTTTGATTCATGACTTGCTGTCCCTGTCCTAATTACACACGGCTCTGTAACCGAAGTGCTAATGGAATGAAATGACCTGGTCACATTACTGCCCTCATCCGCTGTCAGCCTTCCGAGACTGCTGGAGATAAATCACCCGTCGGGCGTTTCTTACACACACACACACATACTCTCTTCTGGCATCCCTCTGATGTGTTGCTGTATGCGTGGTATTATATTGTCATGTCTGATTCTACCTAATGATTTAGTCTCTAGAGAATACTGCTCTGCTCTGATCCACATTGAGCATGAGTAATTAGCTTCCTTCTCACAGGCAAACGACACTGTTTGTTCCTTCATAACCTCCTGCTTTTTGATATTGCTGCTTTATTTGTGAATCTGTAGGAGTTTGAGTCTTTTCATTTAAACTTTCCCTGACTTCCTGGATTATAGCCAATTAGTTTCATTAAGCACAAAGTCCTGATTAGTGGTGGATAATAAGGGAAGCATCATTATGACTAACGTGCTTGAGATACTGGCAACTCGATTGTTGACGAGATTTTTTTTTTCCTGAAAGACAATAAAGTATGGATGAAGTAGCCTGAGCCAGATTTATGGACCAAAAATATGTTGCCTTTTAAAAAGGAATCTCCCCCGAGCCGTGACCTAGCGTTTAGGTTGCATTCTCCTTTATATTGGACCATGGTTCTCCTGTGGCCAGCACACATTCGAATCTGCCTCATTTGCAGATTCCGTTTCGTGTCCTCTCTCTACCATCCTGTCAATATAAAATGGTAAAAAGCCAAAAAACATGATTCTCGTCATTATGATTCTCAGCTTCGCCGCTGTGACGAGCCCTGGACCACAAGGACACAAGTGTGACTGCTGTTCTACATTCTCAATCAGTTCACCGAGTCGTCGGTGACAACGAAAGGGGCAAACTAGGAGACAGCGAGAGACAGAGAAGGGACGGAGGTAGTGAGACATTCCCTGAGATACACATCACACGATGCTCTCAGGATAGCAGAATGTGGCAGTGTGTATCGAGTGCATGAATAATGCAGAAGAAGGAGCAGGACAGTGGTGCTAGCAGACGCTCGCTCACACACAAACACATGCACACACTTTTTGCACGGCAAGCTCCCACTCCTGGGACTCAGAGGCGTGCTCATTAGCTCTGCTGTGGCCACCCTTGCAGACTGGAGCCCCTCACAGCATGACAGTAGCAACAATGGCCTCGTCGCTCAGCCCAGCTGCAGCATGAAAGAGTATTGACCCAGGTACGGTGCCTCGGGCCACCGGCCTGCGCTCACAAACACACATTTGCACACTCCTCCATGGGCAAAACTTGTTTTCGAAAGATGAACCGTCAGAGCTGGGTACTGCGCTACTGGTCACAGCCGAAGGTGTGAGCTGAATTGTCAATGAGGTTGGGAACAGGAAAGAGGAGTGACTTTTCTGTGATTGACTGAATTCTCCTGTGCAGTTATCGGTAATCGTATTTCCTGCAGTGCTTCATATATTACTAGTGGGGCTGTTATGCTCTTCATGTTTATGTTAAACCTGCCCTACCCCACAGGCAGATCTTTCAAGGTTTCCTGAAGGTGAAGGTTGTCTAAGTTACATCACCTAACCACCGGGGTGCCTCAGGGTTCAGTGTTGGGCCCCCTCCTCTTCTTGAAATGCATTGCTTCACTTAGCCGAATCATATAATCACTCAATTTCTCCTATCAGTTTTGCCCTGCTTTACAATATTAGCACAGACCTGTCTGAATATACTTTGAAGCTCCTAGTCCAGGTTTTGACATCTCAAAACTGAAATCCTCCAATGACGTGGTTAGCTAATCAGATAATCTCAAAAGATCATGGCAGCATGTCAACTCTACTCCCCACATCTTCCTCCTGTATAATAATGTGTTACCAGCGATGACAACAATTGTATTATTGTTCCTCGCTGACCTTGTCCTAGTTTGGCTATGTAGGGTACAGCACTGACAATGTCATGTTCCATTTCCATTGCCACAGAAAAGCCAAGGCAAACTGTATTCTTTCTCCATTTCTCTCCCTCTCTCTCCATCCATTTTTATCTGTCCTCTATTCCATCTGTACTATCTGCTCAGTATGGTGTCTGCAGCAAAAAAACAATGCTCTCCAGCTTTCTGTTATCAGCATAGATCTGCATTATCTCACACAATTATCAGCTCCAGAAACAGCTCACGCATTGGGATTTGAGTGCTGGCACGCTGCGTGCTGCACAGTTGCATAAAAAGTTTTTAATGCCTGAGGTTTTGCTCAGTGCCAACTCAGGTGTGTCTTTTTTTGTGAAGTTTTAGGTGCTTTCTCCCATAGTGACATTTGTCTCTTGTGGTAAAAATATTAAATACAATACAAGACCGTATCAACACCTCAGACTCTTTGTTGTGCACCATTCCTAAACCATTTTTGCTTTGTGGCAGGGAGCATTCTCCTGTTAAAAGAGGTTACAGCGACCATGGTCGCAAAAAGTAGGTTTTGCAAAAAATCCAAAATACCCGAAAATTTTGCAAGCTCACGATCAAATCTAAGGCATACAATCAAGGATTCCAGTGACATAAGACATTAGAGCCTACCACTGACGGTTTAGGAGTTATGAGCGATTTCATACTTTTGATCACTGTTGTGCCTCCGTCAGGCCGATTGAGGCGAGCCTTGGTGACGTTGTGAGTGGTGTGAGTACTACCATCCAAGTTTCAAGTCTCTACAACTTACGGTTTGGTCTGCAAGATCAGTTTTACATGGAGATTGCTGATCCTTGGCTGTTCTAACAACTACAATAGGGTTTGAACCCCAGAAGTGCTGATAATATCAACCTGGTACCTAAACACAACAAAGTACTTTCAAGTTTCCGTTAGATGACCATTGAAAGGAATGTGTGCGGTGTGTGGATGTGCCATCTGAGGCTTAGACTACCTGTTAAATTGGATAAATAAAGCTGATCTACTGTACTAAAAACTCTACAAACTGTCTTCTCTACAAAATTTTCTTTTTGAATTTGTCAAATTGAAATTGGATTGACCTAGATTCGGAATATTCTCATTTATAAGGCTCTAACACACTAGTTCCATTAAGAGGTGCAAGACTCCAAATGAATGACACATTCTACACACATCCTTTCAATCATCACTCTTCCTTCCGCTTCCCGCACCATACAGCGAGACAGGTCGACACTCTGCTGTCTTCAGAACATCCAGTAGAATGAAAGAGTGATGAACCGAAGCCGGTTTGACGTAAACCAATGCAAGCGTGGATTATTCAATCAGACAAACTTGTGACGGTTGGTTGTTTTATGAATCCGACTGCTTTCACCACCTATGCAAAAAAGCTTTATATTTATGCAAATGATGCAAATTAATTTACATTGTTCTCCTTTTTTCGGAGTGACAGAGAGCACTTATTCACACGCGAGTGGGCAAGTGACAAAGGCTTTCAATTAAAGCAAGAAAAATCAAGCTCACTCATCCATCTCTCACCCCAGCCATCAACAAAGGCCTTTTAATTAGTATTCATTAATTGCAGCGCTGTAAAATCTATGCATGCTCATTTTTATCAAGCCATCAAAGACCTCACTAATTGCCTCTATAATATCAGAAATAGATCCAGCACACGATGAAGGGGTTTTCAAAGAACAGTACAAAGGCTAAAGAGGAAGAGGGCTCCATTTCACGCCCAGGCCACACAAAACCTTGCTTCAGAATGGGAACACAATGTTCTGAGTGACCAGAGTGCTCTCTTAAAAAGAAGAGTCGGGTTCATGCTGTTTATGAGTCAGCAGACACCATGACTGATCAGCATATTGTGTAGATGGGTAATGTTAGAGAAAGTTAATAAACAAGAGTTGGGGCCAACAGATTGCAATAGTCCGATTGTTTACAGTCAAAATTGACAATTCATACACATTCACATTTAAAAATGTCATCTCTGCAAGTAAGCAAAGAAAACCGGTTTCATTTGGAAGAAGGTAGTACAGAACTGAAAAGAAAAACATTCTTTAAGCGAGATCAACAAGAAAGCTTCATGCTTATATTTCTGCCATTTTTTTACAAGGTTTCTCTAAGGATTTTGAAACATGCAGGTTAACATTGAAATCACATTAAGCTTTGCCATTCTCACAGTTTTCTGTACAAGGACAATGTTCAGTCTAAGACATCAACAGTTCTAGAAATCTACAGTAGTTCATTAAATGTCATGAAACCAATATAACCCAACTATAGTCAGAAATACAGACCTCACCACTTCAGTATTTGCTGCTTTGTTAAAGCCAATAGGAATTAAAACACTGAAACTCCTCCCATACCATTTTTGCTAATAATATTTTAAATTATTTATCTTAAACCTATCTAAGTGAACAGATTTGCCTTTAGAGAGGGAACAGAGTGAGAATATTATGGGGACTGGGCTCTCTTGGGTCAGCAAGCAACCACTTAGCAACAACCCAGAATTCCTTAGAAATGGCATGGCAATGCCATAGCATCATGTTGGCAAGTTTTGTACAAGCAAAGAGCACTCTTTATGTTTTCTTCATAAATTGCACATACAGTGTCTGATTCTTATTTATTTATTTATTTTTATTATTATCTTGCCCTCACCTCATCTGCTGGGTTTTTATACTCTAAACGAATTAAAGGCAGACTGAAGAAAAGAAACTTTATGTAATTGATTTCATCTATTGTTGTGTCCTCTTTGGTCCACATAATAATGTCTGATGTCAGAAAGAAAGAGAGGCTGGCAAAGAAATGGTTTGGAAAAAACAAGTACAAGGTTGTTAAACTCTTTGTTCTGAACGACTCCAAGTTTAGCTGAAGTTAGTACAAACACAGTCTAGCAACTGCGTCTCTGTTGTAGCTATTGTACTTTTCGGAGCAATTTTGGAACTTGTACATTGACACTTGTTCTCAACTCATGTTCAGCTAGATAAATAAATGTAAGTGTAGTGGACAAAATCCCAGAGAATATACACAAAGTTCCTAAATGTACCATAATATGGACATTGTACTGTGGTAAACCCTTGTTTTGTGGGCACATACAATCAAACCAAAATTTATTCAGACACCTTCAACATTTCTCACATAATCACAGTTTATTTTAAAATTGTAATAAAATATGACAAGAACTCAGAGTTAAACTGTGTCAGAACAAATAAATCTTGATAATGCCATCCTTCTGTTAAACTGTTTCACAAATGAATTAGGTTGAATAGCTGTCAGCAGTCAGCTGTTAAATTTAAGTACACAATTAGATAATACCAATTTAGGTCAAACAGTTACCAAGCAATGCTTAATTTTGTTCAATCTGTGGTGTAAAAAGTTCGCACTAGCAATTAAAGAAAAAAAACTTAAGCAAAACATCAAAGTGTCTGAATCATTTTTGGCCCAAATTTGTATCAGTTTTACAGGTAGTCCATTTTATTTTTTCCCAAATTCCATTTTATTATTTTATTATTTATTTATTTATTTATTTATTATATTTTCAAAATGAGTTTTTTTTTTTTTTTTTTCCATTTTAATTTTTTAGAATGTTTTAACCCTTAAAGACCTAGAACATTTTCTGGGCACTTGACGCCTTCACTTTTCTTTGTTTTTTCAGACCTATTCTAGCAGTCAGCATCAAGTGCTATATATCATTGTAAACAGGAGAACTTGAAGTTTCAGTCTAGCTAATTTAAAGTACCAATTGTCCTTTTGTCTGTAGGAATTTCCAAATGTTAAGAAAATCACAAGCATTAATTGGAGGTTTTTTACTGTGTACTCAAACAGAAACTCCTGAAGTTTGGATTTTTTTTTTTTTCTCTAAAAAGTTGTATTTGGGTGTTTTACAATTCCAAATAAAATTCTGTCTAATATAACATTTCCCAAGAAAGTTATAGCCATTTAGTACAATATTGTTGTTGGTGCTTTTCAGAGAAAAACAGGTCTATTCAGTTCACTGACAATACAAATGTGTTCAAAAATGTTTAGAAAGTAAAGTAAATTGAAACGATGTTACATTACAAAACACAGTAAAAAAATAAAAAATAAATTTGAACAACCAACGCAAACAGTGCAGCAAGTAGTAAAACCAACTGCACAAATGGTCTTGTGCAACAAATTTACAAACAGTGCAAATGATTCACAAACTACACACAAAATGAGAGAAAAATATACAGAGTGCAACAGAAAAAAAATAGTGCAAATTATCTTTATAAACTACATAAGAATATTTTACATAATATAACAGCCAAATGGATAGATCCGCTGGCTGTATTCCACGTTTTACAAACCAGCTGGTTTGTTTTATGTGAAAGTGCTCTGCTGTGTGATTTTTTTTTTTTCTTTTTCTTTTTTTTTTCCAGAGAGTGTTGTCGTGCAAACATGCTATTTTGTGTTTGTTTTCATGCACACACAACAAATTTTACTTCAACTTTGAGTTTGTTCAAATTTCCAAAGAAACATGCTAATTGGTGGTTAAAAACTCCAAAACCTATGTTTATTGGTTGAATAGATGACAGTTTGAACCAATCTGGGCACGGGGGTGGGACTAAGCCTCAACAATCATTCCTGTGTGGCTCAGAGGAACGAAATGCATTGGTTTCTTCTGACGAATCAATGCGATCAAAATGTGATGACGTTATCCCATTCACTACGGAGACTATAAATATCCAAATGAGCTTTATTCTGTCATACTAGTTTCAATGAAGGTATTCTTTTAGTAGGACAGTTAGTTAATTTTCATGGGTATTTGTTGTCATATTCTAAATTTCTTCAAAAATTCCAATTACCAATTAAACCAAGAGAATTTGCTACTGTTCTTGACGCAATTACAAAGAGTGTGATGATGCTTTTAAAAAGCTGCGTCTCAGAAGGAATCAGCATAGTTAATCCTTGTGGAAACAAACTCATTGAAAATGTTGATGTTTTAAAACAACGGTGTAACAATAAGATTATAAGTAATGCTCTTTGTTCTGTGTCTTTACCTGCAGCAAAGTTTTTTTTGGTCTTCTTTGTTTGGATTTGCATCAATAACAAAATTAAGAAGTCTTACAAAGTACTTCATAGGATTTATCCTGCTAAGCATGGAAAGATTTAAGCTTAATATTTCATATACCTCTGATTTTTGTGGTCAAGAAAAATAAACTATTTTGCATCTATTTTTTTTTTCTATTGTATTTACTCAAGATTATTTTGGAAGGATGTGGAATTCTATATTAATAAAAAGCTGGAACGTTTTATACAGAAAATGAAAATTTGAATTGTAAGGAACAGCACATTATACAGTTGCTTATTCTGTTAGGAAAATACCATATATATAAGAAAAAGTGGGCTCAATGTAGACCAAATTTTTCCCATTTTATTAATGACTTTACATTGTATGTAAATCTTTTGGAACAGTCGGTTACACTTTATTTTGATAGTCCACTTTAGACATTCTGCTAACAGTAAGTAACTTTGCAACTACATGTCAACTAATTTTCATTAGTTTGCAACTACATGTCTCCTAACTCTCAGAGCAGACTGTTAGGTTAGGTTTAGGGTTAGTAGAATAAATTGACACATACTTGCAATGTTTAGAACAGTGTTAGAAGATATTAAGCAGACAGTCTGCTAATACTCTAATGACTAGTTGACATGCAGTTGCAAAGTTACTTACTGTTAGTAGAATGTCTAAAGTGGACTATCAAAATAAAGTGTTACCGAATAATCAAAAAACAAAAAAGCACTGAAAACGTAATGCTCTGAAAGCATTGAATTTTATGTAATTTTCTTTGTTTTTCTTTTCTTCCTTTTCTCTGGCAGCTATTGTAATTTGACATGAATATATAATACCTCATCTTTGAGTATTCAAAAAAGAATACTCAAATGAGACAAACGTGATATGGAAAAAAAAAAGCGGAGAATCTCAGTTTTGCGGTACTTTTTAAACGGATTGGATTAGCGGTTCAAAGGTTATTAAATATTTAAGAACAATGGTTATTTTTAGCCACAGGCAGCTGTCTCTGTCTTAGGGTTAATGGGTAAATAAAACATATCAATCAAAAAGCATGTCTAATTAATCAAAATCATAAAAATGTACACAATTTAACAGCAGTTTAGTACAAGTTTATTAGATAGAGAGAGAGAAACTCATGTATCTATATTTTTCTGTTAAATTCTGGTAAATCATTTTTTTCTGGTAAATATTCCATAATAACTTATAATAATATATTGTTATTTTATAATAAATAGTAATTTTATAAGTAGTACTAGTACTATGCTTACTTCAGTATATTTTTGTTACAGTTTCTTTAAGTTAAACCAAACTTTTATTTTTGCGGGTTGCTGTGAAAACCTGTATGTTTCTGTTTGTATATGATATGACGATAGTTTTTCTCGAATGAAACAGTATAATGCTTTGAATTGATTCTCAGAGCAGCTCTAGAGATTGTTTTTATGTTTATGTGCTCATATATTGAGGAGGTAAAGATTGGAAACACTGCAAGTGTCATGGGCACTTCAGTATGTGTGCGGTAAACGAAAGCACGCATCTGCACCATTCCTTTACACAGAGACACACAGAACATTTATTACGATTTCAGATTTATTTTTGAATGGTATTTTGTTGGCTTAATATTCACAGTAGTCCATATTACATTTTAATTTAAGTGTACTGACCTGCTTTTAATTTATTCATACAAATGGGTAAATTCCATTTTTATGACTGGCTTCTACGATTCCGTCTGTGTTTTCACAGGGCCCTACATATGGCGATACCATTCTTTTTTTTCTTTTTTTTCTTTTTTTTTTAAGTACCTTGGAGTACCATGTAAATACCCATCTCACAACCAATTCATACGTATTTAACAAGGTGACTAATTCATACGAATTTATACAACGTCACGTGTATGTTTTCTCTGAGGGGTAGGTTTAGGGTGATCATTTGTATGAATTCCTACGAATTTGCCACCTCGTAAAATACGTACGTTTTTTTTTTACAAAATGCATAAATTTGTATAAGCCAGGTGATACAAATCCATACGAATTAGCCACTTTGTAAAATAGGTACGAATTGCCGCAAGATCGGGTTAAGATACCATGGTGCATGAATATGGTAATCGTAGTGTGTATATCAAAGTACGCAGTAGAGTAGCTTTACCACAGTACTTATTTAAGGGAATAAGGAACGACCACATCACCAACCAGAAGAAAACGTAGTTTGAATTAGGGGTTGAATGATTTTCTAAAGTCGACATTTATGTGATAAAATTCTGGTCGCCGTCGACTAGTTGCTGATGATGTAATTAATGAACAAATTAGTGTGAATAATTCTTTCTGGCAGCATCTCTCTAGTAACAGTATAGCTGTAAAAAAAAAAAAACTGACACCTTTTTTTTTTTTTTTGAGAAATCACATAACAGTGTTGACAATACATTTCCTCAGTGCTGAATGATTCTGTTTGCACGATCTGCTACTGTAGGTATTCTATGTCTTTTACCATGCAACAGTGCATTAGATTATAACGGCTGTTAACTTACCTGTACAATAAGCTATTTAAACATGTATTCTCCCATTGGTGTAATCACACAAGTCTCGTGGAGCGCTTTCAGAGTATGCATTTATTTGTCATTTTAACTGTTTGGAAACAGAGCGTAAATGCGTAAATCAACATTTTTTTATCCTGTTGTGCCCTCTATAAAACCAATGACTAGTCAACGTCAAGCTTAAAGCGTCATGGCAGAGCATTAAAGTCGAATAATCCACTAGTTGACTAGTCAGTGCAATTACATTAAGCATGTTTTTTTCTTGATTTACAAATTTTGAAAATGGCTTCAAACAACATTTGCTTTGTGTTTTCAGAGCCATACATTCAGAATGCTCTTTTAGCAGATGATACCCATTTTACTTACCCACGCATTATTCAAAGCTGTCTCAAACTGTTTATCTTCCCATAGTTACCATTATACTTCTGTCGGGTCTGACGAGAGGTGTTGTCTGAAGACAATGTGCGTAAGTGTATTAAAGCTCATCTCTTCATCTTATGTGATTATGCAGCCACCGATGAAAGTGTGTGTTTGTGTGTGTGGCATGTGTTTGTGGGTTGTGGATTGATTGGGTTCATCTCCACATCCTCTCATCTTGTCCTCTTAACAGAATGGCGGGTCGTGCACTTGAGCGCGCGAGCGTAAGGAACATTGGAGTCTCCCTTAAGACCCCATCTGAGAATCTGTTATACTAATATGCTAATAGGCATGTTAATTCAGTTGGTAATTACACGGACTTGGGTGTACTGTTCCATGTCAGCCTTTGAAGTGGGGAAACTAGGAAACTGCTTGCATATTAAATGCACAACAGAGCTTGTTTAGGTTCGGAGGAGGGAGTTGAAGGGAAAACGTTTGTTTTCGTGATGTTTTCTTATCAATGTTAAAAATCTATCTCTGTCAAAAGGATCATCGTAAGTTCAAGGTTTGTAGCGATTAGATCGTGTTAAGGTTTGTTTCTCAATGACTGCACATGTCTTTTGGCACAGAGTTGAACGGATGTTTTTTTTTTTAATTATTATTATTATTATTCATTTTCTATGGGAGTTGAGAGGCAGGCTTGCTTGGTTCATCTAGATACACTTTTGCTGTTTTTAAACTAGCAGGTGGGTTGTTCTTGGAGAGTTATTCTATGAATTTAGGCCATCTCAGTTGCTTCAGTCTTTTCTTGTTATCCCACACTGCCTCAGTGACGTTGAAACCAGAGCTCTGTAGAGGCTATACCATCTGTTGTAGCACTCTTCATACAAAATCTCATTGGATTGTTACTGGAATGTGTGGAAATTTGTGCTGTCGAAATTAGCATATTAATTTTTCCAGTTTAACGACGTTAAAAATATTTAAGATCGAATGTGAAATTATTACAGTATAAAAGTATATTTAAAATCATGTTAGGTTGGATTAATCATGAAAAAAAATGTGTGACTGGTTAATTTTTAAAAATTGATTGACACTAGTGGAAATCATTAATTGATATTTTCCACTGGCACAATAAAGCAGAGGATAGAAGAAACGTCTTACAAAATTGTGAAACATCTAATATGTCTACATTTTGCAGATTTATTTTTGGTTTGAATTTTTCCCTCTGTACTTTTCGTTAATTTATGAGGCACACCCTCAAAATCATCTAAGTAGGGGTTCAAGCACGTAGCGCTGAAACCCAATTGTAATTTTTCATGGATCGGCGATCTGCATGTAAAAACTGATTGAGCAGATCAAACCATAAGTTGTTGAGATTTTAAACTTAAAAGGATGATAGTACTCGCACCACCTACTGTACAACGTGACCAAGGCTCCCCCAATCGGCCTGACGGGGGCGCTACAGCAATCAGAAGTACTAAATCGCTTAAAACTCCTAAACCATCTCAAGTGTCATATGTCGTTGGGGTGAAATTTTCAGGTATTTTGCATTTTTTTGAAAAAACAACTTTTGCGAACTAGTCCAAGTTTTTTCGCCCAATTGGAACCAAACCAGAGCAAAATGATTCTCTGGAGAGTGAATATCAATAATTATCCAAAAAAAAGTTACTTTAGACTCACCATTGCAAATGGACGCCAAAACGTTCGAAAGGGCCAGGGCCACTTTTTGTAAAATGCCTATAACTTCTGAACAGAATGAGATATATCCGCCAAACTCAAAACACTTATGTAAAAGCTTAATATGAGGCAACAGGAAAAAAAATTGCGGAGCTTGGTGGTGCTATTAGGGGGGAAAAACATAAAAATGGCTATAACTGTGCAACCATTTGTCCTATCAACATGAAAACTATGTGCATGGTCTTGGTCCAAAGTGCCACAAGTGTCAACAAGGACATTTGCATATCTCAATAAACATGGCGGCCATTGGCCAATGAACTTTGAGCACCTGTTAGACAAGGTTAACAGAGGCCAATCGGTCTGTTGAACTCACGGCCCCAAAGGTCTGAGAGAAATTTTAAATAAATCGGCCACTGGGGGCAGTTTCACATTTTTGAAAGGTGTAAACGATTGTACATCGCACGTTTTTCGCACATATGCATGATATTTGTATCATACGATAGAGCTCCTCATTACAGACAGCTTGCCTCTAGAACCGCTGCTGTCAATTAAATCGTTTGTTAAATGATTGAGAAGATGTCAAAAACGTACTTTTGCAAACTAGTTCTACGATTTTCACTCAATATGGAAAAAAACACTGCAGTACAATTCTCTGGACTCTCTAGGTCAATAATTATCAAAAAAATATTAAATTTACCCTTTGGGAAGCTAGAATGTTTAGAAAAGGGGCCTGTCCAAATGTACCCAAAGTCCTGTAAAGCCTAAAGGAAAACTCAAAACTTCACAAAACCTGCTGTGCACATGAGACAGGTGATTCTAAACAAGCATGCAGGATCGGACCACAGCTGGTCATAAATGTCATGAATGTTGAAACAAAACAAAACAACAAAAAGCATCATATTTCTATGGCAAATTACCTCTTTTTGCCAAAATGCTTTTTTTAAATCATTAATTTAGATGGTTACAGGCTTGGTTAACAATGTCTTTTTACATATTTGCCTAAATACCTTAAAACGACCCTTGAACCCTGGTAATCAGCTATATTTTTATTATAGCAGGAACCCAGCTATATATATATATATATATATATATATATTTTTTTAAACAATCATTTTAGGGCTGATGTTGGGTTGTCATTGCAGCTAAGTTGAAAAGGTAGTAAGTGATTTTACTGCATTGAAATCATGTTAAGATGCATATTGTATATGCCTTGTGGTTAACTTTTGAAACAAAGAGTTGTTTAATTTGTACAAATTGGCCCCATTCATTTACATTTTAAGAACTTTACTGTAACTAAATAAATGGAATAAATGGAAAATAATTATTGTGGAAATAACCATTTATGCCACAGAAGTTGCAATATGTTCAGCTAAGCTTGTACTTCCTTAAATTGCCAATTTTTGAAAGTTAAAGTTAATGGCTGTTATTTCATGCTGCAAATTGCTGTCGGACTGAACACCCCTTTAGACCAGACTGACTGTTGTCTGAATTGACAGCCATAAAAAGCTGAAGTGATTGAAGCCATCAGTAGAGTTTAGCCCTCACACATGTATATAATATTTGATTCACCCCCTCTGTCTGTCTGTGTCTTGTATTTTTCCACTGTCCTTGTCTCGATTACTCTTTCTTGCTCTTTCACTCAATATATCTTGTCAGCTTTCATTGTTCATGTCACACTGCAACCCTTTGCATCTGAGCTGCAAGATTCTGTCCAACTCTGAGGAATGAAGGCCAACATAACGTCTCGCATTGAGTCAGACTGCTCCGGGCATGTTGGGCACATTGAATTGCACAGAGGGGCTGTGAGTCTATCAGCTGCTGAGAAACAATTTCAGCAGCTATTTAAAGTAGCTCCTTCTAGGTGGTTGTTCCAAAACATTCTCCTCATCCGCTATCTGGTGGACATTTGAGGGCTTTCCAGGGAGAGCTTGTTTGTGAGTCATCTGGCTTCTCTCAAATTAATTTCTGGCTAGAGGAAGAGATTTTCTTAGAACAAAGCTTTGTTTCCGGCTGGTCTATACTATGCATTAAAAAAATAATAATATATTAAAAAGACTCATAATTAAATATAATAAAGCCTTGAAGATAATGATATAAATTGCGGTTGAAGGAGGAAAGCATATAAGGTATGAAGAAGAAATATTGAGAGTCAAGAAGAAAAGACATAATATTGTACCTGAAATGTTTTTTTGTTTCTTTTTCCAAAATAAGCTTTATTCAAAGCAATGCTCAGTGTGGAAACATTTCACAAGCCAAGGTTCTGCAGGGCTAAATTAACGAAAATCATCTTGAGGTAGGTCAATGTTCCTAAAATTCTTGAAAACTTAGTTCACAAATATTTTCTTAATAAGAAAATTACTAATATTATTTAAGTTTATGGTGGTTCTTGCCTGGAGACTTGCTGCCTGCAATTTAAAAAAAAAAATCATAAGCTTACATACAATCCCAAAGGGATTGACAGGAGTCAGTGCTGTCTGTATTTTAAAAAGCTGTTAAACATCATATAAAAAGTCAGCAAAAAAAAAAAATCTGTTTTTGTGAAATGGAAGAGTTTATGAACCTATAGGCAAATTTAAATTTAAATGCATTTATTTGGTCAAAAATGCAGAAAAAACAGCAACATTGTTAAATATTTTTACAATTTAAAATAATGGCTTTCTATTTTAATATACTTTATTATATTTAAAATATAATTTATTCCTAGCTGAATTTTCAGCTTCATTACTCCAGTGTCACATGATTCTTCAGAAATCATTCTAATATGCTGATTTATTATTATCATTATCCGTGTTTGAAACAGCTGTGCTTCTTAATATTTGATTATTTTATAATTAAAATGTTAAAAAGAACAGCAATTATTCAAAATAGAAATCTTTTCTAACAATATAAGTTTTTACTCTCACTTTTTTATCCATTTAACACATCCTTGCTGAATTAAAGTATTAATTTTATTCAAAAAATGAAAGAATAAAAATGTTTTGACACCAAAGTTTTAAACTGAAGTTATATTGTTACAAAATACTTCCATTTTAAATAAATACTGTTCTTTTTACCTTAATATAGGAGAATATGAAACTCATAATTGAGGAGAAAAAACACCTAAATTTTGTTCTGAGATCCAAACTGAGCAAAAATACCTACCTGATCTCATGACAAAAATGTATCTGTGGGAACTTTTTTGCAAGATGCGAAATATGTACATAACATTACATTTCCGGATGTAACTAGCTTGCTCGGTAGCTCAGCCGGCATGGAACTGGACTTAGGATGCGGAATCCTTGGGTACGAATCCCATAAAAATCATGATGATGAAAGAGTCTAAAGATGAGAAATCGAAAAACAAGTTATAACTGTGTGTTTGCAGTTTTTACGTCACATTCGCTTTGGTTCATACTATCAGGTAGGTTTACGTGTAGTGCAGAAGGTACATTATTTTAAAACGTCACGGAGCATTAGAGTTATAACACCACACAATGGACATTTCTCGCATCGTATGTTAATCTCAGAGGTTGCGTTAGACTTTAACTTTGTCCGTCATTTTAACAGACAGGGTCGTAAAATTCTGCCATAATCTATCATTACCCGTCATATTTTAATTACAATAACACATTTAATTGCTCTTATTTTTGTTCACATTTTCACTTTTAATCATGAACCTACAGGACGATATAGGCTTATACATTTATTTTGAAGAGAACAGATGAACAGAGACTGTGCGTCACTTTTCATGTTCAACACCACACCCGCAGTGACAACGAAGGACACTAAAATATTTATTGTTTTTTTTTTTTTGTTGTTGTTGTATTTTTGGGCTTTTTGTTCCTTTTAATGGACAGGACAGTAGAGAGATGACACGAAAGTACTGGGTGGAGAGAGGGGAGCAGGATCGGCAAAGGAGCTCGAGACAGGATTCGAACTCAGGTCGCCACGAGCACGGTTGTGCTATATGTAGGCGCACTAACCACAAGGCTATTGGCGCTGACATATTTCTCAGTTTTAATAGATTCTCATTTTTATGAACCAGTATAGATTTTTTTTTTTGGTCTATGCTGTTTTCAGTTGATGAATGAACAGTGTTACATAGTGAGCCTCCCATTCAATAAATTGCAATCTTTGTGCTTTGTTACTTTTGATATGAAAAAGTCTCAGATTTCAAATTCTGTCCATTTCATTGGGAAATTCAACCAATAAATACCGTTTTGGTGCTCTTTAATGTGGCGTGATAGATCGTTGTAGCTTAAACTGGGTACTCGCCTGTGCAAAATTAAACACATAGCAAAACATTCATGACGGTTTCGTATTAGTTCTGGATCCAGTGCTCTGCTGCCACACTGGAGCGCACTTGCCTCCAACTGGACAGGAGTGGTAATTACAGTTACAAGTTACAATAGATCAATCTCAGTGTACACACACCTGTAGCAGTGGGCAGCAAATGCTGCCAATGCGGGGAACAGTTGGGGGTTCGGTGCCTTGCTCAAGGGTCTCAAGGTATTGAGAGTGCTGATAATTCACTCCCCACTAAAATTCCTGCCTGACCTGAGACTCGAACCTGCGACCTTTGGGTTACAAGTCTCTAACCATTAGGCCACAACTGCCCCCAAAGTTGAGTGGGATCGGCAAAGGAGCTCGAGACGGGATTCGAACTTGGGTCACCGCGAGCACAGTTGTGCTATATGTCGGCGTACTAACCAGGCTATTGGCACCGTACAGTCAAATCAAGTCACCTTTTTTTACTATAGTTCCCTATACAATACAGACTGTGTCAACTTCATAGGGATAAACTGGAAAATAACAGAAGCAATTATGGAATTTAACAATTGAGACAGTTCAGATTTTACTGTAAAGCAGCTCTGAAAGACAATAGTGTCATTATTCAGCTCAAAAGTAGCTCAAGTGTTAGTAGTGCCATCCAATTTTGTTCTCACCCAATGTTCTCATCCAGTGTGGTTATATACTGATAAAATATTGAAATGATTGTCTTTCAGACTTACTACTAAGCAAGTCAGCGCTCGGTTCAGTTCCAATCAGTGTGAAGTTCATCAGTTTGAAATGAGTTCAATTCAGGTATAGGCAGTACTACAAGACAGCAATGTTGTTTTTCAGCTCGAGGCAGTTCAGTTCAAGTTAGCACTGGTGTTGATGTTGCATGATGCGATTCAGGTGTAAAGAAGCTCTACCGAAGACGATAGTACCATCATCCTGCTTCAGCGTTCACTAGAAATTATACGAGTAGCCAAACATCTGTTTGTAACATTAGGTGTTAATGTTACACACTAAATGTGTGGCCATGTGTATGAGTAAATTAAGGACTGTAATATTGTTCAAATAAATATGCATTTAGCATATACTTATTCCTCTATCAGCTCTTTTGGACAAGCTGTAGCTGTCAGTTAGCAACATTTGGGTTGCTATGTGATTAGCATAAATTAAATTGTATATGTCCATTTTAAATGGGTGAATAGGTAAAGCCTTGTGTATTCGGGAGGAAGGAAATAAACTAAGAACAAAATGACGTGTTCAGCCGGGTGCATAACCCTGTTGCCTAGTAACGGGTGGGCAGACGGGCTGAGGTGATGACATCAGAGGTAAAGAGCACAAGCGTGTGTGTTCTCGCACAAGACATCAGACTCTTCAGAAACGTGACCCTTCTTTTTACGGACCACTCCTCAAACTCAGGGATATTACCCTATTTCTCCATCAGGAGCTTCTTTAAAATGTAAAAAAAAATCAGCAGAATTGTCCCTTAGTGTCACAAGAGATTTTCCAGATAGCATTAGTTCTTCAGACAGTGCTTTTGTGCACAAGCTGTCACCCTGTTGTGTTTTGGAAGTAAAGGGAGCATTTTCTGAACGTGCCGTCACAATCTGTGGGCTCCTTGCTTAGATGTGGCTCAGCATGAAAGAGTGTGTGAGACATAAACACAGAATAAGACAAACTTCCGAAGTGCCAGTTGATCCCAGTCTGTTCGAGAACTTTGGCGTATAGTGTCTGGACATGATATAGTCTCAGTTTCAGCTCTGTGTGCTTCTACAGTAACTTCTTTTTTATATATATATGTATTAGTTGGTACATACACTGCTGTTTAAAAGTTTGGGATCAGTAAGATTTTTAATGTTTTGTTTTTTTTAATTGCTGAGAGAGATTTTTGAATTTGAAAAGGAACTTTTCAATCATCTTTAAAAACAATTTACAGAATCAAGGCAAAAATTAAATTACTGTCATAAATCATACAAAGAGCTTCATTACAACACCAAATCTTCTCAAAGGAAAACAAATCATTCATTTTTTTTTTAATCAAATTTATATGTTTATTTGTTTTGAAAATAGAGAGAGGGAGAGAGAGAGAGAGAGAGAGAGAGTAACATTAACTAGCATAACTTGGCACTTTGTAAGTTAAAATAAAGTCAAGCTATAGGAAAAAGTAGTTTAAAAAGCTTTTTAAAAGCACTACATTTTTATTATGTAAATATCACATTATATAACAAGACATCAGAGCAGTATTTATCTTGCACAAATCTATAAGGATTTAAATTAGGATAACAGCCTCAGTTGAACACATTAATTTACATACATACTGAATAAAAACACACTGATTTATTTATCTGAAATGAAAAAGTGATTTTAAATTGATAAATTAAAGGCTTAGTTCACCCCAAATTAAAAATTTTGGTAACATTTACTCACCCTCATGTCGTACCAAACTCATACGATTTCTGTTCATCTTTAAAATGACAAAGATATTTTTAATGAAATGAGATTTCTGTCCCTCCAATGAAAGTCAGTGTAACCAAAACTTTCAGGCTTTAAAAAGTTCATAATAACATTGTAAAAGTAATATGAGTCAAGCATTTAAATCCAAGTCAGAGAAGAGAAATTATCTTTTTATAGTAAACAAATTTAATTTATGTGATTTACTTTGAAATACTGAGCACTTCAACTTGATTGATTTTACTTGCTTGATGAGAAAGAACCAATTTGTTCTCACACAAATCAAGCTATTGCAGTTGAGCTCCACTTAACATTTTTGATGTGCTCTATGTATGTGTGTTAAAGAAGACTTGGAATAAACCACTCTATTCTTTCTTTCACAATTCTTTATTAAAGGGATAGTTCTACTCACCCTCATGTCGTTCTAAACCTGCAAGACCTTCGTTTATCACAAATGAAGATAATTTTTTTATTAAATCCAAGAGCTTTCTGATCTTCTACAGACAGCAATGCAACAGCTGCGTTCAAGGCCCAGAAAGTTAGTAAGGCCATCGTTAAAATAGTTAAATAAAGTCATTGTTTTTGTTTTTTTTTGTAGCTTTATAACATCAACGTTGATCCGTTGATGTCACATGGACTGTTTTAACAATGTCCTTTCTACCTTTCTGGGTCTTGAACGTGGTAGTTGCATTTTTCATTTTTCAGAATTTTTCATTTTTGGTGAACTATTCTTTTAACTTTTTGAAGTTTTAGCTACATGGACTTTTAATGGATGAAATTCTCCACAAGAGCTTATGGGAGTGATACTGAGTGATAATGTAACCCTGACTCTTGATCCTTATTTTTTTTTGTTTGTTTTTTTTTTTTTTCCTTCCTTCCTTTTTTTTTAATACGTTCAAAACAGGGATGTAACGGTACACAGATGTCACACTTCAGTACGTAGCTCAGTTCGAGGGTCACGGTTCAATACGATTTTGGTACAACAGAAAAAAAACCTGATGTGCTAGGTTTCTTTTCATTTATTTTAAACAGACAGTAGTACAAATTACATTTTTTTTCCACATACATATGAAAATACTAAATATTATATCAAATTAATGTCATATATAGGCTATAAAATCTGCAGTACATATATACATACAAGGAATAAATACTTGAAATATATTTAATTTAGTTAACTGATAGACAAGGGAAAAAAGCTGTGCGGCACGTAACTTAGCCTATATTTGCTGAGTTTCAGTTTTGTGACAGAAAGGAAACCCAAATGGCAGAAAGCAACATTCTATTTGTTTTTTGTTTAAGTTGATTTTGCTAGTATGAGGAAAGTTGAAGTAATCGCGCCGGCGCACACAAACAAAAAACATATCAGCTAGCATTGCTAACTTGACAGTGCAGTTGGTACAGTGAACCAAACATCAGCGTGCCCGCCTCACTGTGTCACGGTTAGAACGCGACTGAGGTACAAAGTCTATAATTTATATAATAAATAATAGTTTAGCATTTGGATGCATCGCAAATATGGAAATATTATGGAATATTTGGATTTGTGCCGAATGAGGTAGGATACAAGAGCACAAAGCTCCGTTTCAGTGACAGTTGAGTGCACAAGCCTTTAAAGTATACTTCTTTTTCAGTGAGAGATGCGTTCAGAATCAGCACGTGGTCACTGTCTAGTGGACTTTGTTTTCAAGTGTGCAACTCCTGGCATTTGCTGTTCTTCTGCGGTCGGTTATCAAACAGAGTTGCATTACTGCAGGCGCCCCCTTCTGGATTGAGGGTGAATTGCCTGTATTCGTTGCAAGGCCTCATGCACCGAACCGAGATGCCCGTACCGTGACAGTTTGGTACGAATTCATGTATTGTTACACCTCTAGTTCAAAATGTATATTGTTCATACATAGTGATAGCATTGCTTACAGTGTGTCTTTAAGATGAAGACCCTGTTAAGTAGCATTTTTTTCCACTGTACATGGCTGAAAAAAACAAAGCAAAACAAAAATATATTAACGCAGTTAAAACACTGGCCCCGCCCCCAAACCTGTACATTATCTTATGTTTAATTCAGTTGACTGTTGAGAAATATGATGCAGGGCAACAACTCCATTAATGCAGTTATGCCCTAAAATTCAAGATATTGGTGCAAAAATGCCCTGTAGGCTGTGTTTTTGTCTCATATTTATATTAGATGATAAGCGATATCACACCAGCAGCAAAAGCAATATCAGTCGAGTGCTGATACAACAGTTCAGTAAATAAGAAGTTAATATTGTGTTATACAGGTATTTTAAACAAAATATTGTTTTTGCTCAATTTTGCAGAAAAGATATTACCTTTAATGTCATAGCAGAATTGTTGTGCATCTCCGAGCAACACAGCTGTGTTTAGTTTTTGAATGAATCCACGTTTTGAATGAATCGTGTGAATCAGTGATTCAAAGGCCCAATCATAAAATGAGCCGTTTACTGAATTCCTGAATGAATCAGCCGTTCGAATGAATGAATGACTCATAAAGACATTTACCACCATCTGCTGGCAGATTTAGTTTCTTATTTAGAGTATCATTTCATTAAAAACAATAATAAAAATAAAAACATGAAAGGGATAGTTCACACCCAAAAAATTAAATTCTGTCATCGATTACTTACATGTCGTTTCAAACCTTTTTTTTTGTGGAACATGAAGGTATTTTAAAGACTGTTGGAAAGCTGTTTTGGTTACCATTGACTTTCATTGTATGAACAAAAAATACTGACATGCTTCTAAAATGATCTTCTTTTATGTTTTCCCAAGAGTTAAGTTACTGCATATGCAAAACAGTGAGTAGAAAAATAGTGATGTAGCATTTTTGTCATGTGACACCACTAAACTGGAAAAGCAGCTTGTTACTGAAAAGTATTTTGAAAACAGCTGAACTACTTTCATGCTAGTTAGCAGTGTAGCTACTTTTTATTTACACCACAATTCAGCCTTAGATTTATCCATAGTTTGCATTTTGGAAGCCATGATATGTAGGATTAAGGATGTAGAATATGGCCATGCAGAATATGTGCTTTACTAGTACTAATAAACAGCCAATATGCTAGTAATAGGCATGCTAATAAGCAACTAATAGTGAGAATTGTTCCCTATACCAAAGTGTTAACAAATATTATTAACTGTTTTTTTGTTTTAATATACTTTAGAATGTAATTTATATTCCTGTGATGGCAACGCTGAATTTTTAGCAGTAATTACTTTAGTCTTCAATGTCACATGAGCCTTCAGAAGTCATTCTAATATGCGTTTGCTGCTTAGAAAAAAATAATTAAGTTAAAAACAGTTGTGTTGCTAAATATTTTGGTGGAAACTGTTTTTCAGTATTCTTTAATTAATAGAAGGTTCAAGAGAATTTAATTAAAATAGAAATCTTTTGTAACATTATGTTTTACTGACACTTTTGATCAATTGAATGTTTCCTTGCTGAAGTTTTAATTTCCTTTTTTCGTAAAAGCTAAAAAAATCTTATTGACTTCAAACTTTTACATGCACTGTATGTATATGTTCTTGTGTTTAACAAAGTTTTATGGTCTACTCATTTTCGTGATGTCTATTATTAGTTACTTTTGTCACATATATTTTTAATATCAAAAGACGACAGGTAGATTTGTAGCAGCATGTGAGTTATGAAGGAAAAAGTTACAAACGGCCTTCCCTGATTTCCCAGCGTGTGGTGTACATCTGCCAGCGTGAGGAGCAGGATTCACGGAGAGCTCTTAAAAAGATGAAGTGTCTGTCCTGTGCTGTTCATCAGAGGGGGCTTTCACTGACCCTCATTCACTCAGATGAAGCATCTCATCTGTGAGACGCCATCGCGATGACATTGTAATGGGGTCTGTCACGCTGAAGTGCGGAGAGCCGCTAATTCTAAAAACAGACACGTCAAATCAGCAGCAAAGTACTCGAGTGTCGTACGGGTTACCATTCATGCTATTTTCAGCCTGTTATGATAGAGCGGAGCTCGTGGAGTGCGTTAAAGTGACTAAATAGGTTTCACGCTGCTTCTGGTTGACATCGTATGAGAGTATGTCGTCTGTGAGCCAGTTTCCTAAGGTACATTTTATCTTCTTCCCGTACAGATGAGTGCAGTTGGCAGCTCCTGTTGGGGTTCTTCGGAAGGGCAGATCCTGGTTCACGTGCTGCAGAAACTGACGCTGCCTACTAGGTGAGTTAATCGACACGGGCGCCTCATCCAGCACCACATGGGCCCCCGGTCAGGGCTCTTAGCGCGACCCTCTTCTTTGATCCATTGATGTCGGCGGCCGAGGCGTAGGCTTCTGATGAGAGCTTCCTTGAGCTCAGGCCTCACCCTCAGATTGATACAGGCCTATTGTGGCTGTCTGTGGGGGCAGGACCCCCCTCCTCTTCCTTCTGCTGAAATGAGAAGGAATCCCTTTGATGTTGCCCAGCCAAGCTTGGGAGGCAAAGCTTCAGCAATATTGGGTTCTTGGAAAAGCAGAGACGAATTATTGAAAACAATGCATAACTGAATGATGACATCACCAGAATGCTTTCTGCTCTGGGGGCCCTTTGAATAAAGTTGAAGTCTTTTAAAAGTGTATCCCAGGTACAATCTAAGGCAAGCTTAATCAACAGTGTTGGTTAGTACAAAAAATTATTTCCACTTTCCTCAAGTTCAATTTATTCATATACAGCCAGGGTCAAAAGTTTACATACACCCTGTAGAATCTGCAAAATGTTAATTAATTTACTAAAATTAGAGGGATCATACAAAATGCATGTTGTTTTTTTAAACAAATTTAGTACTGACCTGAATAAGATATTTCACATAAAAAGCATTCACATATAGTCAAGAAGAGAAAATAATAATTGAATTTATGAAAATGACCCTGTTCAAAAGTTTACATACAGTTGATTCTTAATACTGTGTTGTTACTTGAATGATCCACAGCTGTTTTTTGTTTTTGTTTAGTGATGGTTGTTCATGAGTCCCTTCTTTGTCCTGAACAGTTAAACTGCCTGCTGTTCTTCAGAAAAATCCTTCAGGTCCCACAAGCTTTTTTGGTTTTTCAGCATGACTGTATGATGTTTAGATCCATCTTTTACACTGAGGACAACTGAGGGACTCATATGCAACTATTACAGAATGTTCAAAAGCTCACTCATGCTTCAGAAGGAAACACGATGCATTAAGAGCTGGGGGGTGAACATTTTTGAATTTGAAGATCAGGGTAAATTTCACTTTTGTCTTCTGGAAAACATGTATCTTCTGTAGATTCTGAAGGGCAGTATTAAATAAAAAATATATATATTTAGGCAAAATTTTAAAAAATGATCAAAAGTTTACACCCCTGGCTCTCAATGCATCGTTTTTCCCTCTGCACTGAAAATGCAGTGAGCATTTGAACATTCTGTATTAGTTGCATATGAGTCCCTCAGTTGTACTCAGTGTAAAAAGATGGATCTCAAAATCACACAGTCATTGTAGGAAAGGGTTCAAATACACAAAAATGCTGAAAAACCAAAGAATTTGTGGGACCTGAAGGATTTTTCTAAAGAACAGCGGGCAGTTGAACTGTTCAGGACAAACAAGGGGCTCGTGAACAACTATTACCAAAAAAAAAAAAACAATTTCATAAATTCAACTATTATTTTCTCTTGTGGACTATATGTAAACATCTTTTATGTGAAATATATTATTCAGGTCAGTACTAAATAAAAAACATGGATTTTGTATGATCCTTCTTATTTTGGTAAAATAATTAACATTTTGCAGATTCTGCAAGGTGTATGTAAACTTTTACATATCATTCCATGAGACTTCCATTCACTTTCAAAACACACTGAAGATATAAGTGAAATCTGAGAGATTTCTGTCCCTACATTAAAAGTCCAATTTTTCTAAACTTTTACCAGAAAGGTTTATACATATATTGTAAAAGTATCTACCTGATCCCATGATGAAAATGTACCTGTGGGAACTTTTCCGCAAGACACAAAATACGTACCAACAAGTACATATCCCTGCAATTTCCAACGGAAATGAACACTAGAGGGGGAAAACAGCGAGCACTTGTAGTCTTAGCTCCTTACGTTACGCTTTCCAGACGTAACAAATTTCCTTGGTAGCTCAGCCGGCACGGAATTAAACTTAGGATGTGGAATCCTGTGAAAAACATAACTCACAATGAGAAATCTACGATTCTTACGATTACGTTTTTTGTCACATTCGCTTTTGTTCATACTGTTGTGTAGGTTTAGGTGTAGTGCTTTTAAAATGTCTTGGAGCTTTAGAGTCATAGAGCCACTCAACAGACATTTCAAGTCAGAACTGCGCTGACACATATAAAACCAACGTCACAAAACGTACTATGTATATTCATCTGTTCCAGGGAAAAAAACGAACGCCCTTTTACCACCACTCAGTGGACATTGCACATCAAATACGTCACAAAACGTACATGGTGGTACATATTCTGCATCTTGCAAAAAAGTTCTCACGGGTATGTTTTTAACATGAGATCAGGCTGTAAAGTAATGCACTCAAATATAAACACTGATCAGCGCACATAAATACAGCATATTAAATAAAAATGGAAGCTTAAATGTGCTTGCCTGATGCACAAGAACCAGTGAGGTTTGTTCTCATGTCAAGTACATTTGAGCTTCCTCTTACCATATTTGATGTGCTCTATGTGTGTGCGTTGATCAATATTTATATGTGAATAAAAGCCTAAATTAAATAAATGTATTGTGTAAAGTGATTGTGTCTCTCTACAGAAGACTTTTATTAAACCTCTCAATTCATTTGGATTACTTTAACAATGTCTTTATGAACGTTTTTAAGCATTAAAAATTGTGGAATGGACTTTCAGTGGAGGGACAAAAATCTCCCAGGTTTTAATATGCATTTCTCTAAGGTTGGTACAACATGAGGGTGAGTAAATATAAACAGAATTTTCATTTTTGAGTGAAATTACCCTGTAACTTGTATTGAACCGAGAATATTCCTTGAATGTGTATGACCGATGAAGTCGGATGGGGATGAAGTTGGTATTAGTCTTTTATAACCCCAGGTTAAAGGGATAGTTCACCCAAAATTGAAAATTCTGTCATTAATTACTCACCCTCATGTCGTTCCAAACCCGTAAGACCTTTGTTCACCTTCGGAATTAAGATATTTTTGATGAAAACCGAGAGCTTTCTGACCCTGCATAGACAGAAATGCTGATAGTAACATGTTCAAGGCCCAGAAAGGTAGTTAATGGCATCATTAAAATAGTCAATGTGACATCAGTGGTTCAACCTTAATTTTATGAAGCTACAAGAATACATTACAAGCAGAGGAATACAGATGCATATGTCGTGGTACTCTCATGAATGTGCATCAAAAACTCATGGAAGAAGAAATTGTTGAATAAAGTTATTTTTTGTTTTAATTTCACACAAAAGTATTATATATAAAGGTTGAAGCACTGATGTCACATGGACTATTTTAACTATGTCCTTACTACCTTTCTGGGCCTTGAACGTTGTCAGTTGCATTGCTGTCTATGCAGGGTCAAAAAGCTCTTGGATTTCATCAAAAGTATCTTCATTTGTGCTCCAAAGATAAACAAAGGTCTCTAGGGTTTGGAATGGTATGAGGGTAAGTAATTAATAACAAAATTTAAATTTTTAGGAGAAGTCCACTTCCAGAACAACAATTTACAGATAATGTACTCACCCCCTTGTCATCCAAGATGTTCATGTCTGTCTTTCTTCTGTCGTGAAGAAATTTTGTTGTTTTTTTTTATTTTTTTTTTAAGGAAAACTTTTCAGGATTTTTCTCCATATAATGGACCGATATGGTGCCCCGAGTTTGAACTTCCAAAATGCAGTTTAAATGTGGTTTCAAACGATCCCAGCCAAGGAAGAAGGGTCTTATCTAGCTAAACGATCGGTTATTTTCATTTAAAAAAATACAATTTAAATACTTTTTAATCTGAAACGCTCGTCTTGTCTTGCTCTCCCTGAACTGTGTATTCTGCCTCAAGACAGTTAGTGTATGTCGAAAAACTCGTATTTTCACCCTCAACTTCAAAAATAATTTCAAAATCATCCTACGTTGCTGCAGAAGATTCGACCCAGTCTTTGCAAGGTGAACATGCATAACAAAAAAGGTAAAACAGCGATATAAAACTATTTTAAGGTTGAGGGAGAAAATACTGAGTTTTTCGACATACCCTTACTGTCTTGAGGCAGAATACACTGAGTTCAGGCAGAGTAAGACAAGACGAGCGTTTGAGATTAAAAAGTATGTAAATGGTATTATTTTTATGAAAATAACCGATCGTTTCTCTAGATAAGACCCTTCTTCCGCGGCTGGGATCGTTTACAACCGTATTTGGGATCGTTTGAAGCCGCATTTAAACTGCATTTTGGAAGTTCAAACTCGGGGCACCATATCAGTCAATTATATGGAGAAAAACAATTTCTTTACGACTGAAGACAGACAGACATGAACATCTTGGATGACAAGGGGGTGAGTACATTATCTGTAAATTGTTGTTCTGGAAGTGGGCTTCTCCTTTAAGCACAGTTTTACACTTTATTTAAATTTGGTTTAAATTGGGTTACTTTAAGCCACATTGCTGGTCTTGTGCTCGATTCATCAGTGTGTTTTCCTTTGAAATTCTACATCTGCTCAACAATATATTGCAAACTCACGTTTAGATCTGGCTACCTTTCTAATGTAGAACTCTCTTCACAATCCAGTCAATTCTAAACACAAGTTTTACTCAAAAGTATGTACATTATGTATTTCTAAACAGTAAAATGGGTTATGATTGGGCTTCATGTTAACTTGTAAAACAATACATCATTGGACAACGCTAAAAACTGTAATGCAGAATTATTTTCAGCAGAACTCTGTTCTGCTAATTTGTTTTCTTGCTTTAGGGTATATCGAACAGACAAACAATGATGAATGCACCTCAGAAAAATATCTACTTGATTTGTAAATAATTTATGCTCTGTTAAAAGAATTGAATTAGCACAGGTTCAGGTTACCTCTACTCAGTTTTAATTTGGAGAAATATTTAAAGTTTTTAAATTAGTAATTAATTTAGGGTGAAATTCACAGTGTCTGCATCAATAATGTATGTGGACAGCGCTGTTATCTTATTTAAGCAGGTCTGTGCTTGGCACTTCTTTCTAATTACCATATTCATGAAGTAAACAACCATTGTGAATAAGTTTTGACTGTAACCTAATGCGCTACATGCTTAATGCATTTAAATAATCCAGTTCAATTTCTGGTACAAAAACACTCTCGTAAGGGTTAGAAATATTAATTTACAAGCATAAGCTGATGTAGTTCATGATGGCCTTCAGCTCACGGTCAGTTGAACAAAGCCAAACTCACACTAGAAGACTTAAGATTGTTGCCTTGCATTCTTTTCCACCTTAGAATAAATTGTAAAAATGTAACTTTGCCATTGATAATGTCAGTGGAGGAAACAAGGATGAGAGTGTGCTTGGTGAGCAGCTTGGTTTATTGCTTCTGCTTCCTAGTGCATCGCTCTTACATGCTGTTGTTCATCAGGACAGTGTACTCACACCTGACAGGCCAAAACCATTTGCAGCGTCTCACAAGTGTGCACACCAGATAAGACACTGTGACAGACAAGGGCTTCTGGTTGCCAACTTAAGATGATGAGCTTGAAAGTTGCACTGTGTGCTTGCTTTTAAGTAAATGGACTTTTCAGACATACACTACCAGCCAAAAGTTTTTGAACAGTAAGATTTTTTTTTTGTTTTGTTTTTTAAAGAAGTCTCTTCTGCTCACCAAGCCTGCATTTATTTGATCCAAAATACTGCAGTACAATTTTGAAATGTTTACACTATTTGAAATAACTTTATTTGAATATTTTAAAATGTAATTTATTCCTGTGATTTCAAAGCTGAATTTTTAGCATCATTACTCCAGTCACATGATCCTTTAGAAATCATTCTAATTTTCTGATTTGCTGCTCAAAAACATTGTTGTAGATTTGCTGTAGATTTTTTTTTCAGGTTTCTTTGATGAATGAAATTTAGAACAACAGCATTTGTAACATCTGTAACAAATCTGTAACAAATCTGTAACATTATAAATGTCTTTATCATCACTTTTGGTCAATTTAAAGCATCCTTGCTAAATAAAAGTATTGATTTCTGTAAAAGCAAATCAGCATATTAAAATGACTGGAGTAATGATGCTGAAAATGTGGCTTTGATCACAGGAATAAACATTTTAAAATATATTTAAATAGAGTGCATATATAGTAAAAAATATTTCAAAATGTTACTGTTTTTGATGTACTTTGGATCAAATAAATGCAGACTCGGTGAGCAGAAATGACTTCTTAAAAAAAATAAAAATAAAAATCTTACTGTTTTGAAAATTTGACTAGTGCAAGTTAATGTTTGGACTACTAATTAATGAAATTAACTCCATGTTTTCTGTTCCAGGTCCCAGTCAGACATGGCAGTGGAATCACTAGCTGCAGGGATTCTGAAAGGCACTGGATCTCAAGCAGAACTAAGATCCACAGAACAGAGTTTCACACCTGGTATTTAATATGTATGTGTGTAATTCTTGTATGTTATAAAAGGCATTTCACAAGAGACTGTTGCACTCTTGTGATAGTGGTTGTAAAATGTCCTCTGTAGTTCTAAAATGATTGCAGCACTTTGTTCACATTTAGTGTATTCTAAAAATAAAAATGTCCACAATTAGATAAATTTAAAGTCCATTTTATTGTTTAGCCAGGTCATTACCAAGTCTCCAACCAACAATCGCAGGCTACAATAATTAGGGGTTCTTTTCGAAACCTTTCTAAAGCTACCATCAAAAAATAGATCAAGACAGGAGAAAAAAAAAATAAAAAAAGCAAAACTGGCCCCAACTGATTGCAAACCCTTTGGAACATTTGTGATTTCTTTAAAGCAAGAGAGCTGATATTTGGACTTCTCCAATTCTTGGTTTTATACAAAAGCTACACAATGTTACATTTGATAAGAATACAATTCAACTGATTAATTAGTGTTCTACACCATAAACTCGATAAAATCTTGATGGATCATTACCACTATAACTCAACACTATGAGAGAGAAAGAGAGACAGTCGAAAGGAATACAAAGTTCTGCAAAATAAAAGACGAGTATCATAAAGCAAGCTAGATAAGTACCATTACAGACCGAAATATCCTTTGAAAAATAAAACGTAATAAAAAGTACAGGCAAGGCTAAGGTTGAAAACTCCATCTTAGGATTTGCTTTTTGGGCTTTCTTCTGTCAATCACACCAAATTCTGACCGACCAAGACCAGAACAAAAGTTTTACTTCCATGTGTTCCCATAGGAAACTCAGCTTGTATTAGTGTGTCAGGCACTTTCAGAGAAACTAGCCCACTCTCTTGAGCCCGCTCAGCAACTCTACAGGCCAAAATCACAATGCAGGTTCATTCAGATCAGACGATACAGCTGCAGCAGAGAGAAAAGAGGGGACAAACAGATTAGAATCCCATTAAAGGGCAGAAACACACACGCACACATACAGGACTCTAATGAATTCGGATGCAGCTCGGATTAGTTCTGCTACCGGCGTGCTTTACTCCAGCCTTTCAAAATCTCCTACACACAGTGCGGTCAGCACAGATCAAACACAACCGGCCATTCGCGTCGAGTGCGTGTCGGGCGTCTCTGTGCCTCACCTAAAAAGTCATTGTATTTACAGATCGGTATCGAACCAGGCCAGCTGATTGCTGTCGCCCGGCGGGAGCCCGTCGATCAGGTCCTGGGCGTGGCCGAGGTCAGGCAGACCGTCAACGGGGTAATCTGGGCCCGGGTGGTGCCCGCCCATCTCGTGCTCCATCATGGGATCCATTCCCATGGCATCCTGCCCGTAACCTCCGGAGTGGAAGGAGCGGTAGCTTGGGTCTGGAGGACGAAGGGAGTGGATGGGAAGTGGAGGGAGCACACACACACACACACACACAAACACGTACGTTAGAGGAAGCATATTAAACAGGCAGCTCACAATAGCACAACCTCAGATCCACAAGACCAGAACGAGAACACGCTTACTATTCACTTTCTTTGCATTAGAACAATAATTATGAAAAGCGAATAGTGTCTGAAGCTCTCACTAATCCTGTGAGAGTGCCAGGCGTGTCTCTAGGTTTGGTGGGTGAAGGCTGATGAAGCAGTGGATTAGTGAGTATCACACCCAGATGCTCAGAGCTGATCACTTTTGTGAAAATGATCAACTTACCATCCTGTCTGTAGCCCAGAGGCTCTCCCTGTGCGCCGATGTCCAGCCCTAGATCGCCAGTCTGCAAACAGACACGTGAGAAAAAGATGCATGAGAAAAACGCTCGCTTTTGCGTGCATCTCAACTGAATCGGTTCCGCTAATGCTTTCAAAGTGCTTGAGGCTCATAAAAACAATCGTGCTTTGTTAGAAGCACCTGCCCAGTAAATTCACAAATGTAACACCCACATCTGCCATAACCGATTCTGTAATGCGCTGGGAATTTATAGGCTTAATCTACAGCAGGGCTGTGTGCCAGCGTTGATTGCAGGATTTAGCAGAGATGAGCCCCCTTACCTCGTTCCAGGTCATGGGCTCAGTTCTGAACAGAGAGCTGGTGAGCTCCACAGACAGTCGTTTCTTGTAGTCCTGGGGCTTATCCTCAGACATGCGGAACAGAACTGCAGCAGCGTACGTGGCTGTGGGCGAGAGATAGCAACGTTAGTGTGACCGAGAAAACATTCGAGCCAGCCCTGCTCACCCCAGCCACTGCCTCCAGTGGAAATCCATGCATAGCTGGGAAAACAAATCTGCATAGTGTTTTCTACTCGCACTTGCTTCTGTTTATTCTGTGGAAGTTTAACTAGTTTCTTCAAACTTCATGTTGAGACATCGGGAGGCAGTGACACTCTGTGCTGCCATTATTTAAATTTAATTGATGTCTTTCTGCATTATTCTGTGGCGGTTGTGCTCGCACATACAACGTGCTGTCTAATAAGTGAGGGAGCACACACTCACCAACACCCTCGTTTCTGGAGTGGAGGAGCTCTGTGAGGGGAGCGGTGGCTCCTTCTGCCTCGATGGCCTCGGCTGCCTCCTTATCCTGAGCCAGCTCACACAGCACACCTGCAGCTACACGCTGGATGTTCTCGATAGGAGAATACAGCAACTGCAGAGAAAGACAGAGAGAGGCATGTCAGACAGGACTAGAATTTTTAGTACCAAAAAAAGGATCATTCACACTTTAATTCTCAATTCACTTAAAAACACTATAGAACAAAAGAGTGATTTAAAAAAAAAAAACACAAGCATACAATCTATAGATAAATTAAAGAAACAGCAAAACAATAGACATTACGAACAAAGAGAGAGACAGAACGACAAAAACAAGCTACTGAGATAGAAAAGATAGACAGATCAATAAACAGACTGAATGATAAATATAACAAAAAAGACAGACTGAACAATACATAGAATAACTAGACTGACAGAACAAACAAACCAAAGAATGATCAAGAGAAACAGAATGACATCATAAAACAACAAAACTAACAGAACATATGACAGATAGAACGACAGAACAATATATAGAACAAACAAATGATAGCTAGAACAAGCAAAAAAATAAACAAACAACAGATAGAAACAGGACTTCAATCAAAGATCTCACTTATGGTTTGATGTTTTCTACCGATTAACAAAAAAAATCTGGAGGGGGAAAAAAAAAAAAGATTTACGAAATCACTCTGAAGTCCTGACCTGAATCAAACGATTCACGATCCACGCTTCTAGTTTCCGATCTAAAGCAAAAGATTCACAAATCCGCTCCTAAGTTCCAACTTTCAAGGACATTGAGCAGTACTTTGTTTTTTGTTTTTCCAAGGACTTTAATCAAATATCTCACTTATGGTTTGTTGTTTTGTACAGTTTAAGAAAAAAAGAAAAAAAAAGATTCACGAAACCGCTCAGAAGTCCCAATCTAAATCAAATGATTCGCAATTTGTGTGCCTGGGTTCCAATCTTAAGCAAAAGATTCCCGAACTCGCTCCGAAAGTTCTGACTTTCAAGGACTTTAAACACTACTTTTTTGATTCTCAAGGACTTCAATCAAAGATCTCACCTATGGTTTGATGTTTTCTACGGTTTAAGAAAAAAGTATGAAAAAAGATTCACGAAAATGCTCTGAAGTCCCGATATGAATCAAATGATTCGCGATCTGCACTCCTAGATTCCAATCTAAAGCAAAAGATTCCCGAACTCGCTCCGAACATTCTGACTTAAGGACATTAAGCACAACTTATTTGATTTTCAAGGACTTCAATCAAAGATCTCACTTATGGTTTGATATTTTCTACTGTTTAAGGAGAAAAAGTAAATAAATCAATTCAGAAAAAAATGTTTACACAACACTGTCAGTACTACTACTGGTTGAAATTAACTAAAACTGGCAAAAAAAAAAGTTTTTTTTTGTTTTTGTTTTTTTTGGTAATTCTGTGAATTTTGTGTAAAAAGATGTGTGCTTATTAAAAAAAAATTAAACACTTATTTCAGAGATTTTTTTCTTTCAATAATTCAAGCACCTCTTTGGGAATATTGCTGTTTTCAAGGTTTTCCAGGCCTTAGATTTCAAATTCAAGTACTTCAAGCACTTTAAGCACCTGTATGAACACTGTAGAACAATGGAACAATAACAATAGACAGAAGTGATCAAATAAAAGTTCGATCCTACTACTATATTAGGTGGCCTTAACTACTATATACTTATTTTTGATGCAAGTACAATGCACTTAGTGTTCATACTGAATTGCAAAACACTTTTGCTGCTATTGAGGTGGGATCCAGGTAAGGTTAGGGACAGGTTTGGTGGTATGGGTAGGTTTAAGGGTGGGTTACGGTGTAAGGGATGGGCCAACAGTGTAACTATAAATGTAATTACAGAAATTAGATGTAATTACATGCACGTTTTGTTTAAATACAAGTACAATGTAAAAACGTGCACATACAAAATAAGTGCATTCTATCAAATGATTAATTTAAATGTTAAGTACTTAAAGCCAATAGTTAAGGCCAGCTAATATAAAAGGGACCAAAAGTTTAACAGACAGAACAAGCAAACAAATGAAAGATGGATGAATAATGATAGACCAAATGATAGATAAAAGTAATGATAGAACAAACGACACAAAGAATGATAGAACAAACTATAGATAAAAGGAGAGAACAAACAAACAAAAACTAGATCAATAGCCAGATGAATTGACAAAGCAAAAGATAACTTGATAAATACACTGTTAGACAATAGAACACACATCATAACAGACAAGAAAGAGAGAGGTAATCTGACCTGAACAAACAGTGGAATAGTGTTGAGTCCTCTGATGACGATTCTGTTGTGAATGTCTCTGGCTAGAATGTGCAGAGCTCCAGTGCAGCCCTCCACGATCTCCTCCATACGCACACCCTCCTGAAACAAATCACATATAAAAACTTCATTCACCTATCCATTCTGCAAGAAAACTGTACACTTTAATTTGTGTGCTTGTATATAAAATGTTCTGCAGTATGAATTGGGTACAAAGACCTAAGAATAATGAAACTTTGCAATTTGGCAACAATGTGACCATGACTCACCACAAACTGCTGCTGTGTTCCACCCATGGAGGTGCGTCTCTGAGTGTCCTGATGGGCCCTGACCAGAAGCTGCACCAGGCGAGGAATGGCACCCTGTTCTCTGAGTGGGGCGTGGTTGGCGGGGCACAGTGCCAGGTTACGGATCAGCCCGACTGTGGCCTGGGAAAGGACAAAGGCGTTTAAAAGTGGTTAAAAAAAAAAAAAAATCCTCTTTGTCATGCACAATGAAAGCCACTTAAAGACAGGAGTGATCTCATATGATGATACCATACCTTAATAAGAGGCCAATGTGAGGGAGGGTGGAGCAATTTGACCACAACAGGCAGCCCATAGTGCAGCCGCACTGCATTCTGTGCCATCTCTGCATCCTGATGTCTGGATGTGAGGTGACGGAGAGCGCAGATAGCAGGTTCTGTGATGTCCTCTCTGTCTCCGGCGCGAAGAACAGTGCGCACGAGGGCCTCAATGCCGCCCACTTGACACACCATCATCTTGTTTTTGTAATTGTTGCATGTGAGGTTGGAGAGTATTCCAGCAGCACAAGTCACCACATTGATGTCGTCTGAACCGAGCAACTGCACCAGGGTACCCAAGAGCCCCTCCATGCCCTCCTGTAGAACAGAAAGATCCAGAGTTGAGATGTGCTACTTTATTCAGCCCAGAAGATGCATCCACGACAAACTCGATCCAGGTTTTTTTTTAGTCCTGCACACGACCAGCCACAGCCATTCGTAACATTTTACTACACGTTACATGAGGTTGTAAGCCTACCATGAGTGGGTAAATGGTTAAATACACAAAATCATTCCAGAAATGTTTTGAAAATTCAAGAATTCTGATGCCACAACAACAGCTGGGTGAAATGTACACATAGCGCAGGCATTACAACCAAATGTAGCATCCGTTCATGCGCCATCGACACGTTTTTTCCACAATTTGATGTCCTAACTGTGTGGGGTCAGAGCTGGCTACAGCCCCTAACCCCTGTCACAGACAAAGGCAGGAATGACTGTTACCTGCACATCTACTTCTGCTAAAGACGTCTTCTCCATGGAAACAATGGGGAGACAGAAAGAGAGGGCTCATGTAGGAAGAACAGAAGACAGCGTAAAAGAGCTGAGGGAAAGACACTGACGATCGGTACCTGTTTGGTGGCGGCGTCTGAGAGATTCCTCAATGTCCACAAGCAGTTCTGTACCAGTCGCTGACTGGGGTCTGTGAGGTGAAGGCCAAGCGCTTGCATGCCACCTGAAAACAACACAAAGCTTTTATGGTCAAACCATCCTAAATCATCAGCTCCCACCTTTTTTGCATTGAAGATCAATGGACTCACCAGCCTCAACGATGGCAGGTTTGTTACTGGAGCAAACTGACAGCACTTTGAGCACTCGACTGGTGGTCCACAACAGTTTCTCATATGTGTAAGTCCTCATGATGTTGACCAGAGCCTGTGGGCCTCCGCTGGCCAGAATGATAAGCTGAAAGGAAAAGCAAATTATTTGAGTACCCAGGTTAACAATATACCATCAATGCTGCACTGCTCAAACGAGTGTAACTTTATTAATAAGTCTAAGGACATTGTGTAAACACAGTAATACTGATGGTCGATATATAATACTCTAAGCTAATTATAAAGCTTAGTGTCATTATAAGAATCTGTGATTTAAATATTTTCTGCATATTTCAGAGTGAAGTGTGACATTTACAAACAAGATCATGATCCAGTGTTTTCAGTGTCTCTGTACAGGTTAAATCCTGCTGTGGAGCATTTGTGACAAACTCCATCTCTGCACCTGCTCTGAGTTTGGGTCGCTTGCAATGTGCATTTGGGAACAACATCCCCCAATCTTCTCAAACTTGAACTGAAAATCACTTATAAACCAGCTGTTGTCAACAAAACAGGAGCCTTAAGGTCTTTTTTCCCCACCCCACTAAAATAAAAGCTTGCTTGTTTAACAAATAAAAAAACATTGAGAAACATTTAAATATTTCATTACTCTTACTAGGGTATGATATCGTTTGAATTTAACAAATTCTGATTCCACTTATTAATTCTGATTCTTAACGATTCCTAGTTTTGATTCCAGTAACATAAGTCAAATATTTTTATTCTGTTTTAACAAAGCTTTTTATTGCAGCAGAATAACATGACCAAAAATTACCACAGCAAAACCTAGATTAATATAAATTTCAAAAATTAAATTGTAAAAGATAAGTAAACAGTCAGTAATACAATAGGAACAAGCTAATAAATTAGCAATAGCATAAATACAACTGAACAGAATTTTAAATCAAAGGTTTAAAAACACTGCATGATTTTGTTTTCATAAAATATAGATTAATCCCTATTAAAGTTACAAAATATATACATTCAAGGTCAGTGAATAATGTTTTTGTTCTTGGATAAGCATTAATGACAGGCATTAATAGGCTACTGTCTCTTTAACAATGAATCCACAAGATACCCAACCCTAATTATTAATAAATATAATTATAAATGTTAGCTACTTAATCTCAAATCTCAAATTTTTATCTAAATAAAAACAGCCTTATAATAGTCAGACAACCACTGCGCAAGAAAAACATCAAGGTGCAAATCAAAAATACTTCAATTCTAAATATAGCACGTATGCAGTTGCACTGCTATATATAAGTGACATTTTTTGAAAAATACAATTTGTAAACAAGTGTGAATTTGGCCAAGAACCCTGCTGTGATGTGTCCCTATTTGAGACGTTTTTGCTTCTTACTTTGCTTTCCTGATTCCCGTATGCCAGAATCTGAAGGCAGTCTGTCGTGATGGCGAGGAATTTGACGTTTGTTTTGTTTAACAAGGCCACCATTTTCTGCAGGCCTCCAGCCAGGCGGACAGCCATCTTGGCTCCTTCCTGGTGCAGTAGCAGGTTGTGTAGAGTCGTAATGGCATAAAACAGTACGGAGTCCACTGGGGAACTGAAGAGAGCACAGCAATGTTAATTAGAGCCAAACTACAGATAAATAATGGGATTCAAGCTTAAGCACACAGAGCAGGTCTCAGTATGACTCAGCCTGCTAGTCTTTGAATTCCAACACACTACAACTTCCCCAAACTCAAAAGGATATATCCGCATGACGGTCGATATTTGTCTTTAAAAATAGAGTATGAAGGAGAACCAACCCAAGCATTTTGACGAGGGCAGGAATGCCTCCCGATTTGAAGATGGAGAGCAGGCCTTCTCTGTGGTGGGAAAGATTGTGCAGGGTGCCGGAGGTGCAGCGGGCTGTTTCTACATCGTTGGTGTTCTGCATGGTCCTCACAATGGCCGACACCATCTGTGGGGATCGCATGATGGCATGACGAGAGGCCTCCTTCTTCGAAAGCTGGTGCACCATCACAGCTGCCTTATTTACCACCACCTGATGAAAAAAGAAGAAATTGAGACATTCGCACACTCTGACAGTCTCACAGCACTGGCTGTTTTTAAACTATCCATTCAAACCTGATCTTCGTCGTTCAGTAGTTTGGTGAGTTCTGGAATGGCACGGGTGGCCAGCTCTGCATCGTCTTGGTAGTTGATGAGGTTGACCACGGCATGTTTGAGCATCTGTGAGGGCTCAGCCAGGCGCTGGACGTTGGTGGGGTGGGCAGAGTCAAACTGTGTGGAAGGTATCTGCATGCCCTCATCTAGAGTCTCTGGGAACATCGCCGCCCGGACTCTCTGGGCTCTGGTCATGGCGTACTGACCATCAATGTCTGCAGAGAAACCACAGCGTTATATCAAGCAACTGTCTTACGCACAGTCAATCAAAATGACTATAAACATCTGTCATGTCTATGAATATAATAAAGTAATTGTTAATCCCACACTAAAAACAAAACAAGCTAGAACAATAAGCAATTGTCTCTTGCATAAACCAATTTGAGTGCATTTCACAGCTTAATCAATTGTGCATTTTCTATTTGAACATTCAACACTTTTTTTTTTTTTTTTACCTAAACGCATATAAAACCCTAAATTTCCTAAATTCTTTCCATGAATTTTTAAATCAGGAGAATAGAATGACTACACACCTGCTACTTGATCCTGGTTGAAGGACTGGTTAAAGCCCTGCTCCCACTCATACAGCACCTGATTGTCCACATCCTCATCCTCTGGGTTGCCCTTGCCGCTCAGGGATGGGGCGGTGGTTGTGGCCCCAGAGTGGATACCTGAGTCCAGGTATGACTGCTGTTGCCAATGGCTGACTGCAGCCTTGCGATCTGGCTCCATGGCCATGTCGAGCTCCATCAAGTCAGCTGCACATGAAACCGTTAGAAAACAAAACGTTAAATTTTAACTCTTCAAAAAATTTTTTATACTATAGAAACACGTAGAATAACTTACATTGGGTAGCCATGATTCTCTCACAGCCAAGCACAGCTTCCTAATCTGAAAAACACACATAGCAAAATGGTTAATTTCACATTTGTTGTGCCAACTTTTTCCTCTCACTCTCATATAGCACTCAACTCAATCTCACACACACACACACAAACATTCCAGAAAGTCCGGCGTGCAGCATACACAAGCCCCAGTGTTCGGACTGAATGCTCTCTGTCTCCTAACCTGACTGCAGCTGGGATGAAAGAGTCAGGCAGGATGTGCCACACTACACACACAGCCACTCTTATTATCTGCAGGTCCCTCATGATACTCCCCGGAAAGAGCTTGGGGTGAACAATAAACAGTGCTACAGGAAATCAAAGGTCTTTGTCATAATTCAGGAATTTAGGGGATGTTTAGAATGTAGGCATTACGCCATCTATTTTTTAAAAGTTTATCAGCCACCGAAGATGTATTAGTAAAGATTTGATTACAAAAACAGTTATGTTTAAGTATATAAAACAATATAAATGATGTCATAGAAACTTTATTTACCCAGCTGACATAGATGAAGTTTTATAGAGGTTGTGAGAATTTGTGGCATTCCTAACTTTGAAGTATCAGTTCAGAACACTCTAAAATGCTGTACAATTTCCTGCAGATATAGTAAGTTAAAATGGCTTTTTTTGCATCTATTTAAAAGAAAGTGCAATAAAATAATTTGTTCTTGGAAATATGCATTTCCAAACAAACGTGTCATTGGGCCTCTGAAAACAGCCCTGAATTTATCAAGCCTAATGATGCATTTCTAGCAAAAAAACCATCCATAAAGAAAGCCTTGAGAAGTTTTTTTTCCAGCATTTTACAAAGTCACTCCTTCACAAGCATGATAATAAAGCTTGAGCTATTAGCGTCACTCCAAACATCCAACCTCCATCTCCTCCTCCAAGCCATGAGGGTTTTTAGTAAAAGAGGTGCTAAAGGTTTATATGACCTTCAATAATGTGCTCAGCCAGAATCCCCGCCATCACAACAGCGTCAATATGCGCATGACATTCTTTGTTGATTGCCCATCAACGTCAGCAGTTAACACCTACCGAAGCGATATTGAATTCAGTGTCTCAGTCTGGGGGGCCCCGGTCTCCTTGCCTTTTGTGAGGCCTCCTCCAAAATTACCATAACACAAGCCCCAAGCCCACCTCCTTTATTCAGACGTACAACACCCCTCTCCAAGTCAGCAGGCAGAATGCAACCCCTCTCGGAGACGTCCAACATTCACATGTAGCCTTGAGACCAGAACTGGCTGCCCATGTCTCTCTATTGTGTTGGTTAGCAAAACATACTGTTCCTCTCAGTCAAACTGCACTTACAAAACACAAACTTGTTGCAGCATGTGGAAAGGTCACACGCTAGAACATTTCAGCAAGCTCTCGTCAACATTTTGCCGTTCCTGTTCATGAGCTGTTGGTCCATGTGGAACGGCACCACAGGAGGTTTAGCTTTATGACGCAGCATGGTTTTGGCAATTATTCAGAGAAAAATAACTTTTGCTGTTTGTTGGGCTCTAGTCTCGCATGCACTTTTGTCACGATTTGGCTCTCGAAAACAGCCTCTTCAAGTTCAGGAGCTGAATTGGGTCAAGTAAGGAAAGGCTAGACTGGAATACAGATGTGTGTGGTGTTGCACACAGTCTATTATGGATAAACCTCAATTACACAAACATAATGGGGCTTGCCTCTCTAAAGACATCAAGTCAGTATAGCCTATTTTAGAGCTATAATTATCCAACAGACTGAACACTATGGTAACAAAACAGTGATGCACCAAAATTTCTGCCAAAATTGTTTTTGGGTGGAAATTGAGTGAAACAGTCATGCTTTATTAGCGGTTTCCAATGGTGTGTTGCGTCAGAGTCTGTTTTATGCACACAACGTAGACAAGCCAGAACAGGTGAATATGTGAACAGCTGTTGGTTGACAATACTGATTTGTAGATTTTAATCAGTCCTCATGTTAATGAGCCAACATTAATTATTTGAATACCAAGAATCAATATTTCAGTCTGTATATGCCGTTTTCTGTTGATGCATGAACAAACTTTCATAGTGAACAGATTATTTGTAATCCAACTACCAATAAATAACATTTAGTTTTTGTTACCGTTGAAAGAAAAATGAAAAGATTTCAAATTGTCAGTTTAATCACTGTGTTATTTGGCAGCACACTTGAACAGATTATTACTTTGCCTTTACTACTATTTATAGCATGAAATAAACATTGAATGAACACCAGAAGTTATTTTGAAAACATGAGTATAACATTTTTATTTAACCTGTTATCGATGTCTCCACTACTTAATGTGTTAATCTATCAAAGACAAAGCCAAAGTCTAATGCATTATATTTCAACAATAAATATAAAAAAACATTATATTTAGTGTGCAATTTAAATGTTTACAATTCCATTTTTAATTGTTGAATACTAAAAACATTTTATTAATTAACAGAATATTAAATACTCAATTTTCAGCTAAAACTTTAGTAAAACTTTAGCAAAAAAAAAAAGTGCATTACAACAAAACACTTAATCTTACCGCAGCTCAACAGTGAAATCAAAAATCAGGTAGTGTTGTTCTTCCAAATGGAAATCTCACCTGGACCAACACAGGTGCCAAAACAAACCCCCGGTCTAGGAGGAGAACGGAACTGACACACCAAAGCCTAAAAAACTCTCTCAATCCTGTGCAGCTCTGCGTCAAACAGAGTTAAAATGACACGGTCAGCTCTTATGTTATATATATATTTGCCAATAACGAGGACAGTTCCTCTAGGAGGCAGCTGTCAGTATTGTGAATGCAGAGCATGGAAAGTGTGTTTGATAAGGGGATGTGTAAAACAGTGCTGCTGTGGCACTCTGCCTGGGGCTGCCGAGAGTTTCACAGCAGTCAGCCAGTCGCTCGGTCTACGGTTCACAACATCTGGAGTCAATTGGAGAGATAAACCCAGCAGCATAGAGGCCTTAACCCCCCTGCGGTATTACTGCTCGCTCTCGCACGCAAAGTGAGGTGCCAACTGAGTCTCAGCCTCCAAGAAATCCCACACACAAGCTACACGCAAACAGTCCTCTTGCTCACAGTCATGAGATGATGCATGGAAATGAGAGCTAACAAACCACTTCAGGTTAGTCTGGGTCATTGATGAGGTCATGCTGGATGTATTTATTTACCTTCCAGAGCTTAATCACTGGGTCATACAATCATCTGAATTTAGAAAAGCTGCTGGGTGAGCTCTTCTGAATTTTACTCTAGCTGAACTCCACTAGTTTCTTCATTTTGCAGACAGACTGGCTTGGGCATGAAAAACCCAACCCTAATAACCACATGCATGTGTTTTTCACTGCCTGGCCAACATGCACATCTGAAACCAATCTGAATGTTTTGGTACCTCTACTGGGTGGAGTTGGCCACATTGAAAACGTCGGTGGGGGAAGGAGGAAGATGCACAGTCCGCATAGAGCTCTTACAGAGAAGCTACTAATAATTAGCAGCAAATAAGCACTCATTACTCAAAGCCTGAATTTGACTTGGAACCTGGCACACAAATCTATGTCATGCACACGTAGAATTTCAGACTCAGCATTCTTAGGAAAAGCTAACGTCTGCATCACAAAACAATAGCCTGGACCAAACCCACTGGTTCATGTCATTAGTCACTTCTAGCTTACGCTCTATTAGACCACAAAGTCTATATGAAATTTTGCAATTCACATGCCTCCACCTGGGCTTTGCATCCATATTTAAAGCACCCAACATATGGTGAGGAAAAAAAAGATCAACCACCCGAAGTTCTCTCCAACCCTGTGCCTATTCTATAATGAACGACGGGCTCCTCCAAAGAAACCTGAGAAGGCTTGAGAAGACTGAGGCATTTGTTTGTAATCCTTGGCATTCGGACAGCATGTGAATTTAAATACCACCCAAATGGCTTGGGCTAAGTGCCTGTTGTGACCAGGGGCATGCAGCTTAGATAGCGATTTCAACACCCGCATTCAGTTTCAGAGTTCTGTCTATTGTGTGCAGTATTTCCAAAGATCTTAGTTGCAAGCTCCCAGGAACATCCCATACTACACATCTGCTCCAAATGTGTCAATTGTGATGAGAGATGCTCTAACAGCATGAGCCTGCGCACATGTGCACGTACACACCGCATACAGCTTGGTTCAGTGTATTCTGACTTCATATAGCTTAGCCAGATCGAAAAACATACTGGAGCCACTCTGTACTGAAACGACTACCTCAGATGCTTCCATTTAGCGAGTTTGGGGATGAAGACTCAAAGTAAACAGAGGGAGAACATTGTGTTAGACCACAGATAAAGAAAAATGAGAATTCATAATTGGAAAAAAAAAAACAAAAAACAAAAAAAAAAACAAAGTTTTCTAAAAGTTGTTGATTATGCACACAACTGTCAAACGGAGCGTGGAGATGATTGACAACTACTATAAGTGTTTTGTTAACTCTAATAGGTTCAAATTAATATCAATTTTGTAACAGCAAGTAAAATATACTTTTCTGCAAGTTTTTGTTCACATGTGGAAGTAAAAATTGTAAACAAGTGCACTTTTTGCTTTTTACTCAATTTTAAATATCCAACATAACTGAACATTAAACACTACAGGGCTTTGGCTTTAAATCAATGCATAAATTAACAAGTACTCTCCCAACTGAGTCTTATGGAAAGCATGCTGGGAACTAAAAATCCACCCAGGCAGTTTCAGTTAATGCAACCAAATGATTAATGTAGAACCTCCACAAATGAATTAAGTAAACTTTAATTCTACATGATTAATTAGACTAATCACAATGAAACTTGATAATGTTCAGCAATTGCTGCCTTAGCTCTTTTAATGAAGTAAATCGAACAAGCAGCAAAAATATTTTTCCAGCATACTCTCAGAAACTACCAAACCACAACCATAAGGTCTTATGAATCAGAGATGAAATAAGACTACAGAATCCCTAATGTCTAGGAAAAACTGAGGAAGATATGCATACTGCCTTCAGTTAGACTCCACAGCAGAGGTGGAGGAAAAGGCACATATGTTTGGTTTTCTTTTTAAGCATGTGAATCATTAACAAATCTGCCAGTTGTGCTTACAGGGGCGGCTATGGTATCATATGCTGTGTTAAGAACTTAACCCTTTAACAATAAATATAAACCCATACTGTTACAGAACGTAAGGCAGACTGCAGGAAATTCATTTGAGAATGAATATAGCAGTAAAGCTTAAGTCAGCTGGGTGTATTGTTGGGAAGAGGTGGGGAGTGATGTATTGGTAGGGTATGCGACCGTCCGCAAAGCCTGTGTGCTCACATCGAGCCCGAGCCGATGATCCCCACCCCCATCAGCATGAGCTCCAGCAGAGTCAGATTTCACTCAAGCTCCTCCTCGACTTCCTCTCAACGGCCAAACACTTTAAATGCCTTTGTTTGTTTCTTACTGAGACTTAAATACGGGTCATATTCAGAGTATTTATTTGCGCGCGACTTTACTAATATTATAAGTGTTTATAACTCAAGGTGATACAGCTGGCCACGCATTTGAGCAGAAAATGTTACCACAAACTTAATATCCTCCAGATTTTAGTTAAAAACAAGCTTGAGCAAACATACCGTGTTCAGTGATACGAAAACAGAGCTTGAAGGATAAACTAAACGACAGCTAGTTTGTATTACTTAACCACAGACTAACTTTCGACTTACAACCGCACAACCGACCTAAACACAGGTTTGAGATTGCGGTAAGACTAAACCAACTTTAGTTGTTGAATTCTACAGAAAGAACTCACAGAGGAGGTAATAATTAATGTAAAAAAGGAGGTAGCGTTAGAGATTCAGCTGAGTTAGGGGAGGATTTTTCATGGTCTCCACAAAACACTTTTCCAGCCCTAAAATGCTAACCAAGCTAGCACCAAAAACACAAAATGTTTCAACTTGGCGCTTAAAAAACACATTTTCTGATTCGTTAAAAGGCTTATACCATTACAGTCGAACAAATCCGCGTTTACATGCGTGAATACAAGTAGAATTTCATCGTGATTTTGCAATAATATGTCCACTGGCTGATTCACCTCCTCTTTCCCCACAGCTGCAGAGAGACATTCCCTCTTAACATTCCATACGATAACGAAGCACACGTTTTGTCGGCGAAAACACTTACCTGTGTCAAAAGCTGTATATTCCCTTTTCGCTTTTCAGTACTTAAACGCGAATAATGGCGACAATCCGTTGAGAAAATGTGAGAGAATGAGCCGCAGCGCACGGCAGCTCCTGCTGAGAGTGAATGTGTGCGAGGACTCCGCGCTCACGCAGCAGCAGCACACTGGGAAAGATGGCGTCACTCCATATGTGCGCTAGCCATTATAAAAACTCCTACCCATAGCATATCCTGCCGCCTTCCGGAAAACTAGATCCCGTATCGCTGGCTCTTTATTGTAATGAAACCAAAAGCGGTTTATGTACTCAACGGTGATTTACAGATATAAAATTGAGCAGTGTTAAAGATGGCTGCGAGATGAACCACCGAAATGTGAGAATTTAGGGAGTATGTAAAATAAGGATTCGTGCGTAGGAATACACGAACAGCACGGCTGTGGCGCGGCAAGGGGGCGCACCTATTCATTAAGTTTTATGACTATCGCAATAAAGAGTGTGTGTAGTATTGACGAGAAGCGACGCCATAAGACAACCAGACTAAAATCATGAGCAAAAACTGCAATTTCTTTGTGGAAATAAATGTTTGTAAACCTTTCTGGCAAACGAGAGCTAATATAAGCTCGGCGTTTAGGTTTTAGAGGCGGAGGAAGTTTTTCCATCCTTCTCTCCTCTGTAGAACAATGCAGCGAGGATCGGAAAATTACTGGATCAAACTGAGACGTTTTACTAATACATTCTAAAATGACGATCTGTTTAATGCATACTGTATTTAGTGTGATTTAAAACTAGAAAAGCTCCGAGGACATTTTTCGGCTGCAGCAAGCTGTTGGGTTCACGAGAGCAAATATTCCATGACGTTTAAACCCTTGAAATGATTATAAACGTATGAAATGAAGATGCATATTTAATAAATGGCCTTTTAGCGTGCATATTTTGCATGTATCCAAAACACAGTTTGTGTTGTGACTGTGTGCCTCCATGGTGAGGCTGTCATGTTCAGACTGGTTCTTACCTCAACTCTTCCCTGAGTTCCCATGGAAAAATAGAAAGAGGAGGGGCTGAGGAAACACAACAGTGCCAAAACACACTTTAACCGTATCTGGTTTAATAAATCATCTTTAATTGTAACAGTAATGCATTTTGAAGGCATTGTGGTGTTTTGTATACCTTATGACAACACTGGTCTCTTGTTTGGACTTAAGCTTATTGAGGATGGTAAACATAACAATTAAAAATCTAACAAATGACAACTATGTAATATATATAAACAGGAATCAAGATATGTGGATTAAAGGGATGACTCTGAAAGTCTATTATACTTTATTTTTAAAGTTTCACATTGATGTCCAGTACTGACCCACTGGTTTTCCTTTAGTGCATGATGGTAAAAGCAGAACAGGTAAACAAAGCTGATATAAACAAAGCTGAGGTAAACAAAACCTATCAAAACATATCTCATATTAAAACAATATTTGCATGTCAGCTGGATTCAAAATGACATGACTGAATAAATACTGGAATTCACCTTATTCACATCATTCAATAGTCGTATTTAGCTTTTCGTATTAAATAAACACTTACCTCATCAACATAAAATCTTCTATTAATTCCATAAATTGTACTTTTAATGCTTTGTGTTTTACAATGTTTATCAATTGCAGTCCAAATATTTTTATGCCAATGCAGTTAACATCTAATGTTCATTTCTTTTTTTAGCCTTTTCAAATACCGAAATTTGTTTAAAGCCTACAATTAAATTTATTGATTATACTGTGAAAATAATGCTGTTCTTAAAAAAAAGCTAATACAAAAATAAATAAATAAACTGAACATATATGCTGCACCTATAATTAACAGTATATTATATTTATGGTTATTCTCTAGTAAATCTTAATCTAAAATAGTAGTATTTAGCTTTTTTGTGCTATTAATAAATGTGTGCATGCACATTTTTTTTAAAAACTTTATTGTCATAGCCACAACTAATTATATTATAAAAATATATATTATTAGCATATTAGTATATAAATTATATATATATATATATATATATATATATATTAGTATATATTTATATAAATTCAACATAATTCAACATAAATTTAATGTGTAGTATAATTATAATATTCACATTTCACAAAATAACGTGTAACATAACTCCGTCTTCCTTTATCCTCTTTCTTTCCACATGATGCAATCATAGTGAAAGAGGCTGTTGATATATATATACATAGCATAAATTAGTTATTATTGTTTACAAGCCAGCTTAAATCATATATTACCCTTGCTCCAGCTTCCATCAGAGGGATTGACTTTATTCTGTTACACGTGTTTAAAAAAAAAAAAGAACTTAAGCTATTTGCACTTTGCTCCTTTACACAGTAAAATCAGCATGTAATAAATAAGGTCCGATAAAAAAAAAAAAAAGAACAAAAGAACTCCCTCAGTCTTTCTCTTTCACACATACGCACACATCAGGATTACATATGCATCTCCTGCCTTCTCCCAGTAGGATCAAGCTGAGAAAAGAAGTCACAGGTCTTGCGCATAGCCAGGAGTGCCGGTTTACCTAAAGGAGAGCCGAGGTCACGTCCCGCAAAGCTTTGCTCTCCTACTGGAGTGTGTGTATGTGTGTATGAGAGAGAGAGGGTGAAAGAGAGAGAGATATAGTGGGTTTATTTAGAGAAAGGCAGTATTTTCCCTGGGGAAGCCGGAGGAATTGAAGCTGTGTGCTGAGGGGAGGGGCACCTTTCTCTGCACGTGAATGAAAGGGGCGCGCTAAAACCCACTTGTGTGCTGGCATGATTGTTTACCATGACCCCAACTTCACCAAAGGTCCTGAACTGACATCCTGGCTGTCACAATAATGCTGGGCAGAAGCCAGCCACATCCTGCCCGGGTCCACGGTACCGACATGGAAGAGAACAAATAAGTCTTTACAATCACTCATGTGACTTAAAAGTTTGCTTTTAGGTAAATAAATACAATTGTGGCACTTTAATGACATTATAACCCAACAGAGATGTTAAGGTGCGCATAAGCGCAAAAGATGAGGAAACATCTTGTTGAGACAATAACATTTTTATTTACTTGTGTTAATTATGAAACTTGTTCTTTATGATTTATTAGCATTAAATATAGTCACACTAAATAATTCCTGTGTCTTACAAATAATTTTAACTGGTTGATTTGATGAATGATGAACTTTACATGTAAGCACTGGTTTATAGGCAGAGGTTTGATCATTATATTGTATAATTGTTCATGGCTACTTTTAATTTTGAATTGTTAAGAATTATGAAAACACAATAAATATTTTATATTATTGTTAAAGTAAGAATAAATTCTGCAAATTAGAAAACTAAGACCAGTTTCATAAGACTGCAAATGCTATTGGAAAAATGGACACAGAGAAAAATCAGTAATTGTGAAAACACAAATTGATGCAATGACTGAATACATAGCTAAATAAACTAATAGAAATGCTACCAGAAGAAGAAGAAACATAAATGAAAATTATTTTGTGGTAGATTTTTTTTTTATTATGCTTAACGTTTGCCAATATGTATTGGTTTGCCCTGTTTGGAAGGAAAAAGGCATTACCTATATCACAAAATATACAAACACACACATTTTAAAATCACCATGATTATTTTTAAAATGTTCTTTTATATAGTATAATTTGTGGAGGAATTGTCCTAAATAAACAGCTCACAAGATTTTCTTTAGAAATATTCATATGCCATAATTTAAAGGAAAGATTATTATTTTTTTAAATAGCAAAACCTTTTAGAAAACAATAGACAGAAAACCGTTTATATTATAAACACTATCTAACAACATGTTTAATATTTACAACCTGAATTTAGAAAGGTTCTAAAACAATTTCTGCAATATTCTTTGTGGTGAAAGGTCAAATAAAAACACTGACCCGTCTACTACGCTTGTCAGATCATTTTAATTGCAAAATACCATATTTGATGCTTAAACAATGAATATACATTTCAGAATTTGAAAGCGTTTACATAAATTCTTCCAGCAAATTAACAACAGTCACAGTGAAAAGGAAAAAAAAAGCTCACTAACACCATTATTTTATTTATTAAAAAAAAAAAAATACAAAGGCAAAACATACAAACAAATAGCACCAACAAATAGCATTAAAACCTCCGTAAGTCCTGATTAAATTGCAGTGCTCTACAAATTTTTCATCTTAATAGGCATTGCTGTTTAACTGTTAAATCACAGAAGTCCAAATATCCAACTAGCCTCAGACATCCCCGTGTATTCTCATGCACATAAACAAATACAAAGCTTCTTTTCAGTGCGCCGACTCAAAATTCTCTTCAAAGGCTCTCCGCTTTGTAAGGTTGCACAGGCAACAATATCTGTGTGCGGACCAGCCCCTTTTGTGTTCTGGTTCATTGTGAGGTTCAAAAACACAGACTAAAGACTTGCTTTGCCACCCCCATTACATTCAACCCTCCACTTTTATTCCAACTGGTGCTATTGAAATCTCTAATACCGAATAAAGTTCGGGATCCCCAGATCAATGCGGTGTAGTGCATTGTGATTTTAAAATGGAAAGCTCCTCATGAACACAGTATTAGAACTTGCAGAATTTTAGTCGGTCACTGAATAAATACCTCTGCATTAAAAAAAAAATAAATTAATTAAAATGTGAGGAAACTGGAAAGCAAAATGAGTTAAAGCAAGACGAGAATGATGAAATTTTGCCTTTTCAGTATTTTAAAGCCTTCATTATTAGAAATAGAATTAGTATTATCATAGTTTAATTGTTGACTTGCTTTTAAAATTATATTTATAATAAAATTATTATTATTATATAAAAAAAATTAAGGCTTTTGATTAATTCTTAATATAGAATAGTTCAGTCTTAATGTTGCTTTTGTATTTTGGCTGTGGTTAGTAACAAATAGCTATGGCAAATAAAGCCTTGGTTAATGTAAAATAATAATAATAACAACAGTAACAACATCATACTTAAATTCCAATTTAATATTTGTACAAATAAATATTTGTTTCTGCATATTATCGCTGTTTAATATTGAAAAGATTGCCAAGCAACACATACAGAATTATTTCGAAAAACAGAACTGCTGTAAAATTTAATCTATTTTATTAACCTGCTATTATTGCTGTTATTACTAATGTTGTCGATGATGATGATAATAATAATGATGCTGTCAATTGTTTTTGCTGTTTCTCACCAACATTTATTAGTACCGACTGTTTTCTTTTTCTATTAATCTCCCCTGAAGCAAAAGAAAAACAAATCAAAGAACTGTTAAAAGATAAAGAGTGTAATGACATCAATAAACACCAACTAAAAACCGTATAATACACATCAGAGCGCTGAACACATCTCCATCAATTTTCTCTTTTCTTCCTGCTCTTGCTTATGCCGAGATCCGCCTTTTATCCTTTCTTTGTTTGCAGAAGTTAGAAAGGGGGGGAATACGTCTTTGAAGACATAGCAGAATATAAAGAAGTGACTGTGCAGTTTGTTTTAGACAAATAGAGGATTCAGTCATCATGATGTAGATTTGTAGATGATAGAGACTGATATGTCTATTTCTAACATCCTGGTGGCCTGTTAAGCTTTATTAAGCTGCATAAAATGATAGAGAAATGGCTGCTGCTGGTATGTTATAATGTCCACGAGTTTATATTTATACTAGACAGTGTGTAATATAAAAATGTGTTATATATATATAATGATTATATTGATTACTGACTATCATTATTAAACAGGCCTTGAATTGCACCCTACTGAATGAATCTGAATTCAGTATTTATAGAGAATATAAATTATAAAAATGTGTTATTTCTACAACATCATGAATTTCGAATTTTAACCAATATTAAATTAAAGGTGAATGTCACAAGAAAGCTTCCAGTCATAGATTATTTAATAGATTTAATTCCTGTAAAATGATAAATTCTTTTCGATTTATTTTAGGATAATTAGTTCATGCTTAAAAAATGACTATCAGACACCTTGATTTGAAAACAAAATCATTTGCAAAGAAACTAAAGCATGCAACGCATCAATTCAGAGGAAAACACTGAAAAAAGCTGAATCAAAGCCAGCTTAAAAAACCATAATAGTGCTGAAAAAATGTGTCCTTTGAGGGAGGGTGAAAGAAAGAAAGCAAAGAGAGAAAAACGGGCAGAATATAATCTCATCATGCAGCGTCCACGGTACCTATTTACATCGAATGCAAAGAGGGCACGTCTGCCTGCGCATCCCTGCTGCGTGGAGTGAAAAGCAGGAACAAATCAAAGACACAGCTCATCTGTGTTTATATTTTAACACAATGAAAAACCTACTCTTTGTATAAATACCCCCCCGCCCCCCCCAATCTTTTATTATTGTATAAAAGCTACCCCCCTCTCAACCCATTGCACAAATCCATCTATCCTGTCTTCCTCAGCAGCATGGATAATTAACATTGCTTTCTTATTTAAAAAAATAAAAATGACTACTTTTAGAAAGCTTATAATTATGTTTGGAATTTCGAAGTGATGCTAGATTTGTATGACGCCGTCCCTGGTTCAGTTTCAGCAGGCATCGCCTGGTGCTTCCTTATTGTTTCACCTTACAGATCCTTACAGAGGTCACATCAAAAACGGCTTTCACGCCACACCTGTCATTTGATGTTCTGGATGATACCTGTCTATACGTTTCTTTTGCAAAGAACCATAGCACAATGACTCCCTACGCACACAGACAGACGTACTTGCATCAGTCAGTCTGACCCCCCCGCCCTCCATCTCCCCTCTGCAACATGCACAATGCTTCCTTCGTTCTCCACGCCAAACTCAGCTCCAGCTCAAAGTTTACAGCATCCCTAACACAATGATTTGCATTCTGCCCACTGGAATCGCGCCTGGATGTCCTGAATTTTTCAGCCATGCGTCACATGCATTTTTCAGACGGACTGACAGAATACAGACAGCACTGGCGGAATGACTGCTGCTTGTGTGTGTGACGTGTGTGTATGTGTATTTTTGGGAAAAGAACATGGCGTGTGTGTGTATGTGTGTTTGCAGGAAGGCTGGTCCTGATCTAGCCGCATTGTTCCGAATCCTCACCTCTACATCACCAGCTGTATGATTCTGCCGGCGCACAAACACAACCACACACACCAGCTGACTGTGCTCAGAAAAATGCTTGCACATATAATTTTTTGGAACAATACATGATGTAGTCTTGTTAGCATTGCAAATGCTGACTGTTTTGTTGACACTTCAACTTCGAGGAAGCTTGCAACATGCTTAAAGGTATTGAACAGAAAACTGACCTCAGTGAAATTCTAATTTACGTGACATATTCAAACAACAATATGAGATGCTCACCTTTCTTAGCTCGCTCAAGACCACTAGCATGTCACATCCGTCTGGCGACGTATCGAACGGCACCTATTTCTCCAATGGACCGCAAGATCCCGCTCTATAAAACATCGCACAAGCAAAGCTAAAGAGGAACAAGCCTCAACCTTTTTCATCTTAGATCTACTGCGAGCGAGGACCGATGCGACCACCGCTCCTCGTGAGCTCAACTTTCATGTAAGCCGGCGACAGATGCAGCTTTTGGGTCTCTTTTGGGGGGCCTCTCCCCAATATTTTAAGCCCAATTTTCTATGGTTTGATTTAGGGACGATGGGCTTGATGCCGGGAGTGAGACAGCAGGCTCAGCGGGGGCCATTAGCCATGGTGTGGTGGCCGACTTAAAAAGAGTTCAAGCTCCCGCAAGCGAAAGGAGGAGGGAAAACCCCCAAGTCTTCCTTTCCCACCTTCTCCTTTTCAGTAACCTGATGATGGGGCTCATAGCAGTGATAATCTTTACCCTCCATCAACAGATTTCTTGGGAAAGATGAATGGATCACTGTTTTTGAGCTATAAAGTGTCCGAGTTTGCCTCAAAAACATTTAACGTGTTTTTATTTTTATTTTTGATGTTCTGTAATATGAAGGGTGATATATTTGTAAAGCAGAACTTCACATAAATCATTTAGCTTGTTTCGTTCAAACAGTATGAGATGTATTTGAACATGGTTCTCATATTGACTTGCTTGTGTTGCAGCAATAACAAAACAATGAATTGCTGTACATAAATTGGGTTAGGGCCTGGTGTTCTTTTAGGTCATTAATACAAACATGTTTTTAGAATGATATACAATATCAGTTCCAGTACCATCAAAAACTTATACTAGACTATTTTATGTCACTGCATTTCCCATGATTCTGTACAGCAGAAAACATTCTAAATCAGTGCACAGTGACAGAAATATGAAATATGACAAAAAAAAATATATATATATATATATATATATATATAACTCAGACAGGTATAGTCAGATTGGTATTTGAGTACATGGCAGGAAATACTTTTGAGAAACTGACACATCTTGAGATGTGACATCCTATACTTTACTTTATTTTCAGTTTTATGAACACTTTTATGACAAATAAGAGATTAAATAAAATATTTGTTAAATGATAAAATAATAAAAATAAAAAAATAAAATAAAAAAAAATATATAAATTATTAGTCAGACCGATAGATTGGTAACACTTTACAATAAGGTTCACTAGTTAATATTAACATACTAGTTAACTAGTTAAGTTAACATGGACTAAGAATGAACAATACTTCTACAGCATTTATTAATGTTAGTTAATTTCAGCATTTACTAATGCATTATTAAAATCAAAAGTTTTTCTTGTTAACATTAGTTAATGCACTGTGAATTAACATGAACAAAGAACGACTAATTTCATTAACTAACATTAATAAAAACTAATAAATACTGTAATAAATGTATTGTTTATTATTTATTCATGTTAGTTAATACATTAACCAACATTAACTAATGGAACCTTATTGTATAGTGTTTCTGAACCATTTCAATCGAAAAGAAAGAAAGAAAGAAAGAAAGAAAGAAAGAAAGAAAGAATAAAGTAATAATAAAAATGATTTGTCAGACCGATAGACGATTGGTAACACTTTACAATAAGGTTCATTAGTTAACATTAGTTAACTAGTTTAGTTAACATGAACTAAGAATGAACAATACTTCTACAGCATTTATTAATCTTAGTTAATGTCAATTTCAGCATTTGAAGAGTTCAGATGCAAAAGCCTCTACATCCATCTGACGTATTTCTTTAAAATGAGCATTTCTTTCTGACTACTTTGTACAAGTTTCTATGTAAGTACTGGTACGTCTGATTGGGCTGAGGCTGGAATTTAGCAAGTTTGAAGTAAAAGTATTTGGTGGATGTATACTGTGTGTCAGGAGCAGTCACTCAGTATCATTATCTCATTTTTGACTGAGATGGCTTTTAGCTGGTTTTGCATCTGATCTCTTCATTTATTAATGCGTTATTAAAATCAAAAGTTTTGCTTGTTAACATTAGTTAATTCACTGTGAATTAACACGAGCAAACAACGAACGACTATTTTCATTAACTAACTTTAATAAAGAATTATAAATTCTGTAATAAATGTATTGTTTATTCATGTTAGGTAATATATTAACCAACATTAACTAATGGAAACTTATTGTATAGTGTTTCCGAACCATTTCAACTGAAAAGAAAGAAAGAAAGAAAGAAAGAAAGAAAGAAAGAAAGAAGGACAGAAAGATTTATGGTCACACTTTATTTTAAGGTCCAATTCTCGCTATTAACAAACCATTAACTATGACTTTTGCCTCAATAAACTCCTAATTTGCTGCTTATTAGTAGTAAGTAAGGTAGCTGTTAAATTGGTAGGATTAGGGATGTAGAATATGGTCATGCAGAATATGTGCTTTATAAGTACTAATAAACAGTCAATATGTTATGAATAGGCATGCTAATAAGCAACTAGTTAAAAGTGAGATGTTTTTTCCTATATATCTATCTATCTATAATTTGCTTTACACATTTACTTAAAGCAGATAATATAAGCTGAATGGCTATTAAAATGTCCAGCTTGTTAGTTTTTAATAGAAGTGTTATGATTTTCAATTTTTAATTAAATACTTCACTAAAGCTTAAGGAATAACCTGAGATGTATAGCTGCTTTAAATGTTTTACTTTACTGATGAACAGAAAACCTTTGATTAAACTTCAGTCTTTGAGATTCAGATGAGTCTGAAAAGATAGTGACGACCAGAATTACTTTAAACAACATTTCTTCAAAGATTCTGATTCAACGCCACATATAATAGCCAGGATTGATTCAAATAAAACACACCACAGAAAAAAAGCCCTGTTGGTTGATAAGTATCCCTTATACTTTTTAATGATGCCAAGTAACTTTGTTTCAGCAGGTTTAGCCAAACACTCAGTTAATTCTTCATAATGACAGTTTCTGTCAGTCTGAAGAGTTTGAAGCTCAATATGTCTGATTATATGTTGGTTTAGACCTTGTTCTCAGCCCAGCCTCAATCTCAGCAGGGTGCCTCCAATTACGCCACTGATTAAGACACTCTTGTGCGAAAAACCTAATTGGCTTCGTGCTGCAGAGAGCTGCTGGGTTTTTTTCCACCGTGGACATAAAACAAGAGGCACTGAGAGTGAAAAACAAGACCCTCTCTCTCCTTCACTTCATATTTTCCCCAGTGGCCGAGGTTATTTTGAAGAATCCCTAACCGAGAACAGCTTTGCAGAACGGCACTTTGTACCTGTTGCCACCATCTTGTTTTCCGATAACAAGCTGGCAACAAAACAGGGGAGAGAATTTACTCCTCAATAAACACGACAGCAGCATCTTCTCACGTCGTTTTCAAATTAAATTAGAAATCTAGAATTATCAGCTCAACAGCTGTGAACAAAAGCGTATACGTTGCATTTGTTTTCCTTGCAGGGTGGAACGCCTCTGTTTCTCCCCACTCCCTAAGCCCTGATAAGACCAGTTGTGTGTGTGTGGACGTCTAGGAGGATGGGAAGGCTAGTTGGTTGGGGGGTTTGAGAACTGGTGACATTTGTTCCTGGGTTCTGTAGAGGACTCCCTGCTGTGTTGTGCTGGGCTGAGGCAGAGCTTCTGAAGCTGGCCAGCCAGGCCTCCAGGAGCTCTAACTAAGCCCCCTTCCCCCATACGCACACACAAAGCGTATACACACATGGACACATGAGCACTTTCATAAGCGCACTCACTCACACACAAATCCACAATGTCAAATTACAAGCAAGTGGCACATGCAGAAACTAGACAACATGAACATCCATGCACAGATGCAGTTTGATCGATTCATGCGAGCAAAACTATACGCTACGTGATTCCTAATGATGGCTTTTTTCTGATTTTTCAGTGCAGTGCAAACTAAAAGAAAAGAAAGAAAGCACTAAAACAGTGAATAATTCACAGCAGATGTAACAGTTGCTGAGCTAAAAACAGGCTAATTTTGGTATTTAATAGCATTATACATCACCTGCGTGTATTGTGCTTACAATAAAGAAAATTCAAATGTTAACAACCTTTTCTGTGTGAAGTTATTTCATATTTTACAACTTTGTTGGCAACATAATGGCTAAAACTGTAAAACAACTGTAAAAATGAGTAGAAGACAAGACTTCAGACAGATCAAATATCATGCACTTTTTGACAGATTCATGTACACAACAACTCAAAATTTTGGGGCCAAATTAAATTGTTTAAATGTGTCAGAAAGGACATTTATAATCTCACAAAAGATTTCCATAAAATATAAGCAGCACAAGCAATGATTATAACCATAATCGTCACATTTTATTTTAAGGTCCAATTCTCGCTATTAAGAAACCATTAACTGCAACTTTGCCTCGATAAACTCCTATTTTGATGCTTGTTACCAGTTAGTAAGGTATTAGGGATGTAGAATATGGTCATGCAGAATATGTGCTTTATAAGTACTAATAAACAGCCAATATTCTAGTAATATGCATGCAAATAAGCAACTAGTTGACAGTGTGAATTGGTCCCTATACGAAAGTGTTACCATAATAATAATACTAATAATAAAAAAGTTAGATTTTTGAAGGATCATGTGATAATTAAGCTTTGTCATCACAGGAAAAAAAACACAATTAATTTGAGGACAAATAAAGCATTAAATTGTAATAATATCTCAATATTACAGCTTATATTGCATTTTTAATCAAATAAATGGAATCTTGGTAAATAATTCAAGAATGTTTAAAAATCTGACGCAGAATTTTTGAATGTTTTTTTTTTTTTAATTATGAGCTTCTGTTTTATGCTTATTAATCCTCCAAAACTGGACCCATTCATTTCCATTGTAAGTGCCTCATCATAACCTTGATTTGTAACCTTGATCTTCTTTTTTTGTGATAATCAACATTATGCTGTTAATTAAGTTTAACTTGTATTGGACACAAAATTCTATTTTATCCTAAAGCTAAACATCTCCACTGCACTATAGGCTACAGAAAAAAAAGAAGACATTAAAAAGTGTTCTGTTTTAGTAACTCTCACTTTCCCCATATTCACCCTACTCATGTGTAATACCTTGGTTATTATAGATGAGAATTTTTATTTATAATTTAGATGAATCAATCCTAGACATCTTCTTTCCCCATCTATTACGCTTCTGTTGAATCATTGGTAATATGCACATGCTCATACACCTCAAGTATTTCATCCTCATAGATGAGTGCCCTATGACCGCTATCATTCAGATCATCTCAATATCATTATGAAATGGTGGCATCAGCAATTCCAGCAATTCCAGTTCACCGAAGACTCCAGGGAGATTCCACATAGATATTATCACATAAATGCAACGAAGCATTGGAAATGAATGTGACCGTGATGAAGAAGATTTTCATGCATTTAGTCATCTGAAGACATCATTATGGATGTGCAAATTTTAAAATATACCACTGTGTTTGTTTCATTCAGTAAGAGGCCTGTCTGAACACAGTTCTCATATTGATCTGCACTAGCTTGTGATTCAAAAAGAAAAGAACAATGAATCACTGTAAATTGATCATGTCTGCTTTTTAAGCCTTTAGTGAAAAAACGCTTTTAAGTATTTTTAATAATTCCAAATCTTTTTAACAATACAAGTGACAAATGATAATCTTAAACAAGACTATTTTCTATCCCTGCATTTCCCATTTCCGGTTAAACAGCACACACAAATACATTTATTAAAATATTAATATAATCTTTGCCAGATCTTTAAATTCAGTTCAATAAAGAGAGATTTCAATACTAAATAATACAAATTCAGGGCAATTAAACTTTGGAAAGATCAGGGGCCAGAAAGCTAATTTTTAACTCATTTTTAATCGTAATTTTTTTTTTTTTTCAATGTATGATATTTTGTATCATGTTATGTCTGACTGTGGGAATCTTGAATTGGAGATGTCTCATTTCTCTGACTCCCGGGTCCCTGGTTCAGGGTGGTTCCGTGTTTTTGGTCGGCGTGATACCTGAAGTAATTATACGTATAAAAGCTAAGACACCAATTTATCAATAGTTTAAAGTGAACGTGATAACGCAAACATCAATAACCAGAAGCAATGAAACAGAAAATTAAAATTCAGAGTAAACAAGCGCAGCATGACATTATTGCTGTATTAGACCGAGAGCTGCAGGCCAATTTAGTGAGCTAGTTTAACAGCAGCCCCAAATGGGATTTGATTTGTGCATGCATGTGTGTGTGTGTGTGTGTGTGTGTGTGTGTGTGTGCACGAGAAAAGGAGAAAGCGAGAGAGAGTGACTTTGTACTGCAGGTGAGTGAATATCTCATGCTCTCAGCCCCTGGACCCCCTGCTGTTTTCAATCAATACCATTAGAATGCCTGAGTCCGGTCACCCTGACTGTAATCTCTGTGTGTGTGTGAGCGTGTGTGTGTTTCTTAGCCAGCCTCCTCCCTGTTATTATCAGTTCGATAAGCTTCGGCACAATTTTACACAGATTTGAGTGAGGGTTCATTTTTAATGTTTTTAATTTTTTGATTATCAGAGAAAATAAGGAAAACAGCAGATGGCCACGAATCAATGTTGAAACACAAGACTGAGAACTGCCTGATCAGTGATTGGAGGATGTGAGTGAACGTTAATGCTTTTCCTTAAAATATGAAGCTCAAGTATACTTTTAAAAACAGGATGTCTCTCAAAGTCATATTTGCATTATATTATAAAGTGAGATGAGGTCTTTGAAATGGGTGTGACCAGGTGACATGATACAGAGACCCCCCAAAAGCATCCTATTTTTAAGCAGATAAATAAATTAACCTCTTTTTTTTCTTTTCTCAAAATCAGGAGAATAAATAAATAGTTTTATATCTTAATACAATTTTATACATTTTAAAAGGTTTGCAAAATACATATTGTTTCCATCATATGCACTTTGAAAGAATTGTATTAAATTTATAACTAAACATTCTCAAACATTATGCATGCTCTTAAATGACTGAATAAGGTTAAATACATATTTAATCACAATTTCTGATTACAGATTCTAGTACTAGTACATACGTTATGGTCTGTAATACAGGAACCTAATTTAAGGAAGAACATCTGTATCTGTCCGGAGGATATATGCAAATTTAGATTTTAATTAAATAGATGTAATTAATCTGTCGGCCCCAATTGTACACAGCTGCATTGACTCTGCGGAGAAAAATGATATGCTCATATTATTGTGTTCAAAACAATAATCTATAGTAATTGCAGTTTATATTACACTATAATTACACAGTAAGTACAGTCATTGCAAGCAAATATAAATTCTCAAGATTTCTACTGTGTTTGCACAAAAAACCATTGTTATCAGTTTTTTTATTAGCAGTTTCATACTTGCCTTACTAATGCATTTTTTTTCTTCAGACATACAGTATGGATTAATTTTCATAGAAAATCTTTTTTAAATATGTTTTTTCCTTACATTAGGAAGAATATAATTTACAAAAATCTAAAAGTACTATTAATAAGATATAAATATAATCCAAAAGGAGTATTTTTATATATAAGAAAAACTTAATTAGCTATTAAGGAAGTGCACTTCTTTTTATTGTTCAAAATATAATACAATATTTCTCTAACAATTATTCCTGTTTAAAAAGCAAAGGTGAAAAAACAGCCGTTTTGTCACATGTTGTCTGAATCAATGATAAAGACAGAGCTTTTTATTTGAAAATTGGATCTTGAAAAGCATTTGAAACTTAACTGCATATTACAGCTCCAACGTTAATGGGTAATTCACATTACTAAGTAGGAATACTCCAGCACTTATTTGTGATTGCTGTGACAAATTAAGTCCATTTCAGGCAAAATTAAGGTTTATGTAATGTGGTGGGAGCCGAACGGCAAGATTGAACTACCACTAGCCTCATCATTGAAAGTGTGAATAAAGCACTTAGGATGAATGGACCATCAAGTACTGCTTTAATTGGATGGTTGTGGGGTGTCAAACCGGGGTTAAACATATTTGCTGTGTACACAAATATGTAGCTGGAAATTTTTATCTACTCTAAAAGCGAGAATTGGCCTCTGAATTAGGGACTTTAAAATTACTCTATTTTTCAGTTGACACTATTGTTTTTGTTATTATGTAGAAAACAGATTCTCTCATATTTTAAATTTTATTTATTCAGAACGGCTTTTTTTATATTGTTTACTTTTTCTTCGAACCTGTGATATAAAAAACGTTATTTTATTTTTAACTCCTGTGTCCTTTTCTTCCTATTGTTTGCCAGATAACCTTTGGCACTGTTTCTTTTCTTTCTTTTTTCAGGATTTTGATGGCATTTTCTTTCTGACAGGACACGGTTTCAGACCCCTTTGCGGGAGATGTTAAGAAGATTTTTTACGCCTGTTTTGTGTTTCATGAGGAAATGTATACTGCAGTACGTTCAGCAGTATATGTCAAATAACCATAAAATGAATTTAAATAATTGTGAAGGACAATAAAATATCTAAGCTGTTTTTGAGGATGAAGGTGGAAATAGGTGTACCTGCAGAGATACTCATAGGGAACAAGATGACCACAGGGAAAAAAGATAGCTAGTTTAACCTGCAACTAGTAGGCAGGAAATTATGACATATAATGTTGACATTGTTATTAAGTTACATGAAATTAATCATAAACTAAGAATACAAATTCAATTGTTTTTAACATGTCATATGTACAATAATATACAAACATGTTTACACATCATTCTTATTGGTAAGCCAACATAAAATTAAGATTTTTTTTAGAAAACAAATAATTTACATAAACTATATAAATACGATTTCTGCTTTAGTTTATTCATTTGTGTAGTCTTTCATTTTAATCTTGTTAAAGTGTAATAACACAAATAAGTACTGCTTAATAGTAGTTAAAACATAGGGATAATGTTTGGTTTAGTGTTAGTAGCTGGTAATTATGCATACATTTCTGTTATTACTATAAATACATATCTAACACGTAACAATGACACATTAAATAAAGTGTTAGCATATATGTGTGTATATATAAAACACCTCCTGCTGCTGTAATAGTAAACAGTGTATCGCAAGCATAAACATGCTGACAACTGACACACGAAAGCTATTTTTTCATCCACTACCAGTCTCCAAACTGAGGTTTATAACTCACTTGATTAGGATTCAGTGCAGTAAATACCAAATCTTGACATGCAAAAAAAAGTTTTGGAGAAACGGGAGGTGTTGGGGGAGGTAATGAGGTACTATTAGCATTAGCTAGCGTGTCACCTTGGCAGGTAAAATATAATTGGGTGCTGGAGCGTCTCTGTATGATCGGCCCATCGTGCAGTGCATGCACATACTGCATTATTTAGCAGCGCAAGGCACAACGCAGCTAGGTAGCAATCTCCTTTCACAGCCCATTAGCCAGCACTGATCCCAAGCTGGCAACGAGCTGCCCCATTCACAGCACACTAATTATTTTACATCAGTCACAGTATTTTTCCCCCAACAAATGTGACCAGTGATGCATAATTATGAGCGATGGGGTTCGGGGAATGCTGAGGGCGCTGGGGACTAAACTGTAGCTATTTTAGAGAAAGCACAGATGCAAGCTGAGAGAACAATCAGGTCCCCACCTAACTCGGCTATACACCAATAATGTCGGAAAATGTAAAAACCAGCTGAGTAGGTGGTGCATTTAAAAGTCGGGAATTGTCTGCACCAACTTTTTTTTAAGACTTAGTCCTTAGAGATCGGTAAGTAGCAATTCTAGCTAAACTTCTTTAAGAAGTTCTACAATATGAAGTCCCAACAACACACTCTGCTCACAAAGACCTTCACCAATACAATGTTTTGCATTCCGCTCACAGCAACCTAAAAACAAACCCAAGCACTCATTACACCTTGTATGCTAATTCTATTAGCTTTAGCACAACACTTCTTTTAATGAGACAAAGACTGTTGAAGACAACACAGCGTTTTCACCCGACATACCTATAGTTGGCTTAATGTTGAAGAGGACATAACAAGCGCCATACAAAGGCCATAGCTGGTCTGGCTCGGTCAAAAACGTCCACCTTTAATCTCATCCAGAGGAGAAAACCACGTCCATATCTTCAGTTTAAATGATGCAGGTGAAACACATCATTCTTCTTAAGAGGGAGAGGAAAATTTAGGTTTTCTACTTGCTTGCCTTGTGATATTTCTGAGCCGTCAGCAATGCAGAAGCTGCTTTTCTCTCCCCTAATTCTGTGGACTTGGAGCTTTGAAGCCCCCCAACTGTGCACAGTATGGTCTTTGAAGCGGGGAAGAAATTCAGAGATTTAAAAAAATGGATAAAAAGCAGGGGGAACATGCTGCTCCTCACATACCATTGTCTACATTTATCTGTTTTTGGGTGCCATGTTCGCTTTTGGGTACAAGAAGCTTGATTTGGACAAATCCCTGCATGGTACAACAGAAAAATACAGAACAGTTGTACTTCTGCGTTGTTATTTTTAAAATTTCCCACATTGTATTATACTATATAATATATAATATTTACAAAATGCACATCACCTCTTCATTAAAAGGGCATTTGTTGTGCCAAAAACAGTCTTTAAAGAGGACAGTTAAGTTGCTGATTTTGTTTCCTGTACAAATGATCAAGATCATGTAACCTTTCACAGTTTTGTTATATAAAACAATTATTTTTGTGAAATTGTTTTAGTTAGGTGCTTTGGCATTGAACTAATTTAAACCTAAATGTGACCTTGGATCACAAAACCAGTCATAAGTGTCAATTCTATTAGGACAGGACAATATTTGGCCGAGATACAACTATTTGAAAATCTGGAATCTGAGGGTGTAAAAAAATCTAAATATTGAGAAAATCACCTTTAAAGTTGTCAAAATGAAGTTCTTAGCAATGCATATTACTAACCAAAAATTACGTTTTTATTATATATATGGTAGAAAATTTACAAAATATCCTAGTGAGTTTTGGCATAAAAGAAATATTGATAATTTTGACCTATACAATGTATTGTTGGCTATTGATGAAAAATTATCCATGGTACTTAAGACTAGTTTTGTGGTCCAGGATCACAAAATAATAAAATTCAATGACAAAAAATAATAAAATAAATCATAAGAAAAAGGGAAATGTTTGTCTTAAGGGTTTTAAATCATCAGATATTATGAAGTGTATAAATATCAAACTATGTTTTTTTCTTCCATAATACACTTGTAGAGATCACCCAGTTTTATAAAAGACATAAATCAACAAGTATTGACATTTTGCTGCTTTTTTCCCCTCAGTGAATGCTAGTAAAGCTCCACGAGATCTTGTGAGAACTTAAACCAATACGGCTATAATGCTCATTGTTAGGAAGGCGTAATGTTATGCAAATGGATTTAGCTGAGGGGCCGTCTTCAGTAGTTTTGGGCTTGTGGCTTTGATAACCTCCATTACTATAGGATTAGATGAATGCTGATGTTTTGTCAGTCTCCTTGGACACTAGTCTTCAACTCAGGACTAATCCTGCAATTCTGATTGTCTGAATAGAGAGACGCCTCCATAGTATCTTGTCGATGACATCCAGCAACACTCGGACTTTAAGTGCATTGTAAATACATACAGCCCAACAAACCACAGTTTACAGTTTTAGTATTCAAATCGGATATTAACGCCCCCCTCTGACAAGGAAGGTTTTGATGGCTTGTTTCAAAGCATTTTTCTTTTTATTGTTGTTGTTTTTTTAAAGATAAAGATTAAGTTTATCTCTTTTTTTCCATCCTCTGACCCTCTGTTGTTTTCTTTCTTTGAGCTTCTCTGAGACATCTCCAGATTTTCGGAGGTGATGGTCTGTCTGCTCTCTGGCTGTTATGTTTATTTATTTGCTCATTGATTTTTCAACATGTATGTACACACGGTTCGTGGCTGACGGATCGATTTTTTGCAGCGCCAGAAATCCGTTCTGCATTTAGCCGTGTCCTGTGATCATATTCCATTTTAACCACTTCAGATGCACTTTGGGCCTTTCTGATTGTGGAGAACTGAATGAAGAAAACTAGGTTGTTTTCCCATGTTTTTTTTTTTTTTTTTAGCAGCTCTAGCAGGAAAGCAGACAGCTAGTGGAATACATAATTTGTAAAACACTTGATTAATAAACCTTCAAAGCCACAATTAATAAAGTAAATATACTGATGTTATCAATCATACCTATTTATTTCCATATTCTGGATGGACAGACACATGGGGTTTAAATTCACAAATATTATCTTAAAATAATATTCAGTTTGTTGCAATTTCCTGCAAACCTTCTTCTAGAGAACACAAGAATATAAACCTTACAGCATAAAAACCTTACAGTATTATATATACGACAGAATACATATGATGGAAATCAAATACATTATAAGGATGCGTCTATAATGATTAGATTTGGTCCTGTGTCCAAATTTTCACTTCACTTTGACCACAACCTTTAGGTGGAGAAAAAAAGGCATTAAGAGTCATTGTTGAACTCTAGCAGGACTCAATAATTTGATCAGTGAGTTCTCTCCAGGGGCTTTCAGTGCTGCTGTCAGCACTTAGGACCCCTAATACCCAAGACTTCTTTCTGTGCATTAACAGTATCGCAGACTGTCCAGAAAAAACACGCCTCAGAAACAGGAACAAGAGAGAGGGAGTTTGGTCTGTTAGACAATATAGTATACGTGTACATACTTGAAACTAATGATACATATTGTGAGCTTTGCATAGTTATATCTCTAAGGCAGGGTCGGAAATTATAATGAGTGCTTGTGACAAAAATGCCACCGAAATGAAGAAAAATGTCCCATAAATTCAAAACAAAGGGGCAAAAAATTCCCCTGCACAATTAAACAACATATTACGACTGTCATGATTAAAATGAAATCTGAAAATAAATGAAAAGTGTCAATTCGTACAATTACAGTTAGATTTGCTCACGCTACGTTTGATTGCTTTTATATGCTGTTTTGTGCAGCGTTGAGCCTTATAACCAATCAAATGCATTTCTCTTGACCTTAAGAATGCATTAACCAATCAGAGGCGCTGAAAACACTGGAGCTGTTGTGAGTATGCATGCTCGCAAATTCCCTCATCATAAAAAAAGTGCAGATACAACAAAAATAAAAGATAATGGGAATTTTTGCATAACTTGTGACTTTTGCATAACTTGTGAGTAACATCATGGACCGACATGTTTTTCCATAAAGCCAGAATGTGATGTTCCCAAAACAAACAAAAAGGTTTTATATTGTTTTCTGTGTTGATATTAATAATCATTGCTACAATACAAATAGCAATAATCTACAATAATGATTTTTGTCATAATATTGCAGGTCTTTGAGCTCCTGTTTTTTTTAAGATACAATTTTAAACAGTCTATATTATTACTGATAACAGATTAAAATATTGATTAAAGTAACTGGGTGAATTTAAGTTGACATTAAAGACAACATATGTTTTTTATTATAATAGGGTGGTTAGAAAAATTGCCCTTGCACGTGCAAAAATGCCCCTGGAAATCAATTCCAGGGGGCAAATATTGGCACTTAATGGAATAGAAAAGTTCATTTCTGGCCCTGCTGTAAGGTGTACTATATTGTCGAGAAAGTCTTCTAGAAATTATTTCTCAAATTATTTCTGCATTTATTATTTACGCTTTATGCTAGAATGTGAGGGTTCTTGATGTATATTATTCCAAAGCAGACAAAACAGTAAATATCATAGTCTAGGCCCAATGCAATGTTTGCTTCATGCATAATACTCCTTAGTGTTCTCTGTAGAATTATTGCATATACTTTCCCCATAAAAAACTAAAATATGATTTAGAAAAGAATAAAAACAGAAAAAACACTCAACATTGTCATTTAGAAAAACCTTTTATGGCACAAACAATCTGTTTATATACACATGGCTGCTGTATTTCTCAGCTCATTGTGTATGCCAGGACTGTAGTATGATATGTTTCAAAGTGACGGGTTATTGTGGCGGCGACTTGTTTTATATGCTGGTTTATCTGTCCTTGAAACAGTTTTTATTTGCAGTCTTGTTTATTGATTGTTTTAATTTCTGAAAACTATTGTACTGCACATACCGGCAAGCCAATTTGCAATTATACTGCAGCCGTAGGCTATTAATACTTTTAAATAGGACAATCAAATGTCCAAACCATACATAAATCCTAGCAAGACATTGAATGAATTTAATTATATTTTAAAATACTTTTTCATGAAGATTTACTGCAACAATCAAATTTAAATCAAGGACGCTTAAATGACTGAGATTGTGGCAAGGTTTGAATTTAATTATATTTTTAAATACTTTTTTTATGAAGATTTACTGCAATAGTCAAGGATGCTTAAATGTCTAAGACTGTGGCAAGGTTCTTTCAGAATTTGCAAGCAAATGATTTACTGGTAGCGTGTTGTAGTGTTGTATGACAGATGTATTCCATGTACAGTCCAGCTGAAATGACCCAGTAATTATAAACTACCACAGTAATTCTACTGCTAAAAATGCACCTATTCATTATTTAGGACATTGATTTATTTTCTCTTTTTTTATGGTAAAGCAAGCAGCGAAGAGTTTTGATCACATTGATCCACATTTGTGTTTTAACTCTCCGGATCATTGGACGTTGTGATGTCCTCAGGTCACTGACAAACTCTTGACCTATAGCTGAGTGACGGGAAATGCTCAAGGCACTGCTTAAATTCCCTTAAAACTGCAGTACTGCACACTGACAAGTCTGGATCTGGTGTTTGTGGCTTGGCAGAGGCTGGGATAATGATAGACTACTGTGGTCCGTACAGCTGGACTGCAGTTCCCAAAAGTGCCAGTCCTAATTTTCAATTACTAGTGTCCGAAGTACAAGCAACAGTCAAGAGAGACTGGTCTGAGAGCCTCTATTTCTGTCAGCTATCGAGGAATTGACCAAAAGAAGGTGTTGACAACCAAACTGCCATTTAAAGCAAAACATCTCTTCATTTGTGTTAAGGTCAGAGGGACTGCTAGTCATCAGCCACACTATTCTTATTCTGAGGAGCTCATGGACTCAACTGGTGTTTCATATCAGCCAGCTGAGCTGATAGACTCCTGCCAACATTCCATACAAAAGGGGCACTTTGACTGTAATTGTAGTGATGCTGACGACAACATTAGATCTATTATAAATATTTACCACGATGATAACAGAGAGCTTTGTTATCAGAGCTAAAATGATCAATTACATTTAAATTTTAATTTTAGCTATTGAAGCTATTGAATTAAGTCATCCTTTATTTATGAACTGTAATGAAAAAATTATTCAATCACTGTGATTGAGCAAATACCCTGAAAAGAATTTGTCAGATAATCTAAAAAGTGCTTCAGTTGGTACCATCTAAATTAACTGGTTTTATGTAAGTCTAAATATGATTTAATGTGACTGTATTATCATTGCAAACTTAAATTACTCCAATAAAAGCATTTTACAGCTCATGAGTCTTTAAGGTAACTGCACATTTTCACTTTTACAGTGCTCACATTAATGTTGGTCAAGCTTAGAGCTTTGTGAAAATGGGTCAATGACATAGAAAAGTGTCTATGATAATGAAAAGAAAAAAAATCTTTTAGAAATCTTGCTTGAAACGTGCAAGGTTCTTAGAAATATACTCTTTGTCATGTTGGTTTCATATGATTCTGAAAAACTCTGATACCATTGTCAAAAAAAGTTGAATTTAATGACTCTACAAATGTCATGTGGTGTTATCGTCAAAATAAAACTAAAAAGTATTAAATAATAATAATAAAAATTATTATTATTATTATTATTATTGTATTTATTTATGTATTTATTTATTTTACAAGTATAATGAACTACTAATTCATAAATATCACAAATTGTTTTGTGTGATTGCACTACAAGACATTTTACAAGGAAACTAGCTTACATTTTTATAAAAAAAAGGTGTAAGAGATGAGTCAACAGTGTAATTACACATGTAATTACAGAAATTAATTATAGATGTAATTACACGCAGGTATTTTTTAAAAATATAAGTACAATGTAAAAACATGTATCTACACAATATGTGCATTGTATTAAATTATTAATTAGTTAAGGCCACCTAATATAAAGTGGGACCCAATTTCCTGTTTTATATTTTTTTTCATGCATGTTTGTTGCGCAGCCATGTACTTTTTTTTTTTTTTGCATTTGTTTATTGAATGAGGTCAGTTGTATCATCCTGAAAATGAATTTTAAAATTAAAAAAGTATATGTAAAGTTTAATAAATTAACACACAGGACAAAAACATCAAGTCATTGACTTAAATATGTTCATTAAAAGTGTGCAAATGGTTTCTCCGTTCATTCACAGTTTGATGTACACTGAGTGAAGGCAGTCAAATCTTGCCGTAGCATGCAGTAGACAACACGGAAGATATTGAAAAGCACATTGCTTCCCACCACAGGGACCAATTTGAAGCCTGCGCAACATCCGCCACCACACATACACACACACACACACACACACACACGGATATGCCAAAGCTCATCCCTGACAGGTGGGACTCTGACTGCTGGCTCTTTCAGGGGGTTTCTCAGGGGACCAGCACGAGTGTCTGCCTCCGTACCTCACACACACACAACCAGAATATGACTCTGACAGTCTCTGACACTGAGCTGTGGCTCTGGGAAAAAGTGGCCTTCATTAGTTTGACTCTGCACTGAAAGATCTGAGCCTATACTGTTTATGTTATTGCATATTGCTAATTTGATGTAGTTGGAGCCACAGTGTTCCTTCAATTTAAGGGGTGTTAACATAGCCGTAGATGTAAGAGTTGTGTCGTTAGTAGGTCAGTGCTGGAAAACGAATCTTTTCTTCATTGTACAGGCCTCCAGCAAATAAATTACTTTAAGTGAGAAAAAAAAAATGTAGTGAGTGAAAAGTCGCAAAAAAGTTTAAAGAAAGGCAGAAACTGTTTCAGGCACTCAAAGTAATATGTATATACATTAAAATCATCATTAAACAAATTTATAATTGTAGAAGATCTGTTTTATAAATGAATCCTGATATTGTGAACATGGTTTATCCATGCACATGTCATTTTTTCATTTTTGTTTTGACCTAATAATTTTAAATCAAAATGTCATAACTTCTGGTGACATATGTCGGACTTTTCCAGTCATTTAGTGCATTTAAACTCCTCCCCTTTCTTTACTGCAAGCTTGCATTCAGATCAACCAGTAGATTGAACTCACAATACATTTTCTTTTTTGGATAATCCATTTTAACTAAAATATGTGTAATTTGTTAAGATTATTTAATGTATTAACTAACATGAACTAACAATGAACATACATTTATAACACTATTTATTAATCTTTGTTAATGTTAATTTAACAATAATACAGTTGTTTATTGTTTGTTCATGTTAGTTCACAGTACATTAACTAATGTTAACAAGCACAACTTGTGATTTTAACAATGCATTAGTAAAAGTTTAAATTAACATTAAGATTAATAAATGCTGTAAAAGTACTGTTCATTCTTAGTTCATGTTAACAAATGTAGTTAACTACTTTAATGTTAACTAATGAACCTTATTGTAAAGTGCTACTTGTTAGAATACAGAAAAAAAGATCTGTTGCTACTTTTGTTTCAGTGTAATTTTAAGAGCAAGAACTTGAACTTGAGCAAAAATTTCTATTTGTGCATTTTTTTTAAGAAAACTGTAACACTTTGCAATAATTGTTAATATTATTTAACTGACCTGAGCTAAAATGAACTAGCAATGAACATATGTATTTTTATTAACAAATATTGATACATATTGTAACAAATGCGTTACTCATTGTTAGTTAATGTTAGTTAAAGCATGAACTAATGTTAATTAATGGAACCTTACTGTAGGGTGTTACTGAAAACTATAATCTGACTGGATGAAATATACTTAAAACTGTTGTAAAATATCTTATATATAGATACCAGACAATGTAAACCATTAAAACCAAGTAGCGTCAATGTAATTTTCCACATGAAATATCTAAATGATTCACATCATTAGAAATTCTAGTTCTAAAATAATGTTTGATTGTTATGTCACTTGGCAACCCTAATCAGTCTTGAGCTATGTTAATGAACTATAATATTTGCTGGAACAATTATTTATTATGATTACTAGTATTAATAAATGATGTCATACCCAACACCTCTTGATTGTAGTTAGGTGGAAAATTTGCAGACAAAATCCATCAAGTGCAGTAAAACATGTCTGTGTGCACAATAAGTGCATTATATCAAATTACTAATTTTAAATCTTAGTACATAGTAATTACATACACTTAAAAATGTGTCCATTAAAACGACTGTTAATATTAAGCCTAAAAAACTGATCACATAATAGAGTAGAACTTACATATATGACAAGGAAGGAATCCTTTTATTATTTCCTTCATTAATGCCTGAGTCCCGGATATTGAGTACTGACATTTCCATAGCAGGGTGTCCAAAGAAAGAGAGAGAGAAAGAGAGCGTCTTGTCAGCTATTTGTCATGCACAGTATACGACCATCAAGACAACTCAATCTCGCTCATCTCACAGTTCCTAAATCACCCAATGACCCTGAAACAGTGAACACCTCTGTAATAGTCAGCCAGCGAAGTGTGATGAGCTATGAAGCTTGATCCTCCTGAGCCAGCCTGTGATTAATTCAATGAGATTCAGCCTCATCCAGCAGATTCATGATTTGCAGTGTAATCAACGAGCTGTTATAGTCTATGCATTAGCACCTGTCCATACGCAACCTTGCAAGCATCCATTTGCAGTTCTGCATATATAAGGAGCATTAGATTATAATTCAGTGCAATTCAGTTAATTCAACATTTCAATATACAGATTAGATGGAGAGATTGTAAAAAAATAATGAAATGATCTATAATTATTAAGAATTATAATTCTTAATAAAATAACATTATTTAAAATAACCAATAATAAAATAAGTAACCCTCTTTAGTTGTGACATAATTTAAATATTACACTATATGTTTGACAAAAGAGGCCACAAAGGTTTTTAATTTAGCTTTTAACTTTTACAAAAAATATTTTAGATTTTTCATGTAGCCTTGCTTGTGGAACATGGGACTAGCAATGCCTTTAACCTTTTTTTTTAAAAAGCATCTGTATAAGTTATTTCTTAAAGGAATAGTTCACCCAAAAATGATAATTTGCCTGTATAGTCACCACTGATAAACTAGTTCTAAATGTTTCTGTTAAGTTGCTTTAATGTATATCATGAAAAAGCACTATACAAATAAACGTGAAATCAATTGAATTAATGTGTACTCACCATGACGGCACCCATTCACTGCAAAGGATCCTTTGGTCAGCAAGTGATGTAATACTAAATTTCTCCAAATATTTTCTGAAGAAACAAATTAATCTCTATCTTGGATGTGTGTGTAAATTTTCAGAATATTTTTTGGGTGAGCTGTTCCTTTAATATTTTTCCATTATGCCTTACATTATTGATTCCTTTTATTAGCTGGTTATAAATACAGTTTTGTGACACAATGAATTTAATTTGGAAAGCTGCAGAGATTATTGTGATAAAGCCAAACAGAGACTTGATATTATTATTTCTTATTCCAGGATTAGTATTATCTGTTGCAATTTGTTTTTTAATGCGTTAGCTTTTTCAAGAGAGAGTAATATTAATGTGGATTTTTACTTCAGATCAGAGCTCATTTTCTTATCAGAGAGTTTTTTTTTGCCAGTATGTAAATTACAGTGTGCAAATGAGATGACCAGTATGACCTCTGCAGTGCAGATGTCCTCATTCAAGCTCTTTATCGCCCTCATGGTGTTCAAGCAGCCTGAATAATCTTCAATATTTTATAAACAGTATTTTTTTCCTTTTTTCAGTATATGTATGTCTGTATGTTCTATGGTTTTAGTGTAGGAGTCTCTTTTTATTCTATATTATTTATTATCCTAACGTGTTTGTTACTACGCACTGTGAACATTTTTGATTGTGAGATCACTTTATGGTATAACCAAAAAAGTCTAATTTAAGGTAATTTGTGACCCTGGACCACAAAACCAGTCATAAGTGTAAATTTCTCGAAATTGAGATTTATACATCATCTGAAAGCTGAATAAATATTCATTGATGTATTGTTTGGTAGGAAAGTACAATATTTGACTGAGATACCACTCTTTGAAAATCTGTATTCTGAGGGTGCAAAAAACAAAAAAAAAAACAAAAAACAAAAACCAAAACAAAACAAAAAATCAAAACACTGAGAAAATCGCCTTTAAAGTTGTCCAAATGAAGTTCATATCAATGCATATTACTAATATACTTACAATGCATATTACTTATAAGTTTTGATATATTTACAGTGGGAAATTTACAAAATATCTTCATGAAACATGATCTTTACATAATATAAAAGAAAAATCAATAAATTTGACCCATACAATGTATTCTTGGCTATTGCCACAATTACGTGCAACATAAGACTGGTTTTGTGGTCCAGGGTCACATTTGTTTTGTATGGATATGTGTATATAAATATGTATATTGTAAAATGGGCCCATTTTAATTACTTCAAAATGTATGTAAGATGATTAGGCCTAAGTGTCCCACTTCACCTGTATTCACCCTGCATGATTTTTAGTCAGTCAAGCACTTAGTACAATTATACTTCATCCATTTTCTATAAAAATGATCATACCAGGACAAAAAAAAAAAAAAAAAAAAAAAAAACACACACTTTTCCATAGGTGGCTATAGCATTTGGAATCTTCACAGAGGAATGCATTTTATTAAGTCAGGAATCTAATTTATGAGACCATTGTTTTCTTGTTTGTGTGTGGAAATGGCCAATAAATCAGGCACATATGGAGCGGTGGATTCTAATTGAATAGTGACTCAGATAACTGGAACAAAGAAAAGCAGAGATTTTGCTAAATGTGGTGTTGGCCACATGTGAAGAATCTTGCAGTAAAGGGCAGAGGATGAAAAAGACACTTTCTTGTGAATGCAATTTGAAACAGTATCTTGAAACAAATGTTGTCATCCCACTTATCTACGAAACTGTCCACAGTGTGTGTATATATTTCAAAAGGGGCCATCACATAAAGCTGCATATGACTGAGAAATGAACTGAAGAAAAAAGATCCAAACATGGGAAATAGTATTAAGCTGCCTTGATGGAACATTTTATGTTGAGGACAAATTTCAATTCTGAGATGGCTCGGTAAATAGAAACAGCTGTTCAGATAAAATGATCAAGGATTTGTCTCATGAAGTTATGAATTGGTTAGATTATGGTTTTAATATGGAATAATACTGTTTTTTTTTTAATCTTCTAATAAGAACTGAATTTTAAATTTTGTATTTATTTTGTTTTATTTTATTTATATTGTTTTCTATATATATATATAGATCGATGTATGGATATCTTTAAAAGAATGAAGCAATGTGCAGCAATAAAAAAGTAATTTAAAAATTTCCTTCTTCTCTAAAGCAGCAAAGCACAGCACAAATGACATGTTTATATGGACAAAAAACTAAGGTGAGATACTCGGGTAAAAAATTAACTAATAGTTATTGCCTTACCCAGTTGATTGATTACATTGATAACTGCAAACATTTTTTGTATAACAAGTTTTTTAAAATTGTAGGTTTAAATATGCAAATGAGGCATTATTTAATTAAATATGTACTAATTTGCCTTAATTTTTGGTACAAAAATCTAAATACTGGATGAAGACAGTTTCAAAATTCTTTATTTTATTTATTTAGTTATTTATTTTACTTTTTTGACATATTACAGTCAAATGTTTTTACAAAGGGAATTTTCTCATTTTTGGGAAATCTCATTTTTGTTGCTCCATAATTCATAAAAGACAGAACAGACAGAAAACTGTATATTTTCACAATTTTAGGGGGAATAAAATGTTGTATATAATCAAGCAAATTTTATATGAACAAATCCTTCTTTAAAAACCTTCAGATTATAGACAGGAATAGAAATGTAAAGTTTGGTGTGTGTAGGTGCAACTGAAGTGGAGATTTATGGCTCAGTGTAGGAGAAAAAACTCATTTTGAGAAAACAGCCTTAAAATATGCATTGTAATTGAAATCTGTTGACACAAATAGATAAAGCTATAAAAGAAACATCTATCTATTTGTATGGCCTTTTGTAATTAGATGCTGTCTTCAAATTTCATCATGAAATATATATATATATATATATATATATATATATAGAAAAGAGTCTCCTTTTTCCAATGCCTACACAACAACTTGATTAAAAAGTGGCACCCCTTACCACCTCTTTCCATTTTAACCACAATGCCTATGAAGTATGTGCTTGCCTTTAATTTAGATGAAAAAGAACTGTTAAGTTAATTACAGCAAACAAACCTTTTAGTTCTATTTTTTTTTCTATTTAGTGAAAGTTAAGGATGCAGTGGTGTTTTTCAAGGATTTTCCAATTATTCTTTAAAACTAAGCGGATGAATTACAAACAAAAAGTGTCTATATGCCAGGAGTCTGCCATGCTGCAGACAGCAAGTTGAGTCTCTATCTCTAATCCCCTTTTAAGCACATGACGCACTGGAGCCAGTCGGGTGCAGTGTCAAGTCGCAGGGCTGCCACATTCTTCCCTTTGTTCCAATCTTTATAGCTCAGACACTTAGGTGACTTTTTAAGGAGATCTCATGTTTGAAACATTGAATTATTATCAGTGCATAATAGGAATGGAATTCTCTGCAACTTTCCCTTCTCTATAATGATGCGGGCTCTTCTGGAAAGTCTCACCTTGCGCATTAGAAAGAAGTGTTCATTTGTATTCTTGAGATGTTGGGAAAATGGAATACAAATTGAACATCAGCTGGGATGAAGGATGTTTATAGTTTGGGGGGAGCACGCGCTGTTAATTTGAGGCAAGTGGTGAACGGTGCGCTCATTACCCATGACCACCACAAAAGAAATCAATATAACAAAACCCATCAGACATTGAAAGGGATCAAAAAACATCCTTTGCATGTTGACTACGATTTTTTAAAAAAGTTTTACGTTTAGCCGTCTATGTCATTGATTTGAACTTTTACGCAGGATTATCTTGCCTGAGGCTGCCGGACCTACTGGCAACGACTCGGCACTTGAGTGAGTCAGACGAGGGAAGGACTTCTTCAAATCCCATAAACGCTAACTCAATATGATCTTAAAATGGCTGCTCCGTGTGCATAGTGCACGCACATTCCAAATGGCAGTAGATTGGGGCTACACATGCCACTTTTTTCCTGGTGTTTCTTCTACAGCTCCATCTGCGCTTCGATTTCCCAGAAAGCCAGGCGGGGCCCTGGAGCCTCGGTTTGGTCCTGTAATTATGTGAGCCCGGTTAGCCACATACCATCCGTCACTGCCACGGCTCTTCACAAACCCATCATTTACTGCACGTCCACATGTAGACGCAGGAACCGCAACTCTGCAGCAGCAGGGACACAGATGTCAGGGTTGGTGAGGGCCAGGGCCCTGGTGATGGTGCTGCAGTTGGGGTGGAAAATACAGTAGTCCAGCAGGAGCTCCTGTTGGCAGTTAGCCTGTTGGACTACAGGCTTTTCTCGACCTTTGTGCGGAAAAATAAACTGCGGACCCCAAGAGTCCATCGGAAAGCCTGGTTCAGCACTGGAGGCTGACAAAGACAGGAGAGCAATGCTATTCTTGGTCAGAACTGAGCATGGCTAGGAGTTTTATTGTGGGACGGATGCTAATTTTATTCTACTTATCACAGGATGACTGTTTTAGCACTGAAAATATCTCTTAAGAAATAACTTAACGTAATATAAACCACATAATAAGTGTATTATAGGTGAGTTTCCGGTGAAAGGAATTTCCCATCTGTCTGTTATTTAGAGAAAAACTGACAGAGCGTGTTTGGCATTGCGATACTCTGAATACTTTTTTTTTTTTTTTTTGAAATGAGATTCTGCTCATAAACTAGATTCAGTGCCACAGGGCTTCATTCATTTTCTTGGATCCTACATGATATAGCTGCACTTGTGCCAAAGAGGAAATCCTCTGGGAGGAAAATTAAGATCGTGTTTACAGTGGTGGGATTTACACTAACCGCTCAAATGAGCAAGGGCCCCGTAGAAGAGATAATTATAAGATTATTACACTGTGAGAATTTTAATTAACATTCAGCCACAGGACACTGAAAACCTTTTACCCTTTTTTGTTGCATCAAAAATTATAAGGCCAGCTGTCAGCGGGCCTTATTAGATGATAACCAAACCTATATGGAAATCTAATATATGACATATATTATATATGATACATACTGTATATGATACACCTCCTGATACACTTGGTTGACGCTCTGTTTTGTATGCCTGTTCAGTGTTTTGGATCAGTTATATATGCAATTTTTCTTTTTTTCCTTTTTTTTTTTTTTGATTGTGCAGCTCAATAAGATTTTTTTTTCTAATTAAATAAAGATTGTTTAAATAAAGATGCATTACTGTTTCTAGCTTTGTACCATTTAACATTTAATGTTCAAGGCATGAAATATGCAATGCACTGCAACTTTGAAGATACATGTGTCTACAACCTGCATTAAAACATAATTTTAAAGATCAAAGATCACATATTAAAAGATCAAATACATGAAAACATATATGTCTAATTTGTACATAAATAAAAAGACATATCTCACATATATTAACAATTATATACATTCCATATATGGCAATACATGTATTATATATACAAAAAATGTATATTTTTGTATGAGGTAGACTTATAAATAAATATATGAAATTGTTCCATTTTCTAAGAGGATTCATATATGAATAGGGCATATATAAAACATGTATTTAAGATATGGATATTTGATATATGCACATACATTACATTTCCGTATGGGAATGGAAATTTACAGTAAAACAAAAAAAGGTATAAAAGGTAACAATTCATTCCTAATCCTACCCAATACCTGATCTTAACAATTACCTTATTAACTATTTATAAGCAACTATTGATATTAACTATTAATAAAGCCGTAGTTAATGGTTTGTTAATAGTGAAAATAGCTGGGCCTTAAAATAAAGTGTGGCCCTATAAAAATATGGTAACAACATTTTAGGTTTTACATAATTAAATGACATTTACAGTAAAAAAAAGTAAAAATAAAATAATAAATAAATAAATAAATAAATAAATAAAAAACGCTAACACTTTAGTATATGGACCAGTTTCTACTATTAACTAGTCACTTATTAGCATGCATATTACTAGCATACTGGCTGTTTATTAGTACTTATAAAGCACATATACTATGTCCATAATCATACCCAATACCTAAACTTAACAATTACCGTATATATTAATAAGCAGCAAATTAGGCAAAAGCCATAGTTAATGGTTTGTTAACAGCAAGCATTGGACCTTAAATTAAAGTGTGACCAAAAACAAGCTGAAGTAAATAATAATATATAGAAGATGTACAGTAAGAAGAAGAAGAAGAAGAAGAAGAAGAAACATTTATTTTGATGAAAAAACATCAAATGTTTGTTGTCATCACACAGAGAATTCTGGGAATGTCAATTTGTGGTTTTTCGCTGATTCAGTTTGATGACTTGTTCTTTTTTTTTTTTCTGTTAAAATACAAGAAATGTCCCGTTAGATCTATTACATTTTTTTTTTCCACCAGTAAGGGAACAAATGCTTTTTTTCAGTCTTTTACTGTTAAAATTCAATAAATGTTTAATTGCCCAATGCATTAAAAATGCACAGGCATACATCATTGAATTATTCTGAGAGAAAGCTGAAAAGCGAATAAAGAAACGAGAAAAGTGCTTGTATTCACATGTTTGTGTGTGTGATTGTATGGATTAAGAAGGAGGGCCAGGTGGCGGCAGAATGTTGGCCCCAAAACACCACGCCCATGTTGAGGGACATGCCCAGTCATTTCAGCAGATGGGTTAAAAGCCTGACTCGTTTAGCTAACACATGGGTTCTGACAGCACCTCAGGCCCAGTCTGTCCCTCATCTGCAACTAGTTGAGCCAGATCAACTAATGTAGGCTGGTCGCTCCAGCCAGGCCCTTCCTTGCTTGCCCCTAGGTGAGTGATGGTTTCTAGGACAAAATATCTAAATCAATGCCAAATCCACAGTGTCTCAGCTGGGTCAGATTCCTGTTTGGGGGGAAAACTATATAGACAATGGATGCAAAAGATGAGGGAAACATGGAGGAGGCTCATGCATGGGAAATAGTCAGGTGTGTTTAGGTAAAAAATGTGCCAGTTGGGCTCAGGTGATCAGAGTGGATTAGAGGAGCCTCTTAGGAGAGCCTAAGTAGGGCAGTGGTTGTTTTTGAGGGTTGTGGTTAAACTCGAATTTGGGGTGTTTTTGAGAAGTTCTGAATCCAACTGAATATATGAATTAATACACCAAAAATTCAAGCTCAGTACTGCAGATTTCCATCCATTTGAATTAAAACCGCTTCATAAAGACGCTGATTATCTCTTACAGAATCTTTATGGAAAGGTACTCAAGAACTTGATGCTGTATGGAACTGATACTGAGAGTTGCAGGATGTTATCAGAGTCTCAGTATGACTCACATGGACGTCACTGCTGCAGATGATGCCAGTCAAAGATGTGGGGTGAACACTGTTTCTACAGACACTCATCAATCCCTTTCACAAGGAAATTTTGTTTGTCCTGTTTATCTCATAGATCTTCACCTTTAGAATAGCTTGTAGATGTACTTTCTTACATTCATGGAGTTCACTTGAATGCTCATAGAATAATGGGACACCTAAATTTACTTCACCATATTACAAATAAATCCTAATCTAATAATGACAAACTATACATTGTTGGAAAGGTCTAAGACTCCTAAATAGATATTTTACCATACTTTTGTGTTAGAAATTATGTAGGAAAAGTAATAGATTAATATATGTCAAGAGTGCAACAAAATAACATGAGTTCTGACCTTTGTCACAAAAGACTTTCTTCGTTGCCTTTTTCCCTATCACGCTTTAGAAATTAAGAAGTAAGAAATTACATATCAGTTCAAAACTTAAAATCTCAAAATTCATCCTTTGAAAGGCATTTTAAAATCAGACACTGCATTACAGCAGAAAATGTTCATCAAAATCATATTACAACATGTTTTCATTCATGAATTATAAAAATGTAAGTCTGGATAGTGCATTTTTATATCTGTGTTCAAAAATGGGAGTGACCGTTAAAGGGTTAATTTATATAAGCTAAATGTGCAGGACTATAAAAATACGGTAACGCTTTATTTTACGGTTTCCTAACTAGTTGCTTATAGCATGCATATTACTAGAATATTAGCCATTTATTAGTACTAATTAAGCACATGTTAATGCCTTATTCTACAAGACCTTATTCTACATCTCCAATCCGACCCAATACCTAAACTTAACAGCTACCTTACTAACTATTAATAAGCAGCAAATTAGGAATTTACTGAGGGAAAAGTCAAAGTTACTAGTGAACAAGTGTTCCCTATTTTAAAGTGTTACCAAAAATACCTCATCAAAGAGCCAGATTTGCTACTTGCCATAGGTGAAGGCCAGTAGCATTAGAAATTCATTCTAAAGTCGATTTGATTGGACAAAAATGTGCATATGATTTGACAACAAGAAGAATTATTAATGTTTTGTGACCTTTTTGTGAAAGAGAAAGACTGTACAATTTGTATATCTGATAAAGGCTATTTTTGTCAATGTTTAGGAGTATACAAACACACAGTTGTTTGCAAAGCAAACAGATATTAAGTAAAACCCCATTTATTAGCTCGTTTAGGATTTCGTCAATGTCAGCTTCATTTAAATTAATTTTAGATTTAAAGTTGTTTGTCATAAAGAAGAAACCAAGACTTTTAGTGGAAGTCAGCAGGATGGCAATCAGTGTTGTTCTTCCTCTGGTTGTCTGGTTTGCACGCAAACCTGCAGCCCACATTTGCAGAGGACCAGATTAAAAGACATGATAAACCAAAAACATAGATGACATCAAGCAACAATTGCGCTAATTGTGAACAAGCTGTTCTCTGGGATTCGGATTGTGTAATACTCTTACAAATTTCTTACTTTTTTTCTAAACTAACTCTTTAAAATCTTATTTTTTTAACATAACCAAAACTGAATTTTCTTTCTAGATGCTTGGATAACACACACACACAGCGCTGCAAATGTCAAGTTACAGTTCAACTTTCAAAAAAGAAAAAACATTTCGGATTTAGCATTGCAACTGCAATGTTAAAGGGGCAGTTAACCCAAAAATGAAAACCCCATGATTTACTCACACTCAAGCCATCCTATGTAAATATGACTTTTTTTCTTTCAGACAAATACAATCAGAGTCATACAAAAAATGTCCTGGTTCTTTTAAGCTTTAGTGGGTAGTGGTCCAGATTTTGAAGCAAACTAATGTGTGTCCATACATCATAAAAAGTACTCCACACAGCTTCGGGGAGTGAATAAAGGTCTCCTAAGGCAAAGTGACTAATTTGTGTAAAAAATATACATATTTACATTTATAGACTGTAATCTTTAACTTCTTGTAACTTGTGTATGCGTGTTCATGAGAGAGTGGCGTTCCAGCAGATAACGTAGGATGTTGTCAAACATGGTGACGAACGTGGAAACACAGTGGAGAGAACAAAACGAGAGAGTTTATAAAGTTGTAAATATGGATATTTTCCTTATACAAATGCATTGCTTCACTTCAGGTGGTGTTTATTCACCATCTGGAGTACTTTTTATGATGGATGGGTGCACTTTGTTTTGCTTCAAAATCTGGACCACCAGCCACTTTTACCGAAACTCTAATTCTTGAGGGTGAGTAAATCATGAGGTAGCCCAATTTTCATTTTTTGTAAAATATCCCTTTAAGATAATCAGTTCCCATATGGAATACATAAATTAAATGTGTAGCTTGAATGTAATGTAAGTTGCTTTAGATAAATGACCTGCCCTGTTTTAGGAAATACCATGCATTTTTTTTTTTTGTGTAATTAATTGTACTAAATTATTTTGTTAAACTTGAAAAACAACCTATGGCTAGCACAATGATTTTCCTAACTTTTTTTTTCAACATTGTATTTAAATCCTATCTATAATCATATAATCTGCTGGCATTCTAGCAGTTCAAAACACATAATAGATTGCCATTTGCGTTTGTTTGATGCAAAGGCTGTTAAGGGTCTCAGTAGCAGTTATTGGTGATAATGGTCTCTTGATATTTTCCCATTCAAAATATTCCAGGGCATTAAATGTTCAGATGTTATCTGAAAACTTGTTCTGTTCCCTCAGAGCATGTTATCAGAGTGAATCATTGCTTGCAGGTATTTCCAGACCGTGTAAATTCATCAAGATGTCGTTCAATAAGGTCACCATTAATCCCCTGCGCTGTCTGTATCCTGCTTCATGACGTCCTATGAATGATAATGCACCATCAGAAATGATCAGGAAGAGATGAATACTCACACAAACACACACTGGAGCCGCTTTCAGTCCCTGTGGGTCAATGTGACTGAGGATTATCACAAAGTCATTTCATTCCTCTTGTCTACGGAACGATCATGATTGTAGTGGAAAAACTGACTTGACAATCAAAATCTCACAGCACTTGCTTGTCAGAGGAACTCTGCGCTTCTGTCGCGTTTTGAATTGGATCTTGTAGCTTGACCTGACAATTGATTGAGTATTCATCTAAACATCAGGAAAAGATCAGTTTTTCCACTGCAGTGCTGCCTAACAAAAAAATGTTTTTGTTACCTGACCTTCAGATATTGAATATACATGTGGTTATGTGATGTCTTTGTATTTTGGCCTTTCAAAATATCATATTAGTGAAACTTAAAGGATCAATTTCCCCCCAAAATAATTTTATCTTCATTTATTCATCCTAATGTTATTCCTAATTGCAAAAACGCATAGGTGTTGGGCCAGTAATGTAATTAAACATATAAGTGCAATGTAAAAATATGTATAAGTGCACTTTATCAGATTAATCTAAAAGGTAAATGCACTTGTGTAATCATAAATTTAATTTGAAAGCAGTAGGGTAAATTACAAAGCAAATTGTATAACTTAAAAAGATTTAAACATATATATATATATATATATATATATGATTTTTGGACTATGTTTAAATATATATATATATATATATATATATATATATATTTAATTAGAGTAGTTTCAAAAACTAGTGGGTCAGACTTTAGTTTGGGGACCAGTTTTCACTGTTAACTAACTACTAACTATGACCTCAGTAAAGTCCTAATTTGCTGTTTATTAATATTCAGTAAGGTAGTTTATGTATAGGGTAGGATTAAAAGATCTAAAATATGGTCATAGGCATTATATGTGTTTTATAAGTACTAAAAAGCCAATATGCTAGGAAAAAGCAACTAGTTAATAGTGAAATATGGAAAAGAAGGGTGTGGGCATTCTTCACAACAGCTCCTTTTGTTTTCCAAAGGAAGAAAGAAAGTCAAACATGTTTGGAACGACATGTGGGTGAGTTGGAAAACATCCTAATGAAAAGAAATCTCTGCTGTCCTACTTTAGTGCTGTTCTGAATTTCCTATCAGTTGACAGGAGTGGGTTGATGTGCTTAATTTGAGGAGATTGTCTGGAGTTTCCATGGGGGTTGTCTATAAAACTTGTGTTGTGGAAGAGTTGGATGAGTGACAGCTCGGAGGTGGAGGAGAGGCTTCGGCTGGAGCCTCATTCCCAGTCACAGGTGTGTGTCAGAGCCAGAGAGCCCGGAGCCAGGCGCTGAGGGAGGGAGCACAGGTGGCTGAGAGCAGGGAGAGGAGCTGGGGCAGCAGGCTAGCATGTGGCACTGATCCAGGCTCTGCCGCAACATATGCCGGGGTGTGAAGAGAGCAGGGCGCAGACAACGTGACCTAGTGCGTGGGGAGAGAGGACGAGACTGCATGACTATGTGTCTCTGTGGGAATGACTGAGAAATTGTCCTTAGACAGTTGTGTTGCAGAAAGGAAGGCACTGAGAGGTGGAAAGAAAAAGAGCCAGAGACCAATTAGTGTCTTGTAGTTTTATTGCAGTATACCATATGAATTTCTACAATATTATAGTTATACATAATTAATAACCGAGGTAACTAGATTTGCATTTCCAGAAGGAAATACCAGTGGTTACATGGATGCAGAAAACACAGTGTTAAAGTTATTGGCAAGCTTAGGCTTTCAACTTTTATTTCCCTGTAAATTAAATTTTGCATTAGACTTTGCTCTTTGTCTTTACATCAACACAGCATAGTGTAAAGGTAAATACATTTTTTCAAATATGCGAGAAAGATAAGATTAATCACAATTTAGTATGCAAAAAGATGTGAGAAAGAAGACCAGTCAGTATGCAAATACTATGTTGACGGCATTACTTAAAAATACATAATTATGTATTATTATTTAGTTTAGATTTACATTTTACATAAAATATGGATCAAAGGGACAACCAAATTTTTTAAACTACTATGTTTAACTATGTTTAGCATGGCGCAGGGTGAACCAACTTAAGGGCTAAATGCAGCCAAATGTATTAATTATAAACATCAAAAACTTGTCTTTTTAGGAAAGAACCTGACATAGGTGTCATGTAGGCTAATAAAATATTTTTAAGAGGACTGATTTATATTTAACATGATTACAATTTAATACAAACATTAGAAATTGATAATTATAATGTTTAATTTCCACTGTTATTCAAACTGTGAATAAATTAGCTATATACATAAAGCAACATTATTACTAACTTAGATCTATCTCGAGTTTAAGCACTCTTAAAAAAATAACTTATCGTTATAATCACTGAAGCTGCCTACACTGTGAAATGAATCTCTTACTTTCATTGTGCATAAATCTGCCCTTTGTTGTTTATGATGAGAGAATTCAAGAGTTGTGCACACTCAAGAAAAATGATGAGTTTCAGCGATGACTCATCTAAACACCTCTGTTTGGCCAAGTATTCATGTGTTATTCATGTGTGTAGTTATAATGTGCAACACTGTAAAAACGCCTAAAAAGAATTATGGTGCAACATGAGCAGATCTTATAATGCTGCAATCAACACTTTATATTTATTTACACTTTGTTAACAACAGACTACACTGTAAAAAATAAAAAAACACAATTTGTTGAGTCAGCTTAAAATAATTTGTTACCCTGCTGCCTTAAAATTTTAAGTTTAGTCAACTTGAAATGTTAAGTTGTACTAAGTAATAACTTAGATATTTGTGTTTGCTAAACTTAACAGGTGGGTAAGTAACCCAGCTGCCTTAAAATTTTAAGTTGATTCAACTCCAATATTTAAGTTGTCACTTAGTGTAATTTAACATTTCAAGTCGAATAAACTTTTTTTGAGTTGCCGGAACTTAAAATTTTGAGGCAGCCCGGTAACAAATTATTTTAAGTTGACTCGACAAATTGTTTTTTTACAGTGTAATAAATTTAATTTGTTTTTGATGGGGAATTTTTGTCCAATTAGTGGCATTTTTTCCCTTATGGCTAAGCCTTCCCCAACCTTACACACACTCTGCCTATGATGTTTAGAAAAGAAAAATGTAAAAAAAAAAAAAAAAAGTTTCACACCCAAATTATGTACAAAATTACATTTGAATGGCATTTTTTGGTTTGAGTGGAATTAATCCTCCAATCATACAGTGTCCTTGTTATAAGTTACATGCACTTATTAAAGTAATAACAATAAATTGTGCAGAAACCCTAAACCAAACCCTCACCCTATAGTAAGTACTGTACATGTTGTTAAATATTACAATTAAACATGTTGTTCATTAGCAGGGAACAACAGCGTTATAAATAAATAGTGTTACTAACAGCACTATTTTTTTCAGTAGCGCGTAATCAAATTACTGTTTCCCCCGTTACAATGCTGTTACCATTACTATAATTTAAATATTCTAATTGTATTTTTTAGTTCATCTGAATGGATGCGCAGCGTACATGTATTTGACGAACTGTAAACTCTAGTGTGAAGGCACACGACTAGCTGTCACTTTGTCTCACACACACACAAAGGAAGACACAGAGCGAGAGTATCTTATATACCATGAAGAATTGACGCGCTACATGTAAATGATATTCTTTGCTGTATTTTCCTGTCAAAAATAACAAAAAAAATAAAAAAGTTCCTTTGGAATTCTTCAGCTTTTAAGAACTGCTGGTTTCTTCGATACTAGGTGGAGCTAATGCGCAAACGGCAGTCTCATTGGCTGGTGCTCATTTATTATCGTCCCTGTTTTTATTTTAGCAAATTAGTTAGAGCGAATGCAGACAATGTGATTAATATTCATCACCTCAGCAGCTCATTAATCCTTGGTGCGTTTTATGTTGTTATTAGTAGTAGAATTTGTAGTAGTTTTGTTATTGTATGAGTATTATTTTTAGTTTTTTCCCCACCTTTTTTATAGAAATACTAAATGACATACAATATATTAAGCACCACCACCAGTCCTAAGTTCAGTCAACATGACAAATACGCATTCATAGTTATTCTATAAACTACTAAATTTAATAAAGTTTATTGCTAAATTATCATAATGTAATACTATAATGCTTGACTGATGCTAAGTGTCAGAATTTAAAAAAAAAACTGTGCCATTAAAATGTCAGCATTTGAAGTGGATCAAAAATGTTCATCAAAGTTGTCCTAAGACAAGAATGGGTATTGTTTTGGTTTTAGGACAACTTTAATGAAAGGTTTTGATCCACTTCGATGTTGACTATAGTATATCAAATATTTAATATTATTCTGGTGAGTAAGCTAAAAATTTCATTCATTTAATTTAAATTTCATTAATTTAACATGTTTAATACATTGAGGGCATCCAAGTTATTTGACGTTTTTTTTTTTTTTTAGAAAAAAGGTAACACAATAGTTACTTTGCCTAGGAATTATTTACTTAATGAATTAATTAACCTAGTTACTATTTGTGAGAAGTAACTAGTAACTACAACTAATTACTTTTTAAAAGTAACATGCCAAACACTGTTCGTTAGTAATTACATACATTGTAATATGAACATTTCAAACTAAAATATGACGAATGCATTTTGGCTTAAGATCTATTCGGACGGTAATTTTTTCTCATGGGGACGTAAGGAATTTTCAGCATTTACAGGGGTAAGTCGGTGATTCTATTGCCGTCCGAATCCAGAATGTCTGCGTTTTTCTCTCACCACCCGCATAAAAATCCCTGGCCAAATTACTCACTGTTTTTTTGGCAAACTCTAAGGTTGTATGGTATTTTAATTTAATCTCTGAGTTTACAAGAAGAAATCCATTTAAAATTCACTGGTTAAATTCTTCTTGATCACCGCCAAACACTGTACAGTAACTGCTGTGCTTTGCTGCAGGCATTTTAAAGATTTACACTTTTAGTTAAATGCTTAGAAGTACAATATTTCATCACCACTTCACCACAGCGAGTGGTAGCCTAAATATTTTAAATGGGCCATTATAGCAGCAAAAGGTATGCAATACCTTTTTATGCATTACACTACATCACATTTTTTTTTTTAGATATGCAATAAAAAATATAAACAAAGCAGGTTTGCTTGTCTTATATAAATCAGAGGTTACATTAACTTATTTCTACTAATCTGACATCCATAATTTCAACTATAGTGTGTCTATTTTCCTGTTTTTAAACAGGCGATTTAAATAAATTTGAAATTATTTTCCTATTATTAAATTAAATATGAATTTATTCTTATTATTACAGCAGACAATCATGCGACTGACCACATGAGAAGTGCGTTCCTGGGTTCATAGTGTCACAGAACTCTCACAGAACTTACTGAGGTGCCATATAAATTTATTTAGGTGTCCACATGAGAGACAATTACCATCCAAACACTGCTTTAGAGTGATTTAATACAGCCGTACTCTAGATACATGCTAAGTCAAATACTATATGGACATGGTATATGTGCACCAAAAACTTCAGCTGTATATTTGTATTGGTTTACCACACAAATAAGTCTTCAGATTAGCTTGAAGGCTCAGGGTGCCTTACAGCAGTATGTTAAATATTCATGATACTAACCACACAAAGGCAACCAGGCCACCACTGGCGATGCCACTGTGGTCTTTAGAGGAATGTCAATCCACAAACAAGACCTCCCAAAAAACTCTGCTCCAGGCTTCAATCTCTGTCTCTCTCTCTCTCACACTCTCTCTCCATTTCTCTCTGCCACACATCCTAAGGCTCGCCCAGGCCCGGCTCCTTGGGAGCTGCTCCAGCCTGCCAAGCCAACGCCAGCTTGCATTATTATCATATTTCATCAATTATGTAAACGATGTCCTGCTGAGTGTGCCTGCAACAGAGCACCATCAGGTCCCGCCCCTAAACGCATGCAAATGAGCTTGCCTGCAGGCGTGAACTGACCTCCGCCTCTCCCCGTCTCCGCAGCTTACCGTGATTCGCTCTCCTGCGTGTCAAGCAGCCCGGAACCCTGGACCCAGGAAACCTCGAGCAGCAAGCCCCATGGGCCAGCTCTGCCGATGTTTGTATACCCGCAAATCTTTCTGAGCGAGTTGCTTGTCTTTGCAGTGTTTTGAAAATTTAAATTTCTTGACATGAACTTGATCCAGCAGTCAGTGAGCCAAGGCCATTGCATAGTCTCTGTACAAATTTTATGAGCTTGAGGAGGAGTGTGTTTAACAAATATTTATTTTATATGAGGGGGAGGACTGGAGTCGGTGCTATAGAGCAGTGATTTTCAACTGGTTTTGCTTCAGGACTCTTTCACTGGGCATCAATTGCTGATCGAACACAGTACCAAAATTATTAATTTTTTATGAAAGGAAATATTGTTTAGGAATAAATGAACTTAAATATTATTAGTAATATAATATCATCTAGTTGTTTGAACCTCTGGTATAGACCAATTTAGTTTTTAGCCTGCAAGGTGCCCTTAAATTTCTTCATATTATCTAAATTGACACAATTTTTAATCACCTTGAGCACAATACGAACCGAATTTCACTTCCTTTTATTCTCTCTTTCACAAGTTGTCACCAAAAATGCTACTCAATGATGACTCTTATCATTTCGTGAAATGGTTCTTTGTCTATAATCGGCAAGCCTACTCAGTTTTCAATGTCAGAGGCAAGGACACGCACTGGCCTCCAGGACTGAATGGAAACTCAATGAGTTTGAGCTACACATATCTGAGCTTCATTAAGCAGAAACTATAGAGAACTGAAAGGAAGGGAAGAGTCAGGACTTTCACTCAATGGAATCTCATATCTGCCTAATCCGTTCCTTCTCTGCTGTTTTACTGATATATATCTACTCTTGATAAGATGACAGATGCTGCTGAGCAGTAGTTCTCCCCAATAATTGAATAAATGAACAAATGAATAATTTACAATTTTAGGATCCCCCAACGAAAGTCTTTGCTTGGGGAAATTGTGTTTAGGTATTCATAACTGGTTCAATGTGTCTATATGATCCTTTTAAATAATACATTACTACTTTTTTTTTTTACTAGCTTAAACCATTATAATAATGGAAAACCTCTGGTCAACTTACAAATCCGAATAGATTCACATTTCAATCTGTTGTCTAAAGCAAAAACACACTGTGCATTTTAAGCACATGAGTCACTGACCACTTACACTGTGATTTTTGTATCATTTGTAACTTTACATTCCATTAACTTTCAGTATATGGAAAAAAGTGGCCAGAAATGTCTTTAAAAACTCAGCTGGTTGAAAGAAAGCAGGAAGGACATGAGGAATTTATTTTGGGCTTTAAAATCTCATGTTAGCTCATCTTTACGGCATTAACATTTTTGAGCTTATGGACAATTATGTGATCGATAGTAGCTGCAAATTGTTAGTTAAATGGATAGTTCATCCAAAAATAAAAATTCTGTCAATAATTACTCACCATCATGTCGTTTCAGATCCGTAAGACATTCGTTCATCTTCGGAACACAGATTAAGATATTTTTTATGAAATTCGAGAGCTTTCTGAGCCTGTGTAGACAGCAACAAATCTACCATGACTTTATTCAACAATTCCCAGATGCACTGCACCTTGTTTGCAAGAGTTTGCACATGCATGCATCGTCATTTTAGTTTTCTTTGTGCACAAAAAGTATTCTTGTAGCTTCATAACATTAAGGTCGGACCACTGATATCACATGGACTGTTTTATCAATGTACTTAATACCTTTCATGGGCCTTGAACGTGGTAGTTATGTTGCTGTCTATGAAAGGTCAGAAAGCTTTTGGATTTCGTCAAAAATATCTTAATTTGGGTTCTGAAGATGAACGAAGGTCTTACGGGTTTGGAACAACATGAGGGTGAGTAATTAATGAGAGAATTTTTGGGTGACTTATCTCTTTAAACTCTTGACTTTTTAATGCAGAATTTGGCAAAATATCCATTTTTATTTTTTGCTGAGTAATTTTAGTGCAGTATGTCACTCTTTGGTTTGGACTGTCACAGAGCACAAAGAAGAACAAGTTTATACTGAGGGTGCTGCTGGAACCAGACTGAGGCTAATTGCTTTCATAGTGAGAAATGACCCTGGTGACGTTTGATATTTGCACTGCAGTTGGGCTGAGCTGTCAGATGAAGACAGCTCTATCAGAGTGACAGTTATCTATGCAAAACAAAACAGGTGATTTTCCTTCCTCTGTCACTCCACTGTTATGCATGACAGACAGTTATTCAGATATCAGTGCAACAGAAGAACAGAGCTGCTAGGCTCTCCTCTCTCAGTAGGGAAGCTTCTCTGGCTGTCTGATAGCTTGAAAACTCCAGATTATGGTTAACTTTTGTAAACACCACATTGCTGCTTCACCTATTTTCTTACAGTATTGATTCGCTTGTGTATTGCTAGTAGCAGGTATTTTGAGTATCATTTTGGTGCAGATTTAAATTCATTCTATCAAGTTTGTAGAATGTAGCAAGATGTGAAACGCTAGGTTATGAAAAAGCCAGCATAATATGTAATTATTTTCAGCAAGGTCTTTTTGAAAATTACTTTTTTTCCCCCCCTTGATTGCATATTCCAAGCTAAATTCAATTTAATCTCTCTAGAAAGCTGTGGCATATTATCGATCATGAGAGAAAAATCATTTTGACTTGTCCTTCAAATAAAAACATGTTTACAGTAATTTGTACTTGCATTTAGAAAGGATCCCTATAGCAGTGAATCATACAGCAACACTTCCATTGTACGTGCATTACTGAAAACACATTTATAATTTAATTTTTTGAAAAAGTTTTATGACTTTTATGATTCCAGATCATCCAAGGGTGCAATATACTGAAAAAGCGAATGAATTGAGCATAATATACAATAAATGGAGTAAAATAGTTCTGAATTATATATTTAATGAAGTGAAAAAAGATTCATGTTGTCAAGGTGGTGATTGTTTAGTCCTGGCCATGGCTTGTTGATAAATTCAGTATAAAAGTACACATATCGATTGTGGCTATCAAAAGCCTGCTGTCCCAAAACTCAAAGATAGCACAATTAAATTTGTCAGTGCATCCCTATTGGAAATCAATGCTAGCTGGGCTTTGATGGAGCCTGAGCTATGCTGAGAACATCTGGAGGAAATGGGCACTGAAGGAGATTGTGACTGCCATTTCGGCCCCAACAATCCAAATCCTGCTCCCCACCCTCACTCTCTCTCTTTCTTTATTGAAGGTAACTATGTCTGTCAGTTTGGTTCTATCTTGAGCCTGTCAGCGGCTAGAGAACTCTCTGCCTTCCACTGACAGCCCAACCTGACTCACTCTGATCAATATAGAAAAGCAGTGCTGCTCTTCCATTACGTCCCTTTGTGGAAAGAGAAAAAAGAGAGAGGGTTGGATAGAGAAAAGGAAATGATGGGAAGACCTAACCATGAGATGTTTAGAATAAGATTTATATAGGATTGATATCAAAATTGACAGTTGTGGAGATAATGCTGGAGTTTGGTTTGATTTCGGCTGTGCTTACAGCCTGTCAAGGTCAGGGGGTCTAGTAGAAGCAAATTAATTTTGAAGGTCTGTCTGACAAACTGACCAGTGATTTGAGCCGCACATGTTTGACATGGTAGCTCGTTTAGAGAAGGGACCAAGTATGTTTCTAATATGGAGTGAGTTGTATCATCGCTTGTAAATAACTTATAAATTAGATACAGTGATAAAATCAGTCTTTTCAGTCAAGATACAATCAAGTTTTTCAGTCTGGTTCTCATGGGAGCTCCTGGAGATTTGGTTTGGTGCTCACCTCTGCACATAGTGTGACCCATTAAATATAATTATAAAAAAAAATCACAGTTGAACCAGTGATGTCACATGGACTACTTTGTCGATCATCTTGGTACTTTTCTGAGCTTTGAACATGGTAGTGCCCTTGCTGTCTATAACAAAGGTCTTACGAGTTTGGAATAACATGAGGGTGAGTAATTAATGACAGAATTTAAATTTTTGGGTGAACTAACCCTTACACAATATGTATGTTTTCTTCGCTAAAGGGCGCATATTCAAAACAAACAAAGAACCAAAGACGTAGTTTGATGATGTGATTGAGTGTGGAATCATGGGAGTTGTGGTCTTCATCCCCACAGCCGATGCAATCCGTTGGGACTCAGAAATCATATCCATGGATGAGCTAATGTATTAAAGACTTATTAAGGTCACTATAGTATGAAGCTGGGTGGGGCTGAAAATCGTGGAAAGTGTAACAGCACTGTTTTATGTACATTTGATTACAGATATGTCACACCCCTGGACTATTTGTATTGGTTTTTCCCTCTTGTGCCCATATATGGTTTTCCTGATCCTACCCTCATTGTGTCATCATTAGTTAACCTTGTATCACCTGTGTCTTAATTAAGTTCATTTTAATCACCTGTCTTTATAAGTTGCATTCAATTCAGTGTTTGTCATCTGGTCACATCGTTGTGTACGTGTGCTCCTGCCCTTCCTATGTGGATTTACCTATTGTGGATTATATTAAAGACTTTTCATTGCATTTCATCTTCGTGTTGCGCCTTTCCTCTCATGTACTGTGACAGAAGACCGGACCGTTAAAAAAAGTAAGCGGCTTGGTAACCCTGCGTTTTTGTCTGCGTTTTTTGCCAGCTTTTTGTTTGGTTATGAATGACCCTGCCGTCCTCGAAGACCACACCACAGACTTTGTGTTTCTGGCCAACTTAACACATTACCCGGACAGCTGCCTCTGCTCGTTCTATCACACTGGACTCAACACCTCCACACAAGCGCAGGTGTCTGGGGAAGGTCCTCGAGAGAGCCTCGCCACCTATGTTGAGTGGGTGCTGGTGTCTTGCCGATCTTCGTTGACCGTGGACTTCGCGAATGATGACACCAGCCCCACTCTAGACCCAGAGTCCAGCCAACCATCACCCTGCAGCACGGAGCGTCAGTCCGAGCCCACCGCAGATGAAGAGCCTGAGCCCAACGCGGCCAACGAGCCATCGCCTAATGGAGCGATAGAGCTGAGGATCGCCTTGAAGACAGAGCCTGTCACGTCCGACCAGGTGCGAGAGCCTGCAACATCGCCCGTGTTGGAGGAAGTCTCAGTGGAGCATGAGGATGCATAGGAAGGCCCCGCCCACTGCACCTCCGCTGAGGGTGAGCTAAAACTGGAACTGGGACAAATGGACCTGATAAACTTTGAGGATATATATGCTGACATGCCCCCTCTCATCCCATCATCATCAGAATTATCAGTTGATCCTGAACCCTCTGCCTGCCTGGATTTCCCTTAAACCCACCCTCCCTCTCTTGCCTCATCCACGCATCCCTGCCTCAGCCACGCTAGGCAGGTGGGTTCGCCGCGGGTCTGCCAGTTTCCATCGGCATCGTGGCTGGAGGATCCCTCATCTCCGCCTCCAGCCTCTGAGTCCTGGACTCCACCTCGGCCCTCCAACCCAGCGGCTCCACCCCAGCTCCTGGCTTCCTCGTCTCCACCGTCGGCCCACCAGCTCCACTGGGCTCCCTCGTCCCTCTGGCTCCACCTTGGTCAGTCGTCGACCCGCCAAATTCCGTCCTCCGCCAGAGCCAACTCCTGCACTGACTTCCTGTTGGCACGTCCACTCCTTTGTCCACCTCCTATGTCCCCTCCGTCCATCCCTTTTTTGTTTTCTACGGCGTGAGGTCTCGCCTTCCGGGAGGGGGAAGAACTTTCGCACCCCTGGACTATTTGTGTCGGTTTTTCCCTCTTGTGCCCATATATGGTTTTCCTGATCCTGCCCTCACTGTGTCATCATTAGTTAACCTTGTACAACCTGTGTCTTAATTCAGTTCATCGTAATCACCTGTCTTTATAAGTTGCATTTAGATCAGTGTTTGTCGTCTGGTCTCATCGTGTGTTCCTGCCCTTCCTATGTGGATTTACCTATTGTGGATTATATTAAAGACTTTTCATTTCATCTTCGTGTTGCGCCTTTCCTCTTACATACTGTGACAAGATACATGGAATTACACAAGATTTGTATTTCAAAGAGAATAATTTCTAAAGAACATTAATTAGCTTTTTGTGTTAAAAGAACAATTTCTTCATGAAATTCAAATGGTATGACAATAAGACATTAGACTGTACAGAAATTGAAATCTACAGTTAACGCTAATGCACAGTATATACACATAGTCACGCAATGCTGATGTTGTTAACATTACCAATTTGAGAACAAAGTATGACAATATTAATAATTTGCATGGTTTAATGTGATATGAGCTAAGCAATGACTAGATTTAATCACCATTGGTAGCATGATTTATTGTAATGCAGTTTTTCTTAGTTGGTCAGAACAAAAGTGGCAGAAATGTTGCTTTTCTTGTAAAGATTACTATTTTTGGCGAAAATTCTTATTTGTGTCATACTTCCAAGACGTAGAATCTGTGATTTCTGAGTACAGTATCCACACCGGTGTGGTGACTGACAGCCACACATACACCTCAAAGCATTATATTCAAATGTGCTGAGGAGTCGTACCGAAGCACAGCCCACATAAAGAAAATAATTCCGCTAATAACTGCAATTTCAGGTTTCAAACAGAGATAGCAACAAAGAGGCAAAACATACGGACTGCAGCTTTAAATAAAAATACAATTATTTTATAGTACACTTAAAAATACAATGCAAATATTTATATTTTCTTTCTTTCTTTCTTTCTTTCTTTCTTTCTTTTTCTAAATATGAATTTTCAAACGTAAAATCATAAAGCTTTTAGTTTGGAGAGTTGCCGGCAAGTTTATGCACTGCTGAGTGAAGCCTATATTTATTCTTTTAGTTTAAATGAAAATCTTACAATATTACAGTTAGCTGATCTAAAATGGCGACTGTGCTTTACAGCTATCAACCATGTCAGTACGCAAATGAGCAATAAACTATAGCGATAAAATACAGATTTTATTCTCACAATTACGAGATTACATCTCACAATTCTGATAAGAAAAATCTACTTGTCATTCTCCCTTTTCTTCTTGGCTCACAATTTTGAATTTATAGCCTAAACTTGCTATTGTTGAGTTTAACCAAGTCATAAGTTCTAAAGTATGAGATACAAACTTGTATTTGCGTGAAAAAAAAGTCAGAATTGTGAGTAAAATATTAAAGGTTTAAATAATATTTCATGTTGTAACTGTATATAGGGCTAGTATAATATCCCCACTATACTGCATATGTGAATATTATGTAGACCAATTGTTTAAATTTATGCTTCAAAAGTAGAGTAATCATAGCTGATTTGATCCATTAGTCTGTCCATTTAAACGTCTGTGTTTAGCTACAGTTGTGAAAGTGATTAACATCTCTAACATTTGTTGAGTTTTTTTTTTTTAACTTACATGCTGTTTTATAAGTTTAACAGGGGTTGGTATAAAATAATTGTTAACTGAAATATGATTAACAAAAACAAATACATGTATAAAATCGTAAAACAATGTATAGAATTTTAAAAATTTTAAATGAAAATTGTGTCAATTTTTCATTTAAAAATAAATAAATAAATAAAGGCTTTTTATTGCCATCTACAGTATGCTTTCCCAAAAAGGTTGTTTATAGTGGAAAGATTATTAATTTTTAATGTTCCTCATAGTAAAAAAAGACAATTGCTTTTGGGGAATGCACCCTAAATGTCACATTATTAACAATGAATTGCATTAACAGGTTTTGTGTCAAGTCAGTGGTTAAAATATAAACATAACATGTGTCATCTCAATAAAAAGTGCTTGTCCAGGAGACTCTGGCTATATATTTGCAATGCCCCTGTTCTCTTCTCTGCATATATTGAGTGCAATGACACAAAGAAACACGGTTTGGACCAGTGCACCACTCATTCCTTTTGATCCAGTCCTGGGAGCCCTGTGTGATTTCCTAGTGTGGGACAAGCCACCCCCCAACCCCCCACAACCCCCCACAACCCCTTTGGCTTTTACGTTGAAAAGAACACAACAGGCATTGTTCAGAGGATGACTGTCCTCTGTCATTGTTCTCTTTGTCAAAAATCATTATGTAGAACGACAAACAGGTGTTCAGTAGCTTGCGAAGGTCAGTGTCAAATTCATGAGCTCCAGCAGCCAGTAACCACATTGACTGTGCTTTGATGCATTTTGAGAAAAGGGAGGAATTTTATTTGTTAAATGAGTAGAAATCAGGATGAACAAGTTGACATTTTGTCAGGCTTAGAGTAATTGGGGAATATCTAGTCTGACCTTTTCTAGCATATTGTATTTAAAAGCCTCAGTATAAACAAAAAATAAACTTGTCAGAGGACCCTTCACTTTTTAAATTAGATTTTCCAGCCTATCTATAAATATTTGAAACAGGTGACAGAGAACTGTCAAAAACTCCAGCAAGTTTGACTGAATCTCATCAAGGAGAGGGATTTTTTTTTTTTGTAATATAGAAATCGATATGGCAGAATGTGGAATTGAGACCAAGAGTGTAATGTAAATACAGCCAAGTCCCAATGGGTCAATATGGCATGATGAGATTTCTTCCTAGCTCCCTAAACAAGCACACACACACACACACACACACGCACGCACCTCCCTCACCAACCCACACAGACACACTCACACAGGCACTCATCATCTTCCAGACAATCTCAGCTGGCACTTGCACTTGACATTTTTTGGTGGTGAAAGGCCAGTCTATGTTTTTGACAGACACTGCCATTGCATTAGTCTGACATTCAGCTGGTGGATATCAGTGCAAATCAAAATGTGCACTGGAATTAGTGCAGAATTGTTTGCAATGTATGCTATAATGAAGTATGACAAATAATGTGCTTCCTTATATTTATACTTTTCTTGTAATCTGAGCTGAAATAATAATAATTAACCAGCCTTTTTGTAACTAGGCACAGCACAGTGACAATTAAAGTGTAATGTTTTTGCCACTAGCTTCACCAAGCAAAACTGCAGAAATAATGACTCATATTATACTGTACAAGTTTCCCAAACACTCAATCATCAGCAGTTGGTTGGCAAACAGAAAGTCCCACCACCAACTCATGCTGTTTCTGTTCTGTTTTGATAGCGCCACCTGAGAACAACACCACCTTTTATAGAGTTTGTAAAACAGTCTTTGATGGATCACAATTTTTCTTTTATTAACTTTAACTTTTAGCTTCTGACTAGAATTTACATTGCTTTCAGAACTCTGGCACTTAAGCAACTTTAAAAATAATATATATATATATATATATATATATGTATATACATACATACATAATGTTTTCAGACACTTAATTGCATGTTAATTACAATTAAATGAACATGTATAAAATTATTATTATTATTTTTTTATTATTATTATATATTTTTTTTTTTAGATAATTCCAATCATTTCACTAGATAAGACCCTTTGATCATGCATTGAAACTGCGATTTGCTCCTTCAACCCGTTGAGCACCATTGAAATCTACTACATGGAGAAAAATCCTGGAATGTTTTCTTCAAAAACCACAAAAGAAACACATGAAAAGAATGGCACACTAGCAAACTTTAAAAAATAATATACTTGTGAATACTTATATAAGTGTGAACTGAATGTAATGTTTTCAGACACTTAATTGCATGTTAATTACAGTTAAATAAAAATGTTTTATATCTTATTTTTTATTATTAAATGTATACAAGTACGTTATGTTTATATGTAATTTCATAATTAGCTTTATTAAAATATGGTTAAAGTGTACTGCCAAATTTATGGTAAGCTAAAACTTTAATGTCATTTCTATTGAAACATGTATGTCATGTATTTAAATATATTTGTAATTACATATATGTATGTTGATTAAGTTTCAATTTAATATATTCAAAATTTATTAACTTTAAAGTTTATTAAATCTGGTTTAAAATATACATTAAAGTTAAGTTTTTAATTTGACTTTATTACACAGTACACTTTTTAAAAGTTTACTTAAGTGTGTTAAGAAACATAGCCACTTTCTTTAAAGGATTACTTCATTTCCAGAATTAAATTTTCCTGATAATTTACTCACCCCTATGTCATCCAAGATGTGTCTTTCTTTCTTCAGTTGAAAAGAAATGAAGGTTTCTGAGAAAAAAAAATATTCCAGGATTTTTCTTTATTTAGTGGACTTCAGTGGTACCGAACGGGTTGAAGGTTCAACTTACAGTTTCAATGCGGCTACAAAGGGCTCTACATGATCAGAGCCGAGGAATAAGGGTCTTATCTAGTGAAACGACCTCGTACGTTACATAATGACTGGTGTGTGACGTAGGTGGAAGTACTGACCCAGTGTTTACAAAGTGAACGTGCAAAGAAGGTCAAACACCGTTTATAAAAAAAAAAGGTAAAATGATGTTGGACTATTTTGAAGCTGGAGGAGAAAATAAGGTATTTTTCACCCTTCCCTACAATTTCAAACCGAAGTACACAGACAAAGGATTAACCACGCGTGACCTTTCCAACGTGATTATGTAATGCGCAAAGATGCGCGTTCGCATTCCAGAGCTAGTGCAAGATGAGCATTTGTGGTTAAAAAGTATACCAATCTGATTTTTTTTTTTTAGAAAATGACCAAATGTTTCCCTAGATAAGACCCTTATTCCTTGACTGGGATCGTGTAGAGCCCTCTGACACTGTATTAAAACTGCAGTTTGAACCTTCAACCCATTGGCTCCCAATGAAGTCCACTATACACTTTTAAAAATAAAGGTGCTTTAAAAGGTTCTTCACAGTGATGAAATAGAAGAACCATTTTTGGTTCCACAAAGAACCATTTAGTCAAAGGTTCTTTAAAGAACCATCTCTTTCTTACCTTTTTATAATGTGAAGAACCTTCTTTGGCCACAAAAAACCTTTTGTGAAAACAGAAAGGTTCTTTGTGGAACCTTAAAGGTTCTTTATGGAACCATTTACACAAAAAGGTTCTTCTATGGCATCGTGAAGCACCTTTATATTTAAGAGTGTATGGAGAAAAATCCTGGGATGTTTCCCACAAAAACCTTTATTTCTTTTCGACTGAAGAAAGAAAGACATAAACATCTTGAATGACACAGGGGTGAGTAAATTATCAGGACATTTTTCATTCTGGAAGTGAACTAATCCTTTAAGTGCATGTAAATGACCTTTTTAGAATTTGCAAATACACCCTCATGTTGTTTCAAACCTGTACGTTCTACAGACATTTCTCGAAATACTAAGACATTTTGAGAAATGTCTCCACACAGTGGAAATCAAGGTCAAACCCAGCATTCTTTAAGGTATCTTCTTGTGTTCTGTAGAAACACATGAGGGTGAGCAAATAATGTCAGAATTCTCCTTTTTGGGTGAAGCTCAGTTGGCTCAATTTCCTGAGTTCCTGGTACTTTGGGGCACATTGGTCCTTTGCCGTTTTGAAAACTCTTATCAGTAGCAGGCAGGTCGAGCTGCCCCGGTGACAGAACAGCCCATTAGGGCCCTAAAACATTGAAGAAGGATACTACCATCACCTTGGTTCCCTAGGGGCTGTAAATACTAGTGGAGCTGAGCAGACACACAGAGACAGCCCCGTCATTCAATCCTAATGCTTGCACCTTCACTGTGTACCCTAATGTGATTCTAAACACATCTAAATGACATTTCCTCTCACTGAGATAGTGTCGATGGCTCTATTAGAAGTTGATAATGGCAGATATAAGTGCTGCAGGAGAGGATATGGAAGATCCGTATCTTAAGTGGCTCTCTTTCTTTCATGTCTCACTCCATCACTGTAAGGTTTCTGAGCTCACTCTAACACACTGGCAATGTGTCTAAGGTGATATGTGGCCAAAACAACCACATAGTTCATATGTGTGGGTGAACACACATAATTAGGCAAGTGGACATGTCTGATATGCCAAAGCAATCATGCGATGGAATATAGAAATATAATACCATGAGATGCAGGGGGCTAGAAGTATTCGAGTCTTATTTAACTGTTCTATCTTGGTCATTTAAATGCGTTTTCTATGTTTTGTATTGGAAAAAATAGACATTCAATTTTTGGATTATTACTGTTATGCTTGCTAACATGCTTAATAAATAGAGTTATCAGGAGCTGGCATGCTTTTCTAGGAAATGCCTCAATAACACAGTGCTCCAGTACTCCTGCATAATATTAGTTTTTGGCCTCGAAAATATTGGAAGACAGTAAATAATAACAGTGTCTGAGCAGCAGTGATGTTTTGCTGCTTAATGGGACTTTCCATTTAGAAGATTTTTTTTCAAGCTATGCGACACTGACATGGGATTCTGGTTTGGAGTCTTTCATTTTTTTACAGCATAAGTCACCAACCCTTTTTAAACAGAACCATTCAATTATTTGCTGTAATAAATAGGCCTGGCAGTTTTGCTCGGCATAACAATATTTGCAGGCATGGGAATTTGCACGCTTCTGTGCTAAAGTTAACAATATGGAAATGTCTTTGAGCTTACCTGCCAGACTTCTCAGAAACACATTACTTGCAAATTGATAGCAGTGCTGAAAACAGCTGATTAGAAACAGGTAGACGGCTGCTGGATCAAGCGTGATCCCCTAAAGACATTAGTTGTGCTCAAAATAGCTGTATGGTACATTTGCAGATGAATAACCTATGCATAAACCTAAACACTCCCATATCAATGATCATTCATTTATGACCTGAGCACTTTACATGCGTGTTACTTCACATTCTTGTATGAAAACTAAATGTCTTAATTAGTTGCACATGATCATCTTTTTTAATGTATTAACTCATTTAATTTGCTCATGGTGTGTTCATATTTTAGGTACTGTATATTGGAGTTACATTGTTGTAGTATAGTTGCATAATTGTATAATAATAATAATAATAATAATAATAATAATAATAATAATAATAACATCAACAACAATTATTATTATTATTATTATTATTAGTGTTGTTGTTGTTGTTGTTGATGTTATAATTATTATCATTACCACCGGTAATAATCATTTTATATGTACTTCAACTTTAAAAGTGTAATACTTTGAGAATGATTTTAGATTTTTAGATTAGGCACAGTAGTTGAGTGTTATAATAATAATAATAATAATAATAATAATAATAGCAATTTTTATTATTATTATTATTATTATTATTTAATATATATTTTAACTTAAAAATGTCAATACTTTGACATTGTTAGGTACAATAGCTGCTCATATTTATGAGTGTTTTTAAATAATAATAATTATAATAATTATAATAATAATAATAATACATTATTATTATTATTCTTGTTGTTGTTGTTGTTGTTATAATTATTATAACCACAAGTAATAATTTTATATGTATTTCAACTTTAAAATGTCAATACTCTGAGAATGATTAGACACAATAACTGCTCATATTCATTAGTGTTTTTAATAATAATAATAATAATAATAATAATAATAATAATAATAATGTTTAGTTATTGTTATGAGTTTTTTAAATAAGATTTGTTATAGGAACTCCTAACAAACATTCAAATAATAATAATAATAATAATAATAATAATGATAATAATAATAATTATTATTATTATTTTGTTGTTGTTGTTGTTGTTGTTGTTATAATTATTATTATTACCACCAGTAATAATAATGTCAAAATGTCATTAGGCACAATAATGCCTCATATTTATAATTGTTTTTGTGAGATTTTTGTAATAATAATAATAATAATAATAATAATAATAATAGTAATAATAATAATAATGTTTAGTTATTGTTATGAGTTTTTTAAATAAGATTTGTTATAGGAACTCCTAACAAACATTCAAATAATAATAATAATAATAATAATAATAATAATTATTATTATTATTATTTTGTTGTTGTTGTTGTTGTTGTTATAATTATTATTATTACCACCAGTAATAATAATGTCAAAATGTCATTAGGCACAATAATGCCTCATATTTATAATTGTTTTTGTGAGATTTTTGTAATAATAATAATAATAATAATAATAATATGTATTAGTATTCTTTTAAAAATATATATTGTTTTTTATTGTTTAATTGTTGTTGTTTTTTTTGTTATTTAAATTGCTTTTATGTGTTTTTTTTTCTTTTTATTTTAATATATAAGCTTTGTTGTATGGACTTTAAACAAACATTAAAATATAAACCCCTAAATGCTACCACTACCCATGTTTGACTATTTGTTTATTGGGCTGCATATTATTTTTAATTAAACAAAGCTGAACAGGATATTTTAGTTGTTGTTTGTCTCTGAATCATAATTTTGCTCCTCTCTGTCTAGACTTGTATTCAGAACATGGCCACATCCCCAGATCCCGCTTGATTAAAAATCTACTGCCAAGCTGAAGTCTGTTCTGCAAGAGTCAAAACATTTCCTTCACCCTGTTCTTAAGGGTGGGATTTGACTGAAACCGAAGCCTAATTAATGTGAACGACTGAAACAAACTGGCATATAGTGTGCGTCCCCAGCGGTGGAAGAGAGGTAAACATATGAAAGATTTCCAGACTTATCACATCTGCTGCCACGGATAATCACTTCTGAGGAAGTAAAGAAACACTCGCAAGAATTGTATTTACACATCTACTTTCAATTTGGTATTCAGGTACCAGTTCACGAAGCTGGTGGAATTCCGGGGATGCAGCTCGGCTAGTTCGCATGCAGCCTGGGCTTCTCGTCCACGCAGCGTATCGACTGAACCGACAGGAAAAGAGAGAAAGAGAGAGAAAGGGAGGGCGAAAGCTGCTGAAAAATTCATGCCTCTGCCAGCTCTGTCTATTCGCTGCTCAGCAGGGGCCCGCCTTTGATACTTCACACTTGCGGAAAAAAAAATGCAAATGATTTTTTCGCTGCATAACACAGAGAGAATGTATCCCCAGTAAGTTATAGGAATATCCTGCCAAAACATAATGAAATTTAGCCACCGCTTGCAAGGTTTCTTTTTACGTTTCTCTCTAGATGTGTGCGTGTGTCTGAATCTAACCTTTTGCCACATTCTGAAATATCCCTTACCGTCTTTTGTTTTCGCCAAATTCGCAGATTGCACCACATGCTACATACCAGGACACACACTTTGCAATCTAGCCAAAATGTCCATGTCCACAGCAATAACAACCTCCTCTCTTTTTCGGTTTTGATTTTTAACAGCAAAATCCAAATGAAGAGAAATCAAGTTGAACTTCCGTCCATATTCCAATTACAACCAGCAAACATATTAAGGAGGTGCTTGAGTTTGTTGAGAGGAATGATGGGTAATATATGAAAGGAGGTAAATGTGGTCTTGTTGTGGGGAGCTGAAGGGGAAATATTGGCTTTGACAGGTAGCACAGCAGGGGGGCCGCCGTACTAAGACTGGGATCTATTTTCTCACCCCGGCTCGGTTTCAGGAATGCTGATTAGATATGCTCTCTCTGTGTCAGGGAGTAATCCACCAACGCAACCACAGACCAGACCTGCTCCCCATCTCCCACAACTACCTCCGCCATTTTTATACCTCGCCCCAGCTTTGTTTTTGTGGGATTGAATCGCATCCGGCTTGATTACCGCTCTCTCGCGTTGATGTTTGGCAGTAGTACGGGCTTAAATAATTGCCGGTGTGAGACGGTTTTATTTATTGTAGCGTAGGAAGCTTGTTTGGGTTTGGGTAGGGTAGAAGATGCTGGGATGTGGGGTGGGGTGCAACGGCGTCTGGAGGTGTGTGTGCGTGTGTGTGTATGTGTGTGTTTGTGTGTAATAATGTCTTCGCCTTTGTGGGTGCCCACATCAGCCAATTATGAGGCGACATCTGGTTTAGCTGACAAGTGACTGCGGAGGAGGGCGGAAAGTGTGTGATTGTGTTTGTGTGTGTGTGTGTTTGTGTGTGTTGTTCTGGCAGCAGGGAGGCGTTTAGGAGAATAGATTTGAGCTCCGAATGCTCAGCAGGGCAGGGGCTGGGCAGAGGGCGGTGTCAAAACATATATTTTATAGTATATGAATCTATAATTAATAAGCACATATGAACACCATACAAAACAGTGAGAAATATTAAACACCTGTGTGTACAAAAATGTCTTTCAGAATGTTTTAATAACACACTGTGAATAATATATAATGAATGCTGTCAATCAAAACTTTATTCTGCTGTTCATTCTCACTTGATTTGATGGGAAGGCTGCAAACAGCTCTGGTGTTTGTTTAAAATTACAAATAAAAAATTTATGAAGCAGCTTTTCCCCCAAACTACAGTCAAATAATGAAAAGATCAAATCAAATCAGTACATTTATA